>CM045581.1:4999909-5505838 GCA_024721215.1 Cheumatopsyche charites | reverse complement strand
AAATCGATCTCGGGGATACTAGGGCTGAGGCGACCCAAAATATAAAAGCGAACGCTAGTTACTATAAGACTAGGTTCGATAAAAAATAAGATTGCATGAAATGATTCTCCGTAGGAGATTTTGTTTTGATTGAGATTGAGGAAAGGCACCAAACTAAACTAGATTCAAAGTTATAGGCCCTTTCCAAGTAAAGTAAGTTTTGGAAAGAGATTGCTATGTGTAGCATCCCTTATTTCGAGACATATGCACTTGCAAGTATTCTCACAAAAATGTTTGAAACCTTTCAACCTGAGTCGGACCTCGAAAGCGTAGATCGTGATTAAACTTTTGGAAATGAATTGCTGAAGGAGCTTCACGCGTGCGATTACGCTCACTGGAAGGTGACTGCGCGGGGAGATGGATTTCTCCAAGACTAAAGGTTTAAAGACGGTGGCACAGCGATGCACCCTAAAGCCTTAAAGATTGCGCAGATGTTGATGGATTTCGACATGGTAAGGGCACGCGTTTTGACTTTTGAAGCTGTAATTAAAATTTGAGAAAAATGATCGCGCTGGAGGGTTTGAAAGGTTGTGGTTGCTAAAGTTAACAATAGATTTCATTATGTAAAGGTGGTTGCAATGGATTTTGCGACCTTGTCAGCGATGATAGACTTTATTACCGACGTGATTAACAATAGATTTCGTTATGTAAAAGCGGTTGCAATGGATTTTGCGGCCGTGTGTCAGCGATGATGGACTTCACTGCCGACGTGAGTAACGACGGATTTCGTTCAGTAAAAGTGGTTGCGATGGATTTCGTGACCGTGTGTCGGCGATGATGGATTTCATTGCCGACGTGATGAACGATGGATTCCGTTAAGTAAAGGTGGTTGCGATGGATTTCGTGACCGTGTGTCGGCGATGATGGATTTCATTGCCGACATGAGTAACGATGGATTTCGTTCAGTAAAAGGGTTGCGATGGATTTCGTGACCGTGTGTCGGCGATGATGGATTTCATTGCCGACGTGATGAACGATGGATTTCGTTAAGTAAAGGTGGTTGTGATGGATTTCACAACTGTGTGTCGGAGATGATGGACTTCGTTGCTGACGCGATTAAAGATGGAGTTCGTTATTTAGTGATGGTCGCGATGTATTTCGCTGCTATGTGTCGGTAATGGGAGTTTTCGTCGCTGACGTTGGTATCGATAAGTTTTCGATAAGATAAGAATTAGTAGTAAAATAGTTCTAGAGTAAAAAGTAAAAATAGCTAAAAGTAATCTTAATTTATGAGAACTAGCAGTAAGCGCATGTGTATCAAAATGGTTCGGAATTAATCAAACTTCGTATTGGCACGGATGTATTTTATTCGATAATAAAATAAAAATTAACAGTTTCTGAATCGGGCCCGTGACCGAGCGTTTCAATACGCGTGTGCCATTCAGACGATTCGGGTTCGATTCCCGAGTCGAGTCTGAAAATTTCAAGCATCGTTGGCGTGTTAATGATATAGATGCCATTCAGACGATCCGGGTTCGATTCCCGAGTCGAGTCTGAAAATTTCAAGCATCGTTGGCGTGTTTATGATATAGATGCCATTCAGACGATCCGGGTTCGATTCCCGAATCAAGTCTGAAAATTTCAAGCATCGTTGGCGTGTTTATGATATAGATGCCATTCAGACGATCCGGGTTCGATTCCCGAATCAAGTCTGAAAATTTCAAGCATCGTTAGCGTATATTAATAATATAGATACAAACTAACAATGATCGGTCAGGTTTGGCCGAACGAGACAAGATATACTGCAGTGTATTTCGAATTACAGAATGATGCTTTTCAAAGAACCGCTGACGGAGGACCGTCGCGGCGTCGGATGGCCGTGTCGGAGACCGAGCTTCCTCTACCCGCCGATCAGATGGCGACACCTCACGGAGCCAATACGGAGAACCCTTGTGGAAGGGATGAAGCGGCGGAGAGAGGGAAGATCGAGAGAGACTCGAAGGGTGCGCGGGCGCAAGCGGTCGTGCGTAGTTACCTGTCCGTTGTATAGCAAACAAAGAGTAAACGGATTAAGAAGCTAGCCTGTGTTTCAATATTCATCCTGACGCTAATTAACCTTAATCAATAAGACACACGTCCCGACATATGTATAAATATTTTCGTTATAGGGTGTCCAATGTATTTATTGTTTATAATTGTTTGCCCAACAAAGACAAACAAAAATATTAAATATTTCAGACACGATGAATGTGGAGTTGTACCATTGTCATAATTAAGGTCACATAGTATATAAAGGACACTCGTATAATATGTACGCATATCCGAAGCAGGCTTGGGTTCTGTGAGTGGTTCGTATATCATAAATATTTCGTGTGTGCTACGTACTTGACATTATTTTCATATTTAATTCATTCTGGGACGGAATTCATTGAAAAATGCAAGTGTGCTTTAGATTATATTTCCGTTACCTTTCGGCGTAGTTACCTTAGATTTTAACGAGAATTGTTGGTGAAAAAAAATTTTAAGTATTCAGAATTTTTTTTTTTAATAATTCATTGAGTTGAAATTTTGATACGATACAGCTGAAATTTTCATATGAAAATGTTCGGTATTACCATTTGCTAGTTATTTTATCGAATTCCAGTCGATGTTTTTCACATTGCAACATAATCAAATCATGACATTCAAAAAGAGCATATGTTTAATTATTATTAAGACGTTCATACAAGATGTGCCTTTTTTTAATTATATCAAAATGTATTTATTTCGCATAATTTTATACTTTATACAATAAATGTTGAGTTTTCAAACGCTGCAACTTATTTTATGGCAAAACCATAATGGACCATTAAGGTTTAGTTGAGAAATTTCATTGCGGAAAAATGTCACATCAAGGTGTGGAAAATGGGAAAATTATTACACTACAATATCGAAATTAAATGAAAAATTTTATTGAGATTGAAGCAATTGTATTTATTTACACATAACCTTTCTATTTGAAATGTGTTTCCAAAGTCTTTTTAGATTTATCAGTTTTTTTTTAATATCGAAAAATTTTTCATATGTACACCTTTATAACTGTAAAATTTCAAATAATTGAAAAATAATACAATGTATGTATATCATTATGGCACTGTAAAAAGCAAATCTTAAATCCCGATATGTTCTTTTTTTATGTAATTTTTAAGCAATTTGAATTCGACAGTCAGTTACAGTAGTAATATAGTAGTAGTAGTAGTAGTAGCAGTAGTATAGAAGTTATAAATCTGATCGATTTTATAATTGCACTAGCTCAAATGCAATGCTTTGCATTCCATTCATCAGATGAAAGGATTAGAATCTAAAAAAGTCGTAAACATAAAACTGATTGAAATGGATGTTCCCTCTGAAATTACACTGAAAACGGAGACTTGAAAAAGAAAAAATACACCGTTGACATAAAGGATCGAAAACGTGTTAGAGGTTTTCAATTGAAGGAAAAAACACCCGTGTTCAACGTAAAAGCTTTTTTGTACACGTAAATGCATAGTATGTATGTACAGTAAATATACAGAAACGGCCATGGGAATGTGATAGTTACAGAATTTTCCAAATTTTGGAATAAATCAGACTTACAAATTGAATATTGAAAAAGTATCTATCAATAAAAGTTTGTAATAATCGAGGATCTTATCCATTTAAGAATAATTTTGATAAAGTCAATGTTTAAGACCTAATATTATATTTGAAAAAAATCCATCTTGTTTTCATCGCAACGTCGATTATTATTTGTACACCCTAAATAAGCAAACATAACGATAATGACACTCGTACCTCCATTTGCGAACTAGCAGATCCGCACGAGTGCCGATATGTACTTTTGTATTTATATACCTCTTTGTCTTTCATCCTATGTCCAATGTGTACAATAAATATTTTATGAACAGGCTTTCAAACAACTTTGCTTTGGTTGCGGTTGCTTTTTCGTGGGACGGTTCATTTGATAGGACGACTGAAAAGGCCATGGAATACAAGTGACTTTGCGGTAATTTCGAGAAAAGCGCGCTCAAAGTTAACCATGTATCCACATGTATTAGGAGTAGGTCGAGTGATTTGATGATATATCTCGGTACACATTCCAAATTCGTTTATATCCTTTTGCCACCAAATATAATATAAGCTTACATAGAAGCGATTTCTGTACTTAACTCAATTTCGGCAAAAATGTCACTTGTACCCCTTGACCTTTTCAGACGTCATATATCCTATCGAATCTCCCGATATTTACTTGCAAGAGCCAAACGTGACTAACTTCACTAGGCGAGAAGTATTTGATCCGATTTTCAAAATTTCCTTTCTTGTTTAATTTTCACAAAATCATACACATATAAATTTTGTTATAATAAACTGAAAATATGGTCAATTCACATTAGAGTATAGAAGTAATTAAAATGGCTTCTGAAATGAAAAAGATTTATCATCTAGTGGCAAAACAAATTCTGTCATTATATGATAGTCATCTTTATTATTCAATAAAAATATTACAAACGCAGAATGTTATAATTACAACCAAGAGCTTTGAAATTTGAATCTCATTTCTGTCAAAAAACGGAACTAGTCAAAATCCGTCCTGAACAGCTCGAATTCGAACACGCTTTAATTGAATACTCTACGATCTCTCCAAAAACAATATGCACCTCATTAAAAGCTGTATTCAAAATGTAAATATAAGCCCTAGCTTCGAAAACATACCTAACGATCACGATGAAAAGCAAGCATGAATGGGAAATTCCTTCACCACAAAATTCCCGTACTATCCATACATTTGAGTGGTTTTTGTGCAGGTACAATGTGGTACACAATGGAAAATATTAAAAGAGGAAAAGTCGACGTCAATTAATGTTTGCTTGTATTTGTGCTTTTATTATGTGAAAATATTCGTTCGAAAAATTCAGATATTGCGTTTGAAATTGATTACAATGAGCAGTTTTTCGCAGAATCCGATCCAAATAGGTACGAGAGATGATTCGATCTTTAAATTAATTGAAAAATTGTTGCGATTCAGTTTTTAGATTTTAATTAAAGTTTGAATGAATAGTTATTTTTTTGATTTTTTATTAAATATCGAGCTTTTGTTTTTGGATCGTGGGTTTATTGTTGATATTTCATGTTTACATATAAGCGTATGAAAATTAATATTGTAGACCTTCGAACGATTTTCGGTACGTGACGTGAGTACCTATTCAATTTTCAACAACTCGACGGTTAAAATAAATCTCTTATACATACTAACCAATATTTTTGTTATAAATATGTATAAAATATATTCCTGTGAATGTAAATACAAAATGGAATAATAAAATTTCAAATTTATAAATATCGTATACAGGCAGTCCACCAACTAGAAACTGTCAAAAATCCACATGAGCGACAAAAGACAGCGATGGAAGTCTTTCTTTTTTTTTCACGTGAATTTTTGACATTTTACAGTCAAATAACTGTCCACATTATTCACAGTCTACATATGCAATGGAATTTACTGAGATAATGAAAACGTAACTTTATGCGAATACGATATTTAAATCTAGGGCTTCTCACACAAGTTAGTATAATGTAAAAGACTATTTATTTTATCAACGAAATACGAGAATGTTCAAAGGAAAATCAAATTAAATGCTACAGTCGTATTAAATTTGTACTTTCAATTAATCAAAATCGAGTCCCAAACAATTGCTTTTCAATATATTGTTTTCTCGCTAAAAAGTCCATTAAAATTATTTTGATGTTCGTCGACAAATTAAGCTTTATACTGATACACAGTATCCTTTTTGTTATAGTTGATATTTTTCGATAATTTGGTTTATTTCATATAATATTAAAATACACGCATTTTATAGAATTTTCAGTTTAATATGTTCAACAGGCTCTGCAACTACGAATTGCCAAAAATGCATATGAGAAGAAAAACAGAAATGGAAGTATATATGTATTCATTTCGTTCAAAAGAAAAGTAAAATCGAATATAATATTTTAAGTTTATCTACTATAAAACTTTAAATACTTGATACTACCGAAAGTCTTATTTTGATTTTTTTTCCAATATTTTAATCCTATTGACATGAACTTTTGCATTTCAAACTAACTCCTTAATAGATGAATTAGCGTCGAACATAGTTCATTAATTTTACCTCAAGGAAATTTTCAAAGCACGCTGGGTTTAATCCTTTCAAAACACAGTAAAGTTACGGTTAGTCAAAAAGTGTATACCTAAATTCAATCAACGAACTTTGCTTATACTTCTAATTATTTACCGTATATAAAAGTAAATGAAAAAGCTTTATTTTCATTATTTTAAATATTATTTTGATATTAATCACTCAACGAAATAATTTCTATACGTACTTTAACTACTGGCTCTTGCATATTCATAATATCACACGTACATTCTGAATTACACATGTAAATTTATTAATTATACATACATATACACATAAATCCTGTTTGAAAAATAATACAAAATTGAATGTGTATGTTTTTGATTATTTGAAAACATATTGAACATTTATTCTTTTGACGTCACAAAAAGGATTACGTTCTTTTTCAAAATGGACGAGTTGAATAATGAAAAACTTGTGTCCGGTATTGCTATGTTGTATATTTATTGTTCGGTTTAATTTTTGTTGAAAATAAGCGAAGGTTTTCTCTTTGAGGTTCAAACCGATTTTCCGGTCGGTCATAATATCAACACAAAACCCCAATTGTGAGAGATACGAAAATACGAAAAAAAACATTAACTAATCAATTTTAATTCAGCAGTTCCTTTTATTTTAACAACCATTGTTTTTCTATAAAATAAGAAACTCCATTAAGTGTTAATAAAGATCATTACATTCACACACACGATATAATATTATATTCTCATGTGCATTAATTAAGTTCAAATAGGTGATGCTTCAAAACACTCCACAAATGCATTATTCGAAGAAAGTTTAACACATGTGAAAAGTCACTGTGCTAATTAGTCTCCGCACAAACAACAATTTAGACAAAGTGGTAGGTTTTGTTTCAACAGATATGCATTTATGTTGAGCATGAAATTATATTCACGTAATTCAGTTACATTATGAATTACGAACAGTCTAGAAGTTTAGGGTGCGTTTGCACATCGCTGTTTTTCAAGTATACGGTACTAGGAAAACGGTATTGTGAAATTGGAAAAATAAGTCTGTTTCAGATTTTTCTACTAAATACCATTTCAGTAGCGTTTGAATAGTCGATGTGCTGAACTGACTCTTTTCTCCTTTTTTATGGTGCCATTTTAAATGCAAAAGTACGTTATCCTGTGTATTTGTCGACGATGGTGTACTCGAGTTTTATATGAAGGTTTTTCATGCTAAACAGATGCAGCATCCAATTCCCTTTGAGTTTCAGTTCGATTTTTGCTGTCCTGTTTGACATATAATATTTAACTAAAAAAGCAAATAGGTATTAGACCTTGTTCACATACAACCATACGGTTTGTAGCCGTTTGTCTCGTGACATTAAATACTGTGTACATAAGTTGATACTCTATCAGATTCGCGATATAAAGCTAAATGTATTACAGTATATAAGATAAAGTCTGACAGAATAACCTAAAGGTTTGTTCACAAATGACATAGGAATTATATTTATCAGACACACTAGTCAAAAAAATATAGGTATTTTATCAGTGTTTTTCAAATTATGCCAATTGCAATGATGGTTTACATGCGCTTAAGTTCATATTTTGAAAACCACTGTAATTTAAAAAATTTACGGTTATAATTGTATATAATTTAATCGAGAACATTACAGTTTTAGACAGTTTTTTTGTATCTTTAATATTTTTTGCAAAAATCTGAAAAAAAACGCGATCGGACACCTTTGGGGTTGAATTTCGGGGGTGAAATTATCCTCTCGGTGTGTTCCCCTTTCTAGATCAAAATGCACGGCTGAAAACTACACATAGCCAAAATGTCATGCTTTCTGCCAGCTGAAACCATAGACTATACGTACCAGAGTAGTCTGTGCTGTCTTGTGGCGGTGGTGTAGGTCGGTTTTGTTTTCTTGCGCGGGCCAATTCGCGGTAAGCGCGCCGCTCCCCGCCCCCGCTGCCCCAGCACCTCGCCAACGTCTCCTGAACAAGAAACACTGACACTTTATTAAGCAAAACATCAATCTGGATATATCCTAGCCTATTATTGTCTAGGGAATCCAATCCCGGAGCAAAATCATGATTCCGAAAATTCGAGAAAACGATTGATCGTTTAAAGGACTTGACGTCTCCTAAACGAGGAATATCGATATGTATTAAGCGAATCATCAATTTGGATATATTCTAGCCTATTATTGTCTAGGGAATCCAATCCCGGAGCAAAATCATGATTCCGGAATTTCGAGAAAACGATTAATCGTTTAAGGGACTCGACGTTTCTTAAACGAGGAATATTGATATGTATTAAGCGAAATATCAATCTGGATATATCCTAGCCTATTGTTGTATATTCATGTCTAGGGAATCCAATCCCAGAGTGAAATAATGATTCCAGAATTATGAGAAAGGGATTAATCGTTTAAGGGATTCGACGTCTCCTAAACGAGGAATATTGGAATTTATTAAGCGAAACATTGATCTGGATATATTTTAGCCTATTATTGTACATTCGTGTCTAGGGAATCCAATCCCAGAGCAAAATCGTGATTCCGGAATTTCAAGAAAACGATTGATCGTTTAAAGGACTTGACGTCTCTTAAACGAGGAATATTGATATGTGTTAAGCGAAATATCGATCTGGATATATCCTAGTCTATTATTGTGCATTCGTGTCTAGGAATCCAATACCAGAGCAAAATCATGATTCCGGAATTTTGAAAAAACGATTAATTGTTTACGGGACTCGTCGACTCAAAAACAAATGAATATTGAATCTGTATTAAGCGAAATATAAATATGGATATATTCTAGCCTATTATTGTAACTCTAGTCTAGTCTAGGGAATCTAATCTCAGACAAGGATCACATTTTCGGGATTCCGGAAAAACGATTAAGTCTATCCGGGATTCAATGTCTCTTGAACAAGAAACGTTGAGATTTTGTCAAGTAAAATGTCAATCTGGATACAATCTAGTCTAGAAAGTCTAATCCCTGGCCAAAATCATAGTTCCTAAATTTCGGGACTACGATTTATTAATCCTGGAACCCAACGTATTTCGAACGAAATATAATAAAAGCACTGAGATAATATTCGGCGAAATATTATTTAGGATGTAATCCATTCTAGTATTCATGTATTCTAGAATTTAATTACAGATCAATACTCAATTTCCGCTATTTCAGATTTACGATTAATCAACCATGGGACTTAAGATCTCTCAAACAATATGTATAGTATAGTACGGTTATAGATCAAAATAATGTGTATCCTTTATTATGACTAGTAAATAAGAAGATAAATAGAAAAGAAAAAGAGTTAATCTTTTTATTCGATAAACATTGGCGTAAACTATCACTAGTATAAAACTTATTATCATCTTTCCCAAATTTCGTGGAATTGAAAGAAATATTTTAGCATGATGTTTATTGTTTTTTTACTGTATGTTTTACAAAGACAATAGTAAATCGTTATATTGGAGCAAAAAAGGTAGACTTACACCATTCTCACAATTAAGTGCACATTTAATTTCACTTAAATTGTGACAGTCTAATAAGTTTTCTTTTCTAATGTTTGTTTTGCTATTAAATAAAATTTTCATGTAGGTATCCCTTTTTTGAGCTAAATCAACAGTTATCTGGGTGTAATACACATTCCTTATTACGTACATAAGTTAACCCTCTCACGTATGTACGCAAAAGGGTTTTATTATACATGCGAGAACGAAAAAAAAACCTTATTTTCTGGAAAATAAGCATTCTGTTGTCATTTTTCTGGAGAATTTACATTTTTAGCAGGAAAAATACTTCTTTACTATGAGAATACGTAATGTACGTGAGCTGTTGTAGAGAACAGATTATTGAAGACATAAACCATTCGTTGTGAAAAGCTTATTGATGAATACCTCTCATGTAGAAGGAGAGTAGTACATACATACTTATTATATTATAATTCCTCATAGAATTCATACCGTTAGTAAGATATTTTCAGAATATTCTCAAGATGTTTGTATTTCAAATATTTTCAATATCAATTGTGATGAAGAATTTGTGAAATCTCATATGATTGCATTTAAATAATATTTCTTTGATATTATTATTCTCTTTATTATTTAGCGTGTTTACACGCGTAGTTAAAAATTCAATTTCTGCTAATGATTTTGATTGATATTTCAACAATGTGGTTACCGTAAAGTTTATGCTTCAACGTCAAATTCAACTCCACGAAAAACCCGTATTAATCGTATTCAATAAAATATATAAATTTAAATTCTATACATATTTCGTATAAAATTCACTTATTACAAATAAAATATATATTAATATTTCATATTTATAAATAAACATACATAATAGGAGTAATGAAAAGTAGTCGCTTGTTTTTTTTTCATAATTTCATGATTAGTTTAAACTTTTTATGCTCACAATTACTGAAAGCTTTTTATTTTGAAACTAGATTTTTTTAAATAAAATTAAAATTAACTAATAATAAGCAAGTTATAATATTTCAATACTGCTACATTTTTGTCTTCATTATAAGCAATTTCCATTCCAAATAATATATAGTACAATCAGCTAAGATCTTCAATTCATGGTATACGTCATTAGAATTACAAAATAGGTATAAATGAATACAATTGATTTGGTTTTTAATAAAATTTTCCGATTCTGCTTCGCGACGAATTATAAAACGTGATGAAAAATGAGCTTTTTCGAAAAACCAGCCAAAAAGAAGTAATCAATGTGTAATTTGGTATCTTTTCGTTTTCTTTTTAATTTTCACAGGTAACTCGGAAAATATTTTTCAAGATATTTTGAATTTCTATTCATATTTCATGAAAACAGATCATTTAAATTTCATATGATGCTACTATGAGGAAAATTTAATATAATTTTCATAAAACGTTTCACATTTTTATAAACATAAACAGAAACATTTACATTCAAAATACAATTGTGAATTTAAATGGCGTATAAATCTTAAAAATAATCCATTTTATTTACTGTGCATTTCTAAATTATATTTGTTCACTTTTCAGAAACGATTTTAATCTAATGAAAATCTCAAATATAGTTCATATACCTATAAGTAGGTACATATTCCCCATTAGACTAAATTGAAAATACGCATTATATTTTCAAATTCAACCGAGAATATAAATAATACTATTTTTATGATCACTTAGAAGATATTTTTAATATGATTAAAAGGGTGAATAATGATATAAAATAAGTAATACCGAAGAAATACATATTCAATTTTTTTTTCTGAACTGATTGATACACGAAAATAAATATTTGAAACGTTTATGTGACGAGAGAGGATCTATTTGCATGTTACTGCGGAAATTGAAAATCCTCGACTTACGGGTAGATAATACAAATACAAACGTTTTTTCCGATACGAATCAATTCGAATATTTCCCAACCGATGTGTTTCATATACTGTTTTACTAACTCGTTTCAAACAAATCACAAGTGAAAATCGCCAAGAACAGACATCGGATTTAAGTTTCCAACCCCACAGTTAACAAACAACACACCCTGCATAATTTAGATGGATTTTCTGGCTTTTTTTCCGTTTCGATTGTGAGTGGATAATTTGTACGCCTTTTGAATTATTTAAATGTTCGACTTATTAAAAGGCCTTTTTGAGTACCTCTGTAATCCGAGAGCAAATCGTATTAGAGTTTTTTTTTCACGAACTCAACTCGTCGCTTTGAGAATATATAAAAAGTTCCCAACTTTAACGATGGTCTGCTAAAAGATGAATCTTTGATATAGGATTATGTTCAAATATGCCTTTCCGTGATTTTTAAAAATTTTAAAAGGTAAACTGATTCCTTTTCTAACTCTTGAAAAAATGTTAAAAAATCAATGAATTTTATGATATTTATAGCAACGTTCAAACTTTGTAACCGAATTCGATATGAAGCTTTCAGAGCTAAACGCGACTAACTCCACTTGACAATAAGCCGAGAAAAATGATCGAAGATATTTGATGTGTCTTTCAAATTTCCGTATATTCCCATTATTATTCCAATTTTTATAAATTATAAACATACAAGTTTCATTTAGAATAAGCTACTAATGTGATGAATGCACATGAAGTATAGAATTCTTATTAAAATGGCTTCTGAAATAAATGATTTACTATCCGGTAGCAAAACAAATTTTGTCATTTAATGGTATTTAACTTCATTATTCAGGAAATATACTTCACACATAGAAAATTATAACTATGACCAAAAAATTTATGATTTAAATCTCATTTTCGTAAAAAGGTAGAGTAAGTCAAGATTAGCTTTGAAAAGCATATACATATATAAAAGGTTTTTCATCTGATCAATATTCTTGAAAAACTATATATTCACAGAAATAAAACAAAATCATATAAATTCCTATAACCGATTTTCACCTCACACATTTTGTATGTATTTCCTTTAATATTTCCTATTTCATGTAAGATCGGAAGAAATGAAATTCTTTTTGAAAAAAACTTTTCATATCGTTCATATCTGAATTTTCTCGTGTTACATAAGAAACATTTATATTCCTCGAACCAAAACGATCAATTGCTGGCGCCTTTTTGAATTACTTTTATACGTAAAAGGCCTATATTTCGATCGAAATTCGTTTTATATTTCTTCAGAGCACGAATAACAGTTGAGTGAATACAATTAAGAATGGAATAATTGATCAAAAGCGTGTTTCAAATATGAGGAAATATAATATCGTAAAAGGTCTAACATGTTCATATTTCTACTTTCGTAAATGGAGTGTGTTACACACTATGGCATATTATTTTCTGAACACACATATAAATGAAAACATGTTGATTCTATTTGATAATATCGACATCCATATTGATATAATTTTCGAATCATCCAGGTAATCAGATTCAAAATGAAATTTTACAAATAAATGTACTGAATGTATTAATTAGTGATATTAATAATAAAAGATCGGTAATTCCTAATAAATCATTTGACTTTCATGCTATAATATACATAAATGTATGTATATATACACTGCACACAAACTAATTGGATCGCCATTTATTTATGAAGAATTTTCGACTTAATCCTTAATGCCTGAAGACCGATGTTTTCGTGACTAATTTAATGATTAATTATCAAGGGAATCGTTAACGTGTAGAAATTCAACGATAGAAATAAGATTATTATATAAATCATGTTATTTCATATGATATTATCGAAATTTTGTGAATATATCAAAAATGGAAAATTATTTGAGAGCTTATAAAATGAACATATGATGGAAAAGAGTGTTTCTTTCATATATAGGAAATGCAATCGTGTACACATTTCAACTGGAAATAATATTTATCATTGCTATTATTAACTTTAACACTTTGAGTTTTCGGAAAGCAACTCGACTAATGCGTACATTACACTGAAAATGTACGTATATAACTAATTTTCCACGATAGCTTGAATATGAAATAAACAGAATCTGACTAACTTGTAAGCGAAACATTCTCAAAGCCAACCATTCAAATAAAATCAATTTCTATCAACGGTCCAATTTCGAACTCGAATTCGTCGAACGAACCAAACACACGTTGCACAAATTCAAACGTATTTCCATTAAAGCGAAAACGTATGCCACAAACGGCATTGCAAATACCGTTTCGAAATATAAATTAGCAGATACAACAAATAGACAATAGAGATGCAGCGTTATACTAGATACCTTGAAAGCTTCCCTGAACTTGTTCGACATGATGTGGTACAGCACGGGGTTGATTGTGGTTGACAAATAGTACAGCACCCCCGATATGTACGTCATAGTCGCATACAGGGTGAACATCGCTTGTGACGTCGCTTGGTGATTACCACCGGTGCCGTATATGGCCACAAGTCGCTGGGCGTGGAACGGTGCCCAGCATATGAAGAATGCGACCACCACTGCCACTGAAATGTTAATAAAAATTTAAATATATAATAACCCTATTCTCTCTGAGTATGTGTTTGTGTGTGTGTCCGGTGTAACGCTCCGAAACTGCGACAAAATAGCTGTTCAATTAAATTTATCGACGACTTCCATACATATACAGCAATTCGCGATGGGCAGTGATATCGAAGAATGCGACCACCACTGCCACTGAAATGTTAATAAAAATTTAAATATATAATAACCCTATTCTCTCTGAGTATGTGTTTGTGTGTGTGTCCGGTGTAACGCTCCGAAACTGCGACAAAATAGCTGTTCAATTAAATTTATCGACGACTTCCATACATATACAGCAATTCGCGATGGGCAGTGATATCGAAGAATGCGACCACCACTGCCACTGAAAGATTAATGAAAATTTTACTATATAATAACGCTATTCTGTGTGTGTATGTGTTTGTGTCCAGTGTAACGCTCCGAAACTGCGACAAAATAGCTGTTCAATTAAATTTATCGACGACTTCCATACATATACAGCAATTCGCGATGGGCAGTGATATCGAAGAATGCGACTACCACTGCCACTGAAAGATTAATGAAAATTTTACTATATAATAACGCTATTCTGTGTGTGTATGTGTGTGTGTCCGGTGTAACGCTCCGAAACTGCGACAAAATAGCTGTTCAATTAAATTTATCGACGACTTCCATACATATACAGCAATTCGCGATGGGCAGTGATATCGAAGAATGCGACTACCACTGCCACTGAAAGATTAATGAAAATTTTACTATATAATAACGCTATTCTCTCTGAGTATGTGTTTGTGTGTGTGTCCGGTGTAACGCTCCGAAACTGCGACAAAATAGCTGTTCAATTAAATTTATCGACGACTTCCATACATATACAGCAATTCGCGATGGGCAGTGATATCGAAGAATGCGACCACCACTGCCACTGAAAGATTAATGAAAATTTTACTATATAATAACGCTATTCTGTGTGTGTGTGTGTATGTGTGTGTGTCCAGTGTGACGCTCCGAAACTGCGACAAAATAGCTGTTCAATTAAATTTATCGACGACTTCCATACATATACAGCAATTCGCGATGGGCAGTGATATCGAAGAATGCGACCACCACTGCCACTGAAAGATTAATGAAAATTTTACTATATAATAACGCTATTCTGTGTGTGTATATGTGTGTGTGTCCAGTGTAACGCTCCGAAACTGCGACAAAATAACTGTTCAATTAAATTTTCGACGACTTTCATACATATACAGCAATTCGCGATGGGCAGTGATATCGAAAACTGACGCTCTACACTGACTTTGACAGTTCAATTGACCGACAGCCATGAGTGTTCACTTATCAGCCAGCTCGATTTCGAACTCGGGTAATTATGTTATAAAGCAACTTCGGTGCTAATTGGTGCAAAAATTTTGAACTATTAAATAATTAATTTTCAAAAATAATTCGATTTCGGTTTTTCGTTCACGATCGAAATTTTCAAGTCCAAAGTCGATCCGAGAATACACGGACTTGACCGAATTCACCCGAACTCGAACGAATTTCGAATTGGAGGATGAAATTTATAGCCCGTTAACGTTTGCAAAATAAATAACACGTTAAGGACCGAATTTATTTTATGAAAATCGGATATAACTACATACATTACAAAATATGAAGAGCGGAAGCTTCTTTTAAATGAAAAATAATATGATTGTGTTCACATTCACATACTTTTTTTCCTAGCTGAAACTTTAATTATTAAAACGCTAACGCTTGAAAATTTCAAGCGTGTCGAGTTAAGATTTTCGAGCGTGCATTGTATATTGCTGGCGCTTTAAACTCCAATCTACGCTCCTGCTCGGGCATACAATAACTTTTTACGTATATAAGGCGTGAAATCCGGGGTTCGACTTTTGTCCGAGACTTTTATCATAAAAAATCTAAATTAAACTCTATTCTTTATTATAAAAACGCTAACGTTCCAAATTTCAAGCGTATGTTCGAAATATCGAGCGTGTATCGGTGCAGACAAACTACATACCATTCAGCCACGGTGCACAATGTTAGCAAAGCCGATTTGGGATGCCAGCCCAGCATTAACAATAAGAGCTCACGTTTCATAGACGATGCTTAGCGTCAAAGCTTTTGCAGTTTTTTATAGATTTAAAGTAAATAAATAAATAATTTTTTATGTCATTACATTTAATGAATCTTAAGGTAAGGTAAAATATGACAAAAAAACAATCGATTTCATGTATATTTACTGTTATAAGTATGATTGAAAATTTGCAATTTTTCGTGAAACTTTTATAATATTCGCAGACCAGAAAAAAAATGTATTTTTAATTCGTGCCCTACAATTTTTTTATATGTCATAGGAAATTTAATTAAGTATAATATGAAATCATTTAAACGTCTTTTTGAGTTGCAGTTTTTACGATATAGATTTTTAGTTAAGTGAAAAACGCGAAGAATTAATGGATTAAAAAAATTGTATCGTAAAAATTTCAACTCGAAAAGACGTTTAAATTATTTTATATTATACTTAATTGAATTTTCTAGGACATATAAAATATATATATATATATATATATATATATATATATAAATATATATATATTATACAGTGACAAGGATATAGGCGTTTGCTTTACAGTAAAATATCCAATACACTTTGCATTTTAGACATGTTTGCGAGGGTAGAATTCGATGTTTGCGCAGCTATCGAAAATTACAATGCTAACGAAACGGATTGACGGCAGAGAATCAATTCAAGATCCCTGATTTTTTTCGGTCTCATAATCGACTCTAGAATTCGAGATATTCAAAATTCGCAATGTTAAAATAATAAAATTTTCCATTTTCGAATCGAATATTTTTCTTATCAAACTGAAGTTTTACGACGATAGGCAAATTAGTGCCCGGTGTAAAACGCATGACAGGTGACTTACTAATTCGAACGTACATTGAAAATAAAAATAAAAAATGACTTTCTGTATTTACAAAATTATAGAGCTATTTGGTTTTTTTCTAAAGTTTCGCACTTTTTCACTACACCGTTCAGATTCGCGGCATTTTACAGTATGCATAAAGGGCTGAAAATTACATTTCACTGTCAGAGCACGCACAATTTCAATTCTGGCGAGATTTCTTCATCTAAACAAGCGACCTTTGAGAGATCTGAGCAAATCCTGACATAATTCACCTTAAGAGCATCCCTTAAGACAACCTGCGAATATTCAAGGTACATATAATTGGCACAGGCACATTTTGCCATTGTCGGCTTCGTATGCAAAATCGCACGTTGTCGAAATCAAAGACAGACCCAGTTAAATACACACATAATTGAAATTTCTGCTACACACGTTCATCCCAGGTTTCAGTTTCATAGAAATAATAATAAGCCTATGTTGCCTGGGCGAGGATCGTTTATGCCTAAGCATTGAGACACTTCCGTGCGCATAACGGATTAAATGTATATATTAATATAACGTGCGCTTAATGTTAGCGAATAGAGGCGTTTGTCTCTTTGTAGGAAAATACATGTATTTGTATAGTTGGTATTATTGGGAAAGTCGATCGGTGGATTGAAGTTTCCTGGTGAATATAAAGTTGAATTAATGTATTTGATTGTAGAGGAATATGGAACACCTCGATATTTATTACTTACAGTTTCGACAATCTGCTAATTTTGCATAAAATAATAGTCTCTGTACTGATTTTATGCAAAATTAGCAGATTGTCGAAACTGTAAGTAATAAATATCGAGGCTTTCCATATTTAAAGTATGTTCCATATTCCAGGCAAGTACTCTACATATTAACTTGAGTTTCCGACCACGCGACCGGTAGTGGTGGCGACGATGTCGCATTGTGAATAATGGGGCTGTTTCTCGACGTTTACATTATTCACATTGTGACCAAATTGTTGCACTTTGTCGTTGATGCTACTTGTTGAGCGATAGGAAACCCAGCTTTTATATAATTATACGTATGTAGTAGAAAATAAATCGTAACAATATGTAGATCGATATTGTTTTTTAGAGATTGTTTATATTTTTCGAAATGTTGTATATCACCAAATTCACTTTTAAGTTAGATCTATGAAGTATGTAGATTTTTTTTGAATTATTATAACTAAGCATTCGAAAAATAATCAATCCATTTTCTTCTAGATGTGTGAAGAAATTTCACACATTTTCATGGTTAGGAAATTCAATGGTATTATATAAGTACATACATCTAAAACACCCTACTCTAGAATCAATCGAAAATTATATCTATTGGAGCAAACGGATACGTTATTTCCCTTAATACTTATACTACTATCATTCCAAGAATATATAATTTTTATTACATTTTATCGAGAAAATTAATTTAGAATCATTCACGTGTGCTTTGATTAAACGTTATTAATACCACACATACATACAATTTCATCAAAGCTAACTCTACACATGTCAACTATTTCAATTACAAACTCGCAAGCCAATTAACAGACATCGTAACAACCGATTACCGATCGTTAAATGAAACCAACTTAACTAGAATATATTATACATATGTATGTTCGCATAAGACGCCGAAGTGGGATAAAACTAACAAGAAGAGGCTCCAAAGTGGTCCTCGCCGATTTTAATGAAAATTTGTAATAATCTAACTATATAATAACGCTATTCTGTGTGTGTGTGTCTTCGCGTGTATCTGCTGTCCAAAACTGCGTATTGATATAATCAACGGGTGGATCGCTAGTATAGTATAAGCGTAGACATGAAATAGTAGTGAAAAACGAAAACGATCTTCTCAATAGTTTTTTAGTTATAGTTGGTCGAAGTTTTGTATATTCGTTATAAACAAGAATAATATATGACGACTTAAAAGGCCAAGGGGTTCAAGTGACTTTGGGGTGATTTCAAGAAAAGCGCGTTCAAAGTTGACCATGTACTTACATGTATTAAGATGAGGTTGAGTGATTTGATGATATCTCGGCACACGTTCTGAATTCGTTTATATCCTTTTGCCACCAAGTAAATGAGCTTGCATAGAAACAATTCCTGTGCATAAGTTAATTTCGGCAAAAATGTCACTTGTACGCCTTGGCCTTTTCGATCGTCATATGACGACTGAAACGCACATATGGTACAACCGATCTTTTTCATGGAAATTGAGTTAAGTACAGAAAATGGTTCCATATATTATACAGAACCATTTTCTGTACTTCAATTTCAATAAAAAAAATGTTACTAGCACTCTTTGTGCTTTTCTATCGTCATATGAAATATTTTAATAATATATCTTCAAAGGGATGAAGGCAATAATAATAATATAGTTTTACGTTCAATAACAAAAAAATGTAAAACGTAATATATCTAGTACAGCTGAAAAATATTTTCAACTTTGAATTGCGACGATTAAAAAACGACTTTCACGACTATTCAATAAATGCAAACTTACGACGCATTTCTACAAATTTTCATTGAAATCGGCGAAGATCGCTTCGGGGCCACTGCTCTTTAGTCGAATTTTCTATTCCCCAACTTCGTACCGAGTCACGGTCGATGCCTTTTCTTGCGGGTATCGGCGAATAAAACGTGCGTGTTTCTATTTTTATTTTATCACGTATGTAAAGCGAACATAAAAACAAGGCTCTCTTTCGGCCGAAGGGAGGATTCCTTCGGCAATTGCGTTTAGTGGTCGACCTTCGCAATGAAGGTTGGACGACGACGAAGGGAGAATTTAATGTTGCGTGAAGAGAATGCGGGCTCAACGTGAAAACGTATTGCGATTTTTTCACAAAGATCCGAATTATATACACGTCTTGTGTTCTGGGTGTATTCAGAAGCGAATGCGGTGTCAATATGTGCGAAATTAAACTTCTGTTGTTTGCCCCAAGTCGCGAAACTGTGCGGCTTTGAGATTTTGTGAAAAGTCGGATGGAATATGAACGTTAGTCGTGTCCTTAAGAGGGGTTTTAAGGTCGAGAGGTGTTAGTGTACATGGATAAGTGATATTGGAAATTGGAAAGGTGTGGAATGATGTTAATTAGGATTTGAAACCATTCATATCCTTTTTGAAACATATCCATTTGGATAAATTTAGACATTTCCTCCATTCGAATTTAGTAATTTGAATTTATCACTTACTTGGCTTCTAGAGTTCTCGTATTTATTAGGCGTATACATATGTATTTACATATATTATGACGACTGAAAAGGCTAAGGGGTACAAGTGATTTCGAAAAAGCGCGTCTAATATTGATCATGTACCTGCATGTATTAGGAGGAGGTCGAGTGATTTGATGATATATTGAGGCACACGTTCCGAATTCGTTTATTTCCTTTTACCACCAAATATATGAGCGTGCATAGAAACGATTCCTGTGCATAATTCGATTTCGGCAAAAATGTCACTTGTACCCCTTGGCCTTTTTAGTCGTCTTATAAAGTCATGTAATATCTTATTATTTAGCATTTCTTCGATTTTTTTTTCATTTTGAAGATTTTCGACAGTTAATTGCCAGTTTGATATTACTTTTATGTTTGATCTTCTCTTATTATGGAAATTTGAGCTTTCATCATTTTTACATTATTCAGCTTTTCTTCAATTAGTTTGATTTTAAATTATCTTAAAAAGTGTGTGTTAATTTCTATTCGATTAATGATAAAAGAAAAAAGATGAAAGAACATTTTTCACTGAGAATATCAAAGAATACCCCTGTTTTTTTTTTAATATTAACATTATATCTATTTATAATACCATATACATACATATATACTTATAATACCAAATATAATATAATACAATAGGAAAAAAAATTAATTAAATTTCAAGTACAAACCATTTTATAAATTATTCTGCTTCTGTTATATTCACGACAATGTATGACTAATTATGTTATAGTACATAAAGCAAATAGGATTATGAGAATTTAATGAAAGATTTTTAAATATATAAAATCATATTCGAAAATATTATATAATATTGAGAGCACTTACTGAAATTTTATAAATTCATTGATTGACAATTTTACTAACAAGTAATTCAAATATAATGTATTCGATTACAAAATAGAATGATTTATCCATATGGAAAATTCTGTATGCTAAATATGCGGGAATGTACAAATATCATATTAATGAATATACTGAAAATTTTACTGAAAAAAGAAGATTGGAAGGTTTGAAAGGAAATTGTTATAATTTTTTATTAATATTTTTTTTTAATATATTTCAAATATATCTTCAATGACGTAAATAAATTATATCCGATTATTGTGAAGCGCAAAAAAAGAATACATAATACAATCATGAATCAATTCTAATTTCAATTTACGTCTTATAGATTATTGAAGATGAATACATAAATATAATACAATATATTAAAATAACATAAAAATGGTTATAATATTGTATTATTTGAATTCAAAAATTTGATGAATATAAATAATAAATTTTTATTGAAGATTTATCAATATGATACATTTTCATTAGGTTTATTCTAGAAAAATATCGCGGAAAAAGGATATTTGCTATCCGTAAATTTCCTTTTAATCGGATGTTGCTTTTATGATGCGATCGATTTTTGCGAAAATTCAGCTACAAGAGTTTATCTATCCTTTTATTACGGAAATATCTCAATTTCTTTGGAAATTTCTGGACGAGAAAGAAAAATATTAGATACATTTCCATAGAATTGAAATTCGAAGAAATGAAAAATACCTAATAATAACAAGTATAAATATTTTACTTGAATTTAAAATATTTATCTTAACTGATTTGAAATAGAGAAGTTCATCTGAAATACTAAAAATTTGAAAAAAATATTAAACGAGCTCAAAGGCGCATTTTGAAAAACGAGTAAAAAAAATTAATATGGTTTGTTAATTTAATGCACACTTGAATATAAATAGTGAGACTACACCTTCTATTTTTTGTTCCTTATAAAAAAATAAGTTAACTAACAAGATGAGGGTTCTAACTGCATATATAGTGAAAATGTCGACTCTAAATGATGAAAATTTATCAAAACATATTTTATGGGTTTTAAGAAAAAATGAAAAAAAAAATATCTAGTCTCTGGAACTATTTTTGGTTTTGAAATTAAATAAGTAAAATGGGAGATGGGTTTTATAAATTTTAAACATCCGATTTGGTTCTTGAGAAATATTGCTAAAGTAAAACTGCAATTTCGCATCTATAATTGATGATATGAATAATCTCAGGCACATTAAAGCAACAATAGCATTATTACAATTTGCACTAAAGTTAGTATAAACTGTTAGGTTAAACTAAACGGGAAGCTTTACTTTATATATACGAATATAATACTTGGAATGATTCGTTAATGATTCAAACGCAATTTCTCATGACACGAAGTATGTATATAAAAACGCACATTTTTGCGAGAAGTTTGTATTTCTCATGGGTTTTCGTATCGTTACCGTGATTTTCTTCTAAGGATGCTTTTACGTTTTAGTAATTATTACTTTCGAACCGTATTTCCTGATTTTTTGGAAAAAATAATCTTCTGTTTTTACAATATTATCAAATATGTATGAAATGATATATTTTCAAATACGCGTTGACATAAAATAATTTTCGTTCTGTTCCATTTTCATTTTTCACGATTCATAAATGTGTAAAAAAAGTTGAAAACGTACAAATGAGGAAACAATGAAAATGTTTTCGCAACAGATATAAATATACATAACGTAATACGGAGAAAATTTTTTATTTAATTCTGCTTCGACTCAACTCTGAAAATTATTAGGTATTCAAAATGATGAAAAGTATATGTATGTTCAAATATATAATATGTAGGAACAAGAACGATAAAAACAGCATTACGTTTCGTTTCGTAATAAACACTGAAAAATGTTTCAGAACGGGTGAAATCTTAGAGTTTAATATAGGCTATTTATATTTTCAAATTGAAGAGAAATTCCCAGTATTTATTTTGAAAATACTCGAAAGTCACTCGGATAGCATAAAAAAATTGTCAGCTGAATTTTCTTGAAACAGATCCGTGTATTTTAACAAAATTTCCGAAACGAAGAACGAGTCCTTGTTTCTTCAGAAAGCGAAGTAGCATAATAACTCGATTCCATATTTAAACTTTGGTAAAATTTGGCATGAGTTTATGACAAGCGTAATGTTTTTGAACGAACTTGTCGCATGTTTCTTGACAAAATCTGTATAATATTGTATGTATTATTTGAACGAACGAGACTACTAATTACGATGTGTCTGAAAGCTTTGTCAAATGTTATTATTTATGATTGATTAAATTTCACTGTTGAGGTGCAACTGGAATGTTTCTATTACCGACGAGGATAATCCTTTTTTTGTTGAAAATTTAATGACGGGTACGAGACCGAAAGTAGCTCGGCTTAAAATCTCATTGTTATGTGAAATGGGACTTTGATCATTTTAAATAAGTAACGAAGATTTGCTTTATATATTTGAAATGAGTAACTCAATTTGATTGAAGATATATTGCCAACTTGTGTCATAAATTATAAGCTGCTCAGTAATAGCTACTTCAATATAATCATATTCAAAATATAAAAAGATGAAAATTCTAAGTTGAGTCTATATACACGTACAGTAAAACAAGTGGCCAATTTATTAAGCGCAGTGAATATTTTTTCAATTATATCTTTCTATTTCACAATATGCAATATACCTTTGATTTTCAGAATATGATTTATATTTATTGCAAATTTAATATAAACAGTAATATTACATGCAGTACAAATGGAATAGTGAAAATTTTCAGTGCGTCATATGAATTTACCATTCACAGTTCGATTAACATTAATTGAATATTCGGTACTTTATTATATGTACCTTATATATTATTTGTATATGGGTATGTATATTTATATATTAAAACGTATCTAATGCACGATTGTAATTAATTTTGAAACTTTGTTTTAAAAAGTATTCGAATAAATTACTTTATCTTTTGATTTGAATCATTATTTTGAAAGGAAACTTTGCGAATTGTGTTAAAAACGAAATCGTCAAAAACTTTAATCTATGTGAAACCGCGTGATTTGTAAATGTTTTCATTGTTTTGTGTTTTATTAACAGCTTTACATTTTTAATTAATTTTCCTAAAATTAACACCGGTTGAAAGCTTATAAATTCGTTTGTCATAATTTGTACTCCTTTTGTGGTGTGATTCTTTTTTTTTCAGTTCGATATAATAATGTTCGTACAAAACAATATGTTTTTATTATTTACATTATGTTTTAATACATGAAATTCACCTTATACGTATATAAAAACTTTCTGAAAAAAAAAGATATCAAACGAACTCGACACTTAAACGAGTCGTTCTTAAAATTTAAACGATTAAAAATTCGTTTCAACTGTTTCGTATAAAATCGCCAATTAGTCTGACTTATCCTTCTGAATGCTCGTTGGCATCTTAATTGCTAAATATAAACGTTCCTTTTAAATTCGCTTTTCCATTTTCAACAGAAATAACCTTCTTCGAGTAAGTGATTTAGCTTGAAAGTGATTTGTTTCGAAATAAATAACAAAATGTGTGAAAATTGACTTATTGAAAATTTTCGCTTGGTTTCCCTGCTATCATAATGATAATTTAATTTTCCCAGTATTCAAACGACAAATATTTCAATTTTGTATTTCGAAATAAAGTGAAAATCTATTGTGATTTTAAAGGTGATTGAACGTCGAAATTCATTGAAACCACATTCGATCAATATTTATATATAATATTATACATACATACATATACATTAGCCTGGTTCATTTTAGAAAAAGTTTCGAATTTCAAAACGTTTTAGTATCAAAAAGTTGCTAAATCAAATTAGAAGATAAACGTAGTAATTTTTGAAATCGGAAATGCGATGCTCGAACGGAAAATGTCAACCGATTTTAAAATGTTATACGACGTTTTGCTTCTAATTTAATTTAACAACTTTTTAGCTCTAAAGCGTTTTCTAAAACGAACCAGGCATATACATATTTCGATAGTTATAAATTAAAATTAGATATAGTGATCAATATTATACTCAATGAATGTTTTGCACTGCATATTTGCGTTCACCGATGTTGTGAAATTTCGAATCCTGAAAATGTGAATGGTAAATTGCATTGTTACGAGTATTAAATACTAAAATACATACTGAAATATAAAATATTTCTTATATTTTTGAAATATAATAAATAAATAGATACATAAATAAATCTTTTATATAAATTAATCCCTTTTTGATTTTTAAAAAACATTGGAAATTCTTGAAAACACGCGCAATAGTCGTGGAAAATTAATTAATAAATTCATATTTTATAACGATCGACTTCCCTTTTAAGTGGAAATGAAACGAATACTAATAAATACATTTTTCATAAATACATGATATAATAATTTAAAAATTAATCAAAATTCAGATTCACGAGATTCGAAATATAATATTTATTTACATAAAATATACTCGCTGAAAAATATTCAAATTAATAATTAGTGCCGTAGATGCGAGTAAATTTACTTATCAGTCGCAGCCATAATAAAAATCTTAATTATACACTTTTTTACTATACGAATAAATATTAGAAATTAAAACATTATTTACAATTCACAAACGATATTTTTCTATTAAATAATAATATAGTTTACAACTGTTAATTCTCAACGTTAATATTTAACTGTTCTTATTAGTTTCAATCAACATGCGAAATCAAATGCAACATGAAAATTCGAACTGACTGAATCGCAATTTAAACAGCACAAGTTATTAAATCATTAGTATATTCGATATAAATACATAATTTGGTTTTAAGTTTCAATAATTTTTCACTCTAAAAAGAATACTGCAAAAAATAATATGAAATCCTAATGATCCTCATACATTAGAGAAAATTAGCGTTTTCTATATTTAGGATTTACTTATTTTATTTGTTTTACTTCGTCCTTATTTTATAAATTGGTTCATTATTTTAAATTTAAATTTCAAAGCACTCAGAGTTGTGTTCAAGTATATTGGATATTTTTAATAGGTTTTTATAAAGCTCTAGAAAATAAGCTCGAAAATTATTATTATTTTAAATATTAAAAAGACATCATTTTAAAGATGAACATTTTCCTAAAATGTTTATGAACCGTCTGCAATTAACTTTTTTAACCTAGGGGCACGTTTCTTTTCTTATGAATACTTTTGGCGGTTCTTTTGAAATAAAAGTTTTTTGACGGAAAACGGTCACGAAAAACTCAAAATCTTTCAAAAAAAACTTTCCTCGATCTCAATTAAGATCTTTTGTATGAAATATAATATAAGCATAAAAACGCTCAAGTGATTCTGTTTTCAATATAGACACGTAAATATAATTCGTCACATTTAAAATCAAAAACAAGAAGGTTTTTTTTCTTTGGAAAAAAATAAACTGAATATATTCGAGTATTGAATTTACATGTATGTATAAAATCGATTTGAGAAAACCGATCTCGTAGAAAAAGTCCAATAGAATATAAAAGGGGGCGAAACAGAAATTTCCACCCCTGAAATATAAAATGTCTGAAATGTTTCAAGGACGAGACGTAAAAAACGTTCAAACTATCAATTTGCTTTTTATTTCTTTTCGAAAACTTATACGAAATACCGTCTCATTTATGCGAGTAATTGGACTTGTTTAAAAGTAACGTGAACAAGCAATGGTATTGTAAGCCATCGATCTAATTAATCGATTGCCTGGAAAAATATACCTAATACGTATTATATAGTACTTCTAAAATCAACAACATCTCCCTTTAATTAATATCGAACCGACATTTTGATACGTCAGCGAATGAAAGCACAATCGAATTTATTATTTGAACAAACACAAAGAAAACATATACAGTAAAATCGTGATATCGGCGAAATACAGTCATCCCCCGTTTAACGCGATTGCTTTTTATCATTATGCTTGTGATATTTTTCTGAAAAGATGCATTGACACGAATAATCTTATTACGAGTTATCACATCTATGCGTTTTTTCGGAAAAATATTGAAAAACACATTTACAAAATAATTTTGTTACCAGTTACCGATTCGTGTCCGTATCAATTATTTCCATTACCCGCTATATGCATGTATAATATCCGTTTTCCGTTGGACTTGGTCTCGATTAAAATTGACAAGTCCCTGAATATAGAGGACTTGCTCGGAATATGGAACACCTCGATATTTATTATTTACAGTTTCGACAATCTGCTAATTTGGCATAAAATCAGTCAATTAACTGTATAGACGATGTTATTTATACCATTTAGAGCATGTAGAGAATGATTTAGTTTAAATTTTGATTTGAAAAAACAACATATTAAACTCACCTAGCATTTTGAGCACCCTCCTCGACGATTGAGCCGTGCTTCGTCTGTTTCCATTGGCTCTGGGATTGGTGGTCGTCCTCAGCGGCCTGGTGCTCCTCTCCCTCTTCATCATGTCGGAACTCCTCAGCCTGAGCCCAATCAGGGCATAAAGCACCGTGATCAGCGTCATCGGAGTCACGAAGAACAGAAAGGTCGATATTTCGAACGAATGCTCCAACAGAACCCTCTTTTGAGTGCACACAGCTATACCTTTGTGCTTCAGAAGTCCGAACTGCAAAGCTTGAGGAGTAGCGAACAAAAGAGCTATCAACCAAATACCGAGAATCAATTTTACAGCTCTCGACAACTTGGACATCGTGTGAGACAAGAATGGATGACATATAGCCACGTATCTTTCTACAGTGAATGCAGTTATTGTTAAAACTGTTGCATTCGCCGAAGTTTCAGCTGCCAAGCCTCTCAAGACGCAAAACACTTCTCCGAATATATAAGGATACTTGGACCAAATGGAATATATCTCTTGAGGCAATCCAGTGATCAATAGAAGCAAATCCGATATAGCCAAACTGAATAAATAATAGTTGGTTGCTGTGTGCATCGATTTGTTCCTCGATATTACGATACAAGTGCTTACATTTCCGACCAATCCGGTAAGAAATATCACCACGTATATTATAGTCACTGGTACAACGACGTATAATGGATCTCTATTAGGCTCGTTGAAGAATCCAGACCCTGTCGTCGAATTAATCGTGTCCATCGATGATTGATTACTCGAAAGGACGGTGGAAAAAATCGTGGACTCGTCCATCGTCGGAAACCAGGTCAATGTGGAAGTTGGACGACTTTGATGGCGATGCGAAGCGTCGACGTACCATCGTCTTCCGTCATCTTCGATTATGCAGAGTTACATCTGTGGAAACGATCGCAATTTAGTATGAGAGAAAATCAATATTTTGAGTGTTAATGGTGAGAGTGTGCTGAGAGTTCGATGTTCAAGCGTCTACTGAGCTTCAATGTCATTTTTTTTTCTTTTATGTCAGATTTTTTTCTAGTCGGCTTTAGAATTTTACGAAACAATTTGCTAGTAGGTATCGAAAATGTTTTCGAGCGATGTAAATGACTTTTGAAATTATTATTATGAAAATTATTTATACAGGGAATTTCTATCCAATTATATACAATTGTCATAAATTAATATCATTCACTATAGAGTGAATACAATTTTAGCCACTAGGCCAAGACTCCGAAGAATAGGTAAGCGCACACAAAGGTGTCACTAAATAGTTCGAATTTAATCGAAATATATGAAAGGTATAGGTGATGATCAATTACGTTGAATCAACACTTTTTTTCCGAATCAAATGAATCCAAACATTCGAAAGAAACAACTGAGTCTCTATATCAATTAAAAAAAACGACATGTAACTCTCGCCAAAATAGGACTCGAACTCACGCATCTCAAGTATGCTGAATCGACACGGCATGCACAAACGCTTTTCATACCACTGCGCTATCGGCTGGCTATGTTTTAGACGAACTCGACTATTTTTCGCATTGACAATGGATTTTTTTTCCAATTAATTTTAATCGGATTTTATAAAAATTCATTCGGCTTTTATGCGATACAGAATATTGGAATTTTCAAATTCGGACTGTAAAAAACATTTCGAAACATCACAATTTGTACTTTTACTGAAAAAAATAATCTCTTTAGTTATCACTGAATTGAAAAAATATATATTCAACGATCAATTTATCTTCGAAGTAAATATTAAATTTTAGCATCTAACGTAAAACAACGTTCCTTACACCATTAATACAATTATCGAGATGAAATTGAATATCTTTTCCATGGAAAAAATCACGCATGGAAGTCACGGATTCACGGCTGTCACAATCTCACTGTGACTTATGAAACACAAGCATTTTAAGTTTTCCACGTGGGTTGCTGAATCTAATTAAATTCAAAATCTCGCATTACAGACGTAGCTAAAGTTTCTACGCTGGAATTTTCTTTCATAATGCTTGAACATTATTTTTTTCCTTTCGAGTAGCGAAAGTTTTCCACCCCGATGTTATAAACATAAGAGATGTGAAAGGAATTATTACTTCGATAAATTATTCGACAGTTTGAGGTACGAACAACTCGAAAGTGAAACTCGAGGAAGAATTTTCTCTGTTTGAATAAATATTACACATAATTCCGAAACGTAAATAATTTGATTGATGTTTTAAATTAATAATTCCTTTAATAATTAAATTTATTTTCACCTAATGAAATAACTGGAGATTTCACTTTTTTTTTCAGAAAATTTCTCTGAATTGTAATACATTGTATGTATATAAATAAAATTCACAATAATCGAACAAATTTAACGATGCTCGAAATGCGCATTTTATATTTTTCCATTTTGATTGCTTCGGGCTTAAAAAAAATTGCAAAAGCATAAATATCTATACGATTTCAGATTTTCACATTAACTAGAATTTCAATAAATCAAATAGATTTTTAATGGTGTATTCAGATGAGATTCACGTATGAAGCTGAGAAATCCTTGGAGATGAGTTTGAATTTCAAATTGAATACATGGGAATGGAGTAAAAGTACCTTCTACGTGCAATATTATCTTTCATAAAATTTAATCAGAAACCAAATTCTCAACATGAATAATTTTGAATTGTGTTAATTCTAATTAATAACCTTTCTTTTTGTTTGACATTAGCATGAATTGAATATAAAACTTTTCCTTGCGTAAACAAGGATATGTATTCGCTTTTGAAATATCATAAATATTTCAATCCGAAATTTACAAATATTCGTGTTTAGAAACTTAACGATGTTTATGCATATTTTTTTCAAAACGAGTGTACATTTATTTACGAAAATCAAAGAAAAATTGACGTAGCTTGATTGTGGAAATTCGGAAAATACGCGCGTTTGTAAAATCAGATTAACGAAGCATAAATCGTACATTTAATCGAAAATTACTTCTAGAACTCGCATATGCTCATCTTTTTGCTCGAAATACAGTGAAATTGTCTAACCATGTAATTATCTACGTCAAATCAAATGTTATATTTTCATAAATTAGAAGAAAATGGAAAACTCATTTAAATGGAAAATCAGTTTATTTTGAGATACTATCTTCAATAAATAATGATTTACATATGTAGAATATAATTTATACTTCATATATTATTAACACATAATAGGCATTTAACACGTAAAAGGGATAATAAAACGATATTTATTTGTAAGTACCAAAATTCTAACTCGACATTGTAATGGATTTCGAAGTCACATTTAGTTTTAATGACAATTATTTTGAAAAGATTCTAAAGGAACAATTCTACTTGGTTGATTGTCAAAAATCCATTTATCTTTTGTCGACATAATTACTTACATATGTTAAATTAAAAGGTATAAAGGTTTTTCGTCCTTCGAAGGTACAAAGGTTCTACTCAACCGCAAATACGCGTACCTATGTGAATACGTACACATGTTAACATCTACATACAAGTGTATGCTTGAAATTATCATAAGTTATTTCTTTTTTAGAAATTAATTAAAAAAATACAATTTGATTATTTTCTGAATTTTTCATTTCGATATGAAATTTAAAATTTTTAACCAAATTTCGAAACCATTCATTATTTTAAGTACACGCACATTAAATTAATATAGCTTAACATGTACATATTTCGGAATACATAAAATCACGAATATGAATACTTTATGTACCCATACATATTTTTCATCTTATTTCATTGAATATTGTTTTGATGGATAATTTTACGCAACTATCCGAATCAATTCACCCATTTAGTATTCTTATTATCTACATACGCTTGTATAAACCTACTTCTTATCTCATTTTACGCTTGTTTTCGCAAATCTTGCCTATCTACCGAGAAAATTGGTAGATCATTATATTCGATTATTTAATCAGATATACCGTAGAAGAATAAAACTTGTTCTTAACATAAAAGAAATTGGTACTTATTCGGAACAGACTCATTGTCTTTTTATTGAAATTGTCAGTTATAAACAGTATTTGATGTTCAATAAAACAAAGTGAGAAAATCTGTCATCTGAAAAAAAAGATTATTGAATTTGACAGATGATAAATTGTGAATTGTCAGGAATATGAAAAATGCCTCGACAGATGATTCGTACACTCAAGTCGCACTTTACACAAAATTTCTATTTTATTGTGTAATCTTATTATTAGAATCATTATACATTACACATAATATTAGATTAAAAAATATGTGGAACGTACGGAAAAGAGGGAAAATTTTGTTTGAATTCGTCCAAAAAAATTAATTTAAATGTTTGTTTTACTTCGAAGAAAAATAAAAATTTTGAACGAACATATGAAATTAATCAAAATTGTAAAATTAATCATGATATAAAATTCTGTATGACATTTTCATGTGCAAACAAATCTTTTATAATTGTTATTGTGTATAATACATTTCATTTGTGGTTTAACCTGGATACTTAAATATATTACATATTTAATGAAAGTCTTCCTTTCAGTAAAGAGTGAATCATACTGAAAATATGAGATTTCATTTAAATTATATTTATAACGAAGAATCAGTTAGACAACAATTTGTCTCTTTTCATACAAATTGTGCTTTGATAATAAGTTTCGAAACACGAAACTTAAATACGTTAATATGCATGTTCTGAAGTAACGAAATTTTCTTTGTGAATTTACTCAACATGAAATCCTTTTCTAAAATTTAATATACATATAAGTATATGTAATTTTATAATAATCACGGTCATGGTTGGTGTTCTATGATAATATTGTAATTAAATTATTTTCCAACTTAAATAATGATTTTTTTAATGGAATTTTTTCAAATGCATAATATATTACAATTACATTTAACCTCGGTATATGTGACAAAATGTATATATTTAGCGCTAGAAAAATAAAACACTATATCAGCTAATAATACAATAAGAAAACTGCAATATCTACTTAAGTCGATGCAAAAATTAACATACATACATCTAACAGCCGAACGCTTATTTTCCTACATAAAATATAAACATATTCTATTTTATACAAAAATACAATTTTCGTAAAAAAAAAATACATATGTGTATTAAATCCAAACGAATAAACGAAAAAAGAAACACTTCTTCTAGGATCGGTCGTCTTTAAAACTGTCAAAAACGATCGCGTATTTTTATCGAATATGTAATCAACGTTTCAATGTAAAACGCTAGACGAATGCATTTATTACTTATTAAATAATTATAATCTTAAAAGCAATCGCAATTAATTCGGAATGATCAAGGTGAGCGCAAGATTCTTGACATCGTGACTTGTCACTATTTCAATGATCGCAAACGAGGAAAATCTTACGCTGCAATAAACTGACCGCACGATAATGAATATTTCATTAAATCATAAAGAATTTTCAATTTGAATTAATCTTATATAGAACTGCATAATAACTCATAATAAAAATATATGACGATCGACTAAACAAGAAAAACCTCTTTTCGATTGTGTTCATGATGATTTTTAACGATGTACGGAAATTCTTTGTCGTGCTTCGGTAATCAAACATAAATATCTACTGTATTTTCGCATCGAATGAAAAGCTGAGAAAACTGCGTTGATATATTCAACGGGTTGATCGGTAGTATGATATATACTCATCCCTCGATTTACGCGGTACATACGTTCCTAGAGAAACCGCGTAAATCGAGATTCCGAGTTCATACAAAAACGGAAGATAGGTTTCAAGAAATAAAATCCGCGCAAATCGATACTTCAAGTTCTTATAAATTAGGAGAATAGGTTCTAGAAAATCGCGTAAATCGAGGGATGAGTGTAATTCATTAGTGAATATTTACTTCAGTTAGTACCTACATATGCATTGTGTGTACAAAATGAAAATCAATGATGTTTCTATTTTTCAAAACGTTTTTCAATTTTTCAACAAATAAAATAATTTGAGTTTGTTTCATATTAGGAAAAATTAATCAAACGAAGCAATAAAATCTGAAATACTTAAACGAGTTTTAATGATTTTGTACAAAGAGAAAATTGAGTGAATACTTCTATGCATTTGTATGTATTTTTTCACGAAAATAGTTATGATGACTGATTTTTTTATTGAATACGCTTAAATTCAAAGAGTTTTCTTCTGCCAATATCTAACGTATGTATAACATTATATGAAAATTTTATATACAAGTCATATCATTTCTATTCACAACGTTGTAAAAAAAAACAGTTTTCATAGTAAATTTCATACATTCTATTCATGAATTTTTCATCTTCTGTGCAATACATCGTTATATACATTGAAAGATTTTCGTCACGTAACATAAATAAATGCTTTCCAAGAAAAATGACGTATGTATTTTATATTATATTTCACAAAACATATGTATATAATATTATTTTAACAGAAGGGCAACGAAGTTCAATAAAAAAATAAACGTGCTATTGAAATGGTCATTTAATAAATTTTTATTGTCGAAAAAGCAGAATATGCTAAATTTGAACATAATATTGCATTACGTATTATAAAAATAATCATTTCAGCATTATAATTTTTTTGTACTATTTTTTTCATATTTTTCTACAACTTAACACGGAAATATCGGCGTTCAAAAATCATAGTTAAGTATGTAAAATACCACAAAAAAACATTGAAATTTTCACTGTCTAAAGTCTAACAGCAAACCGATCAAAACAAAAATACAGACATTTTTTGTCAATGATTTCTTCTTCACAGTTTTTTCGCTAATTTTGATTATCGATAAAAAAAAACAATTAAGTGAGTAGGTACAAAATTCAGTCAAGAATATGAAATTTAGCACTGGATGTTCGATCTTTGTGCCCCTCGTGTATATAATCTATTTGTTTGAATAGAGTCAAATTAAGTTATAAATAGACAGGATCTTGACTAACAAAATGAAGTCAAAATAATTAAATTTAGTTTCCTATCGTTACACGTGATTCAAATACAGTGTAGCTCAACTATAAATTTGAGCTATTACTTAAATTGTACGCAATTATAACTTAACGAATTCAGGATTCTGCATCAATAACACTTTACAGATGTATACATTGTACATAGATATAGATCCTTTGTATAAGTTTCCGAGTTACTGAAATATTTATATATATTTCCAAAACCGGGAATTTCAGATAACGTTCCAATAATACGTGATGCGACTATGAAAAAATACTGATGGATTCTTATTATGAATTCCGGAAGTTAATAGAAAATATATACATATTACAGAAAAATTTCATAAAAAAAAATGTTGAAAGATACAAAAAATATTTTTTTCAGATTTCAAGTAAAAAAAATAAATTCAATATTCGGCAATTTTTCTCACCGCAAGAAACAACATTTTGTATCAATACAGAATGTCGTGCCATTTACAGATTTGGAGGGAAATGTATTTAAATTAGATACTGTAAACACTCGAATTACAAATTCATCTGAAATCCATAATTATTTCATCACAGATGTATAAATTACACGAATATCAGTATTGATCGAAATACATCGTAGACATTTTGAAATTGTAAGAAATAATGTATTTTTTTCCGATACATTATTTAACTCATTTGCATAAGTATAAACTCATTCCTTTATTGAAAACTGTCGAATATCCAGTTGAATTACCAAAGACAAAGACGAATATTTGTACGTATATGCTTCCATCTTACATCACCGGAATATTAGACATTTTTGAAATAGTATGAGGGAATATCACAACAAATAAATACCTACATTCAAACCATAATGCGTCTGTGTATAAATTAATGAATACTATAAATGAAATCATTATGTATTGAATATTCAACGATTATTATGAAGGCTTTCGATAAACTTCAATAATCCATTCGCTTTAACCACCGCATAATCTTCACATTACTCTTTATTTGTTCGCGGGGAAAATCCAATTATATTCACATCACATCGTAATGATTAATCGGAACTCGCATTTTGAAACGAATGTGAGAAATATTAACCACATTTCAGATGTAATTTAATATCGAGTGTTGACATAATTAATTTCCTGTAAATAGAAATTTGGGCGATCCATATTTATGAAAATTCTATTATTTAACGACTGAATAGAAGAAATGATACAAGTCACATTTTTTTTTCGGAATATATATTAGTTAAGTACAGAAAATGGTTCTATACAATTTTCAAGTCAATTTCGATAAAAAAGGTCACTTTTACCCATTGTGCTATTCAGTCGCCATTTATGATATTGTAATATTCGATTATAATTTCTTATTTGATTTGTAGATAGTTTACTCTCTTGACTGAAATCGATCGAAATTGTCAATGTGATTCGAATTCAAGTGGAAACCATTTACATGTATGCTCAAGCTAATTACTCACTGAGCAATTAATTTAACCTGTGCAAGTATAATTTTGATTTCACGATTGTGCGAAATCCTAATAATTAATTTTCCTCTAGAACGATTATGCTTATAATGACATGCTGATTGTGAATACACTCATCCGTTCTACAACAGTTTTATTTATATATATGTTGTGGAAATATTAAAAAAGTTAAGTGAATCATAAATGATTCAAATTTTGTTTAAACAGGAAAAAACTGAAAATACTATTAAGTTTCGTCAAAAATGCAAAAACAAGTAAAGAGTTGATTGTAATCCTTTAATTTAATTTATTGTATTAAGAAACATTGTACAAAAAATATAATATTCATTTATACAATATCGGATTATAATAATAAAATTTTTCAACTCTGCATACTTAATCTTGACTGATTTATCAAACTATTTACTAAAACAAAATGTAGAGAATTTCTTTCACACCATGCTCCTAGCTGATAAATCCATTAATAATATTCGTAGAATCTTAAGCTTCAAATTCGATATTCGACCTTTCGTTTCGTATCAAATTCATTAATTTCATATAACACCATCTATTATTTATGAATAATTCCAATAATGAAACCGAATTATGCATTCACAGATACAATTTCAAATTAAGCCAACGGTTTTCACTTGTCAGAAAAGAATTTATCTAATTCACATCGAAGAAAGGTGATATATAGCAATTTTACCTGAAAATGGAACACAAAAGAATTCCTTTTAATCTCACAAAGAAAATACCTCGGTCCGAATTTTAAAATGCCACCTCAGCCAAACGCGAATGGAAAATGCGCTCAACTATAAATTGTACAAAAAATATTAAAATATTAAATTTTTCATATACGAATATAAAAAAAATACAAAAACATACTCATGTTTCGAACTCATTAAAAAAACAAACACCGAAGGGTAAAAAACTCATTTTACGATCGAGACGAATTCGACATCGACGAAACTTTTAACAATGTCATTTTTCTGCGAGTACATAAGAATTCTAAAAAAAAAAATCACCTACAAAATCATACTCACATTCATTCGATTATATAAAGAAGTTCTACGAAACGAAAAAAATAGCACTCCTCATTATCGCACTCGCGGAACGAACGCGAAATAAGCACCGGAAACATTTCAACAACGTTATCACATTTCTCTTAAAATACGAGAATAGATCGGTGCATCGAAAACGCTACACAAAACTGGAAAAACACACACACAATCGACGATCTGTAAAGAGTTTTTCCGGAAAAGCGGGAAAACTCGTGGAAAGCGTCCATCCGATATGGCGAACGTGCGGCAACTGTGGTGCAAACGATCGTTCAACGGAGTAACCTTTTAACTGGAATCCTTGTTCGAGTTAAATGTGGCGAGTTAAATATTGAATTGTCATTTTAACGATAGCACATTGTTGTTGAGTTGTTAATTCTCCGTTTTGAGTTTTGAGTTTTGAGTCGAAATTTTGGCGATTTTGAAGGCCGCGAGAAGACGCTTTTCCGGTTGGAAAGTGTCAGTTAAGACTTTGTCATAATTTCAATTATGGCTTACCTTGAAAATGCGCTGAATATTTAAAGATGAATCATTTTAAAATACAAATTCGGTTAATATTTTATTTCGAATGAAAAAGTTAGAATAGTGAGATTTCAGCCGTCAAGTCATGTAAAATTAAAAAAAAATGTTTTTAAAATATAGAAACTGATTTCTGTTAAATAACGGTCAGTCTTTTCACTTGTTTAATTAACTAAAATTAGAGTTACAGTCGAGCCTCAAGAAGAGTCAAAAATCGGTGGAACGGAGACGAATTTTAGACAGTTCGTAGTTACAGGACCGATTGTAACACTATGGTTAATCAACTAAAGCAGTAAAACGACCTGTCATAAATATTTTTATTTTCATCGTTTAATATTTTTCAACATCGTTCATTTATTATTTTTGTATGAATATACATACGAGTAAGTAGGTTTTTTTTTCACTCGACCATAGTCTCGTGGTAAACATACTTTCTATATATTATAATATAATATAATATAACTTCGAGTTATTCGGAATATATTCAAAACTCAATAAATATAGACAACGCCAACCCTTCCATTAGTATAGAATAAAAGTATCTAACCTTATAATAATGCTTTTCTGTGTGTCTCTGCTGTTACGCTCTAAAACTGCGACGAAACAATTATTCAATTAAATTTTCAACAATTTCCACACATATACGGCAATTTGCGATGGGCAGTGATTTCAAAAACTGACGCTCTATACTGACTTTGACAGTTCAACTGACTGACAGCCGTAAGCACTCACTTATCAGCCAACTCGAACTCGGCTAATTATGTTATAAAGCAAATTTGGTGCAAATTGGTGCAAAAAAAATAATTGAATAAATAATTTTAAAAAATAATTCGATTTCGGCCATTTTTCAAATCTAACGCAACGGATTTCGAATTGAACGATGAAATTTGTAACCCTTTAACGTCTGCACGTTAATTAATTAATAAATAACACATTAGCGAGCGAATTAATTTTTAATAATATTTTTTTATGAAAATCGGATAAAGGTGCATTACAAAATATGAAGTAAGGAAGTTTTTTTAAATGAAAAATAATGTGATTGTGTTCACATTCACATGCATATTTTGAATTTCGATTTGTGATTTTTTTCTTTACCGAAACTTTTCAAATTAAATGAAGTGTCTGTATAAATTCAATTGATTTTATTTTCTGAAAATGATTTTATATAACAATGAGATACCGTGCTGTTTCAACTAAAATATTTGTACCCATAGGTAATCTAATTTTCTACAGTTGACGTAAAAAAATAAGCAATTTATATAAGTTATTTTCAAAATAATACTTTCGATCTTTCGATAGCCATTTTATGCGAATTCACTAAGCAAACAATACAGGCGACGACAGAAAAAAATAAATCCGGTTCCAATTGGACTTTATATCACAATCCTAAATATAGTATTGACGTCTCGTGTTATAATACACATCTCGAGAAATTTCACCAGACGTACACGACAATTTGGATGGAAAAGAAAATCCACAAAAAATACTTACACCTATGCGTGGTAAAGCGTAATAGAAACTTTTCGTAGGTAATCCCTTCGATCGTACGAAGTTTGAATTCAATTTCTCCTCTAAGATGTGAATTCGGCGAAAAAGCTGAAACGGCGTTCTCTTTAATCCTTCCGAATCTGTATCGAAAGAGCAGATCAATATATAAATATTGTGGATTTTGTGAGCAAATATATCACCGTAATATTGATATTTACGACAAACGTTTCTATTTGTATTTGTCATCTTATTTGTTATTTTTTCATGAGTTATACTGTACGCACCTAATTACACTACAGTTTTTCGCACCAATTTATTGTTTGAAAATGACTATGCGATTAAGTGTATCAAACGATTAACACCGATTGTCAGTCAAATAATATAAATGAGGAAAATTTGATGTTTGTAATTAGCAAAGAGAAGAACAAAATTAGTTAGACAAGTTAAATATATATTATAATATAATAATCTTAATAAAAAAACATTTAATGAAGTTTTCAAACTCTTAGTTAAATACGAGAGTATGGTTTATAAACGCTGAAAGTGAAATTTACCCGGTCGCTTTCTGTAATATGAAAGTTTTAATTCAATTAATAGATTAAACAGTCTTCGTTTTAATTTTCAATCCATCAGAATTTAAAATTTTAGCTCTTGTCTTTGATGAATTTTACAGAATTTCTCCTAGTTCATTAGGGAAAATGCGATGAAAAGTAACAATTGTGTCGTAAATATCGCTGGAAAATTTTCTATTCACTGAACTCCTTTATTTAAAAGCTTTTTCATATCGATAACCTTTGATCAATATAAATTTTTAGTAAATTGTTTTTCGATATATAATATAATAAGTGATTTATTGCTAAATAATGCAATTTATTAATATTTAATTAATAAATATTTATGAAACATAAACGAAAAAGTTAAACGTCATTCTTTCAACAATACTTAAGAAATTTGAGGATTCTTATGATCAAAATTTAAAATATAATGAAACTGTCAGAAAACATTTAATATAGATACATATTGCAGTGCCCTTAAAATCGATCTATATATGTATATTTTTCAGACATATTCATGATTATAAATTGAAATGTTCATTACTTACCTTAAATTTGCTTTCCGAATAAATAATAATACATTTAAAATTACATTCTAACTGAATTCTTAGAATTTTATTTCCATCTCCAAAGCTATCATCTAGTTTAAGACAAATAAATCTCAATTTACTACCTATTCACGTAGATATATTTATGTAGATTGAAGTTAATGAAAGCGAATGGTTTTGTTTCTTTCATCGGTCAGGTTGTTATAAATTTAAATCTTATATTTGGTTAAATTTTAAAATTCTAGACATATCAACAAGTGCAATAGACTCTTATTGCCAGCCGCTTTTCACCCGAACATATAATCGAATCCAAATGGAACTCGAAAGCTAAATTCAATTCTCGTTTTCCGCAGACAATGAAATCTCATCATGGGTATATTTCAATGGAATAAATAAATCAGTCAATATAATACGACCGAAAATTTATCAATATAATATTATTTTTTCGTTTTGAGAACTGTGTAGAAGTCATAATAAACAATCAATTAATGTTTTACACACGATACTAATTTATTTCAGATTAATAACACACAGTTTTTACATTGTTACAGTTTCGGAACGTTACACCAGACACACAAACACACATAATAGCGTTATTATATAGTTATATACTATATATTATTATTATTATTATTATTGTTATTATCATATTATATTATGTAGTTAAAAGATATGAAAAAATAGCGGTATTATATAGTTAAGAATAATTTTTCACGGTTCGCTAAGATTTTTCTTACAAAGTTTATATTTTTCTAACGATAAGCTTGTTTAGAAGTGAAAACAAAATTTGACTTAATACTACAGAATGTTTTCTTATTATTCGAAGCGCGTTATTCATGTTGATTTTATAGATAAGTATGTGATAACAATGAGATTTTTTTATGTCTGGATGATTTTCACGCATTCATGAATAAAAAATTTCTTATATTACATATCCACGACCTCAATATTCGAAAACGCAAATTAACGCACATTAAACGAAACTCTATCATTGAAGAAGATCGCTTACAAAACAAAATTGTTAATTTGAAACAATTCGAATTTGAATTAACAAAATAAATTGAGTTCATCACATCAATCGCTTCTGTGAAGGCAGTTTTGGTCTCTCTTAATTACAATATTTTGAGGAAATTAATCGAAATTTGCCTTCTATGTGTGTACTACACAAGCATATAAAGTATATTGTATAAGATATTCACGTTCTGATTATGTGTCTATCAGTAACGTTTCCATTTCATTGAGTGATATGAAAGCCTCGACAGACAATCTGAAACGTTTCATATCAGGAAGTTGAGTAGAATTTAAATGATTTTTCCCTTAATTTCGGAAAATCGTCGATTCAAATATTTTTCGTTTAAGTTGAACGAAAACCAAAACTGCTTATTATTCACTTTTAATCTGACTCGCTGAAAACTGAAATTTGTTTAGTAAGATTTTCAGCTACTGAACTTTTATATTGGATTTTATATTATGACCTAAGTATCCATAATAAAATGAAAATTTTATTTTCTATCTGATGAATTATCATAAATGTTACGTAGTTTTAGCAGAATGTAAGGTACATTCAGCATGATAATCGTTCACAATAAGCAATTTGTCATTATGAGCTAGTGCATTTAAAGACCGTGGTAACATCTTATTTCATAACGTGATAAATGATATTCAGATGCAGCAGACATTTATTAATAGTATTCTTGAAATGATAGAGAGCAATTTTGCATTGAAATAAGAAATACTCTTCTTCATCAACACCCTTGAACCGTAATTTTCGAACTAAAATTATATTTGAACGTTGTACTCTGGAATGAAATTATATTTTTCGTACAATATTTTCGTCATATTGAATCACTCGAATAAAAATAAATCTCACGTTTGTACTCAGGGGCGATCTTATGTCATCATTTTTCTGCACGTAGCACATATGACCAATTCGTATTCATGAAATCAGAAATATTTTTTCTTTAAAAAGGGAAAGGTTACAAACGGACAAGCTGTATATAGGTATCTTTTGTATAATAGATACAATACAATCAATATAAATTATTTGAATACAGGTATATATTTCATTTATTTGTGATCTTAACATAAAAATATAAATACTTAAGTGTAATGTTATCAGTATAATAGGAAAACATAATAAATTAACTATGAATTCATTTTTGGAATTGACAGATTATTCATTAATTGTGGATTCTGAATAGATTTTAGAATAATATCAATAATGAAAAACTGAAGTATAATTGTTAAATTATAATTGACGACTGAAAAGGTCAAGGGGTACAAGTGATTTTGCGGTGATTTCGAGAAAAGTGCGTTCGAAGTTGACTATGTAGTAGGAGGAGGTCGAGTGATTTGATGATATATTGAGGCACACGTTCCGAATTCGTTTATATCCTTTTGCCACCAAATAAATGAGCGTGTATAACTCAATTTCGGAAAAAATGACACTTGTACTCCTTGGTCTTTTCGATCGTCAATTATTTTTAGTTCCCAACTTCAGATGAATCATAATGCATATCTATGTATAATTTAACACACTAAATGAAATAACTTCATCAGGGTGGTTAGAAATTAATTAGTGGGTACTCCGCATTCATGAATAAATTTCAAATATATTTCAACTCAATTAACACAAATTATTGACCCGATAAGTTTACAATTGCATGTTTGACGATATCTTCATTACATACATGTATAACTTTCGTGGAAAATCGAAATTTCTCATTCAGCAAGTCATCTCATATTATGATCAATAGCCGATTTTCATTTGCAATATTTTCACGAATCCAGCTGATTTAGGCATCGAAAATTAATATCATCTTTCTTTTTGATCATTATAAGAATATATCGAACCGTATCTATGTTCGTGGGTGAATATGGCCTTCATACATTTTCATTTCACCCGTGCTCCTTTGATACGGCAATAAGTGAAAATTTCATATTACCCAGGTGTGAACTTGTCTATGTGAACTAACTCACAATCAGATATCTAACTATTGCCTTGACGACGAACTCATTCGGGCCTCGTTCACACGTGACGTTTTTTATGGTGTCCATAACTAGACCGTTTATTTATTCTTTTGAAAGTGGGTTTCTGATCTAAAAATGTACCTATATTCAAGCAATTGCACGGTTTTGATTATTTATTACATCTTCGTGAATATGAAAATTTCGACGTAAGATTTGGCTCATTTTCCGAATTGACAAATTATTTTCTCATTCAAGAAAATTTGCTTTGCAGCGAACTCATTATTTCTATGTCGAAACTAAAATTATAGTACAAAACTTCAGCAGTCAATTTTTTATTCAAATGACTTAGAATCACAATGAAAATTAATGACTGATCTCAAATATTACTAGAATGTATCAATAGTGGGATACATATTAAGTTTCACTGAAAAATAGACATATTGTTTCCCCAAAAATTTTCTTCGGGGACAAATTAAATAACTATCTCAGTAGTGAACTATCCATTTCGAAAGAAAAGTTATCAACTTTCAAACTTATTCTGTTTCACACACTCCATTTGCTATCTAATCTATTCTATTGGGACTGATAAAAAGCGAAATAAATAGACAATAGTTCGTGAGATGAAGCAAAATAGATGACGGATAGCAAATTCAGCGTTATGTGTAAACGAGGCTTCGCAATCTCGAGGGATATTTGCAATATAAAGACGTAATGTTATTTCATCAGGTAATCACCAATGAGAATCTCGAAGGGTTGATGAAAGCCGATTTGTCAGCAAATCACCTGTGCGCATCATTCTATTTATAAAATAAGGAAATTTTCTATTATCGGAACACGTTAGGTTGGTTTTTTGTTTATTTTTTCATGGTAGATTATAGAATCAATTTAGTTCGGCTGAGATTTAGGTTCGGTTGAATATCTCGATGACCGAACAAAAGACAGCTCCTGAAAATATTGAATTTCGTATTTGTACACCGTGAAAATTTCATTATATTTTCAAGTATATCTCGATAATGAGTCGTATACTTGGTTTTTGTGAAAAATATTCTTCGAAAAGGTACGTTCAAAGTGAAAGTTCAATTGTATATTCGATATGTTCACGTTTGTAAGTAATTTGTTCAATCGTGCCCTCTATGTACATATAATATAATATTATGAAAACGATTTAAGTCGCACTTTTTCTTTCATTTCGAGATATTGAATTTCGTTCGTTTGACTTTTTCAGGTGAGCAGTTGAACAAAAGAACAATACACTACAATAATTACTTCAATTCATAATAGCTTACAACACTTCACTTCAATAAATCTAAGAAAATTATTCAACCAGTTTCTTTTTCTTAATTTTTCAGACTTATACCACTATCATAATAGAGCATTTAATTCTTAGCAATTTAAAACTTTCGCCGAATTTATATTCCAGACATATAAGAATATTCAGATCGATTCACTTTCAAGTTCATTTTGAAGCACTGTGCAAAATCAATTAATTTCACAAGTATTATACACACAGATATACAGACGTTTTTCAATAGATAATAAAGCTTCCAATGGAAAATAAATATTTAAGTAAACGAGAATTTAATTTAAATAAAAAATTCAATTATTTACTTGAACAAACAGATTGATATGATATCAAAGTTTAAAAGGACGATATTCGTGGTAGTTTGAATGAAAACATCGATTAAAGATATTACTTTGAAAATTATATGATTGGTTTGGTAATTAATATCTATATTTACCCATTTTAAAAATTGTATTACCGTTGAAAACGTGTTACTAGCTATGATGAAAAATTAATAAGAAAAAATAGCAGTTCAAAGTAGATCAAATTTTGTATAGATAGCTAAGCAAACGATTTGAGTTCACCACAAAATAATAAGAAATATTTTTCGATTATATCAGATTTATCGTTTAAAAATCAATTTATGAAACTTTTATACATGTATTAACATATAATAATTTTAAAAATCGTTCAAATTACTAACTCTTCTAGCAGAAATCGAAAAATAGTTTCACGATCGCTAAATTGAGGTTTGCTCTAGTCTTATAATATCAAAATTCTATTTGATACTAAAGAGCATACTGAAACCAGCATTATGAAATTTGCTTTGATTTAATGGATTAACAAATATGCAAACAAACCAAATCCTGTATTAGCTACGATTTAATGCAATTTCGTTTAACATACATAGTTATGTTAGTTCTCTACGTCGAACGTCGACATGTTATCGTATGTTTATTATTACAGTTGATAATGGTAATTTAAACTGCATTCAACTGTTTGTATGATGTACATAATTGTTCATTGTAGCATATTATTGCATTTGAAAATAATGAGTACATTGGTAGGTATACTTATTTGATTCTAGATGCAGTTGCGTTCGTATAAAATAAACGATAAATATTTTTCATTTTAACATAATGAAAATGTAATAGAATGCTTTGAGTTTTCAACTTGCAATATTCCTGAGAATGTTAAAAGATGAAAAGTTGAATCGAAATCGTTCTTATATTTCCCATTCGATTCATTGATCTGAAAGAAAATGGGCTTTGATCGTAATTTCTAAGAAGTAGGTAATATTTTTTTCAATAATATTGAAATGAAAATTATATTTTATGAAAATCTACATTCCTTTACAAGAAAAATACTTTCAAACTCGAATTCGCTAATTTATCAACATAGGTATTTATTGAATAGATTTTAGAGGATCATAGCGTGAAATGAAACCCAAGTATTTTTTTCCGTCTATTTTCCCGAACGATTTCAAATAAGCTTAATTTCCGTAACACACAAATATGTATGAACATATTATATGTATACGAGTGAAATATTAAAACCATAAAACGAATGAATAATACAATCACGTAGGTGCACAATTCTATCGCTGATTTAATACCAAGGGAATATTCAAATTTCGCACGATGCTCAAGATGCGTTTAGATTCTAACCGAATCCGAAAGTTCATCAGTCACAATATTGAATAGTATACCTAGCATGAAACCAATAATTCCATATTGTATATTTTCAACGACGAGAACATTCAAAGGGTTCATTTGCAACCATATCTAATTACTTTCATAGATACTCTATGAATTATCTCAAAATCGGAGTGTAGAGTAAAGATTCTCCAGACAGATTCTTATTATTCCCATTCGAAAATCATATCGAATAATCATATTATATTTGCGTTGATATTGTGATAATATCATATTGGCCATAATGGTATTTGTTGGATTTTAGGGTCGAAGCCTTGAAAGGATCGAATCATTTGTTCGCATGATTGACACCGTGAATGGTTTCGATGATCCTAGTTACCGTGTTTTATCATTAATTACTTGTATTCACATAGGATGAAAACGGAATGATGTTTCATTCACAAAATTACATAAAAACATCGTCGAAATATCAATTTATGTATATTACGTTGCTTTTACGCCGACGCGCTGCCAGAACCAATCGAATCTGAAATGAACGATATCAATTTTGTAATATAAATTGCTTTATATTAATAGGTATATTTGTATTTTTAGATATATAGATTTTCGTTCGCTCGAAGTATTTTCCATGTGAATGAATATAGAAGTGAAGAGAGATAAAATCGATAAGAGGATCATTATGATTTTGAAAACGAGGCTTCACAGATTTGACGAGTAAGCGCCAAAACCTTATTTATATTATATAAAAAAGGATATACAAATACACTTTACCGAAGGAGAGCTGATATCACTTACAATTAGTTTCCAGGAAATGTTTACATGTTTCTACCTTATTATGTCGGAAAGTTACTCAGAGTAGTTCAAATAAGAGTTTCCTTTAGGATTTCCACAAGAAAATCACAGATAGTGAACATGATACTACTTTTAAGAATCTATTATAGGGGAGACCGAGGTAAGTTGCAACAAACTCAAGTTGCAACAAACCCGATATCTCGAAAACTATAACTGCTAGCGAGTTGGTGTCTTTACTTTTTTTTTCTATTTTCGATAAACTATCTTATCTGGTATGCGTCGCTGGTCTGTAAGAAGCAGTTTCGTCAATACAGCATTCATGTCGAAAAAAAAAACGTCAAAAATATATTCTCGATCAAAACTTTGGCACGCTATCGTTTTTTATGTATTTTTTTTATATTCATGTAATATATTTTTTAATACGCAGTAACTCTTTGAGATTCACATGGTAATTATTTATTTCGATAGCACATCGCGTTTTGAAGTTATAAAGCATAACCCTGACCAACTCCGATTTTTTCTAGTCAAGGTAAGTTGAAACAAGTTATTTCAACTCACTTGGATGTGTTTTGTTTGACTCATTTAAAACTTATCCGCTTACTTATAAATAATTTTGTATTCTAAATTAAATAGTTAATTATTTTATAATTACAACGAAATATACAAAAAAACTCATTGCGAATATAAATATTTATATCTGTACGTGTTTATAGAAAATAAACTTGTGATTTTATTCTATTTATGTAGATGAAAGAACAAGCTATCTTGTGGTAAAAAAAAATTGACATAGGACTTTATTTGGCTGAGATATATGTATATCGAAACAAACAACGTGTCAACTTCCCTCGGTTTCCCCTACCTATATCATAATATGATAAACCATTTTTAATGCATCTTAATTGTCATTTTTTTCTTTTAATATTATATTTTACAAATATATCGAATATACGAATATTTATAATAATGATATTATTAGAAACTGACGCGGCCTTGTCTCGGAAAATTCGGGAAAAATGATCACTCAGAATAATGCAAACATTAAATAAGTTTCTAAGAAAATGTCAGTATAAAAGTACCTATACATTTTCTACTAACGACAAACTTTATCACTGAAATTATTTTAATTTTCTTTGAATGCATTACACTCAACCTTGTCACATGCGCTTGTTATGAATATATGTATATAATCGATATTGATATTTTCTCATTAACCACAAAGATAATAATATAAAAACACAAGAGACTCATAAATATAGGTATCTATGGTATTTATTCATGAATCTCTCTTTGATCTTAAAAAAAGATTCATCCTTGTATAAAGCAAAGTTAATATGCTAATATCTCGCTTCGTTGAGGCGACAGTTTAACATTTTCCACCTTGCCTTATAAGCTTTTATATTTTCTGCATCGATTTTTTTATATTACTAACATAAAATGTTATTATTGATTTTTGCATGTATATTAAACTAAAAAAACGCTTTTCTGATTATTTTTAATGAAACATGTTCTGAGATAATTTATATTTCTTATTTATATTGAAACTTCAATGTATCACAAAAGCAAAGAAAAATATATATTGTGTGAATATATTTATTCAACAAACATTTCATCTACACATTTGTAAACATGAAAATTTCAATAATTTGTATTTGTGTACATACCTACATTAGAATATGTGGTTATCTTACAAATGAAAAAAAAACACGCCATTTCAATTTGGTTTTTCAATTTGCGAAACAATAACAGGTTTATGCTGTCCAAATAAAGACCCTTCTGGTATTCGAAAAATAGCATAATCTTCAAAATCATTTTCTAATTCATTTTGAGGACTTTCTATGTTCTTCAATTGCTTATCCTTTTCTAAAATCAACGCAAAATATTATTTTCCGTCAGTATTTTATTTATAAAATACATACCTATATCTATATGTATGTATATATGAGCTCTACATGTGTATCTATACCTAAATCAAAACTTTCTTCATTTTTAGTTGAAACTTCTTGTTTATTGACAACTCTCTCCAACAGCAAATTGATGTATTTAATAACATCTTTAATATTTAGATTATTTACAGAAGTAACATCATTAAATGCGATAAACTTGTCATGCTCCTTCTCACTTTTAGCATATTTAGTTCTCAATAAGTACAATACATTGATAACAGCAGTCTCTTCCCATGCCTTTTATTAAATAGTTTTGAGTTATGAAGTATTTGAAAATATAAATTAAAAAATATTATGCATTTAAACCTGATGATATTCTTGTAAAATATCAGTCGATAAAGCACTTTTGACATTATCTAAATTTTCAATTTTAGGATCTATTAAGTCTAAAAGATCGAAAATAAGGTTGAATATACATCTGATCTCACATCCAAGCCTTAAAAAATATACAATTTCAAATTATCACAGAAATAATAACAAATGTATGTATACTAAAAATATAAACAATATACCTGAATATATCATTTTTGAAGATTTCAATACTTGAGCCAATTTCTTTTATTCTTGTAAAAGTATCATCAAGTAAAAAAGCCAAGCCTTCACAAGAAGTAGGCGGTCTTTCTCTGTATTTCACCATTAATCTTTTTTGAATCAACACAAACTGTGTAGCAAGCACTTCTAATGCTTCCTATTCGAATGAAATTAAAATACTTCAAATTTGTGTTTTTTCATTCATTGCATGTAAATATAGAGTGCAGGTTGATAATAGTGCTCATTAAATGAATTTTTGAAACCTCGCTATTGGCCAATTGCTGTCTCATGAATAAATGCTGTTCTATGAGGCTGAGCAAAGACTGAATGATTTCATATGAAACACCACCATGAAGAGTAATTTTCAATAGAGTACTATCTATGTCTCGGGTATGTTTCTTTTTGTTGAAATACATCAAGAGACAGTGTATAAAATATTTGATGACTGTATTTATTAGTGAAATATTGTCAGATTGAATTCTGTATCGTTGAGAAGATTTAGCTGTGATGATAGTAACAGGAAAATTTTCACAATAAGGACTAGAAAATGCTACAACTCCAGGAGAATTCCCTGAACTTGTCAGTAATTTAGAATCAAAATCTACAAACAAATCATAAACATTAAAAAAATTATCTAAAAATTCCAAATTAGGGCCGATCTTTTCACTGCTTTGGTCAACTTAACATATAGTTACAGTTAACCTTCCAACTACAAACTATCAAAACATATGTCTCTGTTCTGTGGATCTTTGAGAGTTTGTAGTTTGAGGACTGGTTGTAACTCCATGGTTAATTAACTTAAGCAACGAAAAGATTGGCTCTTTATCAAATGTACTTCACCATCGAAAATTTCTTGTAAATCAACTGTTGGCTTATTTGTTGACAGTGTAATTTTATACTTGGAATCTTTCTGTGGATGAGCAGGTTGATAAATCAATTTAAATGGTAGTTCTTCTTGTTTTTTTAAAACTCGTATTTGACCCTGGATGTTTGAAAATAACACAATTACACTAATACTCAAAGTTGCAACTGGTTGCATATCAATTAAAAACACTTCGGTCGTTACAGATATATCATCTGTAATATCTATTATCATTTGTGTGGGATTAGAACACTGCAGAGGGTTATTTGTAACAAAAGTGACTTGGATCAATTCTAAATTAGACTTGTTGAGAGGTTTAATCTTGACTTCTACATCACATTTATAAAATTTGGGTGACCCATCGTCATTTGGACACAAATTGTCATTCATTTTTAATGTTTTCATGACATGTATTGTGAAAGGTAATTCTTTTTCTGATGCAATATTAGTGAGATTGATTTCTAAAATCAAAGAAGAATATTTAGATTGGAAAAAATACTAAAATTTACATTTCATGCTAGAGATGTCACACCAGGACCACAACCATGACATTACCAAAATATATGGCGAAAACCTATTTGGTGCTGGTGTTGATATTGAAAACATAGTGACACTAGCACAAAACAGCTTTTCTTCATACATTTTGTTAGCTTGTGGTTGTAGTTCTAATTTGGAAGCTCTATTGTGAACTAGCTTAGATAATATGAATGATCTTTTACCACTGTGATCATTCTGACTATTTATATATGTTTGAAGTTTTTCTAGTTCTTCTTGTGCTACGTCAAAATCTACTTCATTATTGGGCATTGGAGGAGCTGTGAAAAGCTCAGGTTCTGTACCTAAGTAACAACATTTAACTTCTCCATAATCTGTGAGCAGAACAATAGATCCAGCTAGATTTGTGAAAAATCCTCTACTTATACACATGGGCATGAATGTTAATTGACAAGACCAAAGAAGAGTAACATTTTCATATATCAAAAGAGTCGATGTATCAGACACAACCATAGTCATAAAACGTGCATTATTTTCTAAAATTTAAGTAAAATTAGCTTATTTATGAATTCGAATAGTTTTGATGAAAATAAATTATATCTTACCATAATACCAACCGATTAAATAGGCGTGTGCACAAACAGGATCGAAATCAAATCTTTTCATAGATTTCAAAACACCATTGTCATTCAGACAATAAAGACATCTTTCTCCCAATATAACAAATGTGCAAATATTATTACTTATCTGCAGAAAACTCGAGAATGTTTAAAATGTTGAATGACTTAAAATCACAATGAATATTATAAATACCTGGATTTTTTGTATGCTAGTGATATTTTCACCAATATTATATTCCCAATCAGCAACGATTTTCTTGAAAGTACCAGAAACATCCTTATTCGTATCAGAAACTTGAGACAAATTATTATAACTAAAAATCAAAATAAATTTTGAAATAATGTTTTATTATGATATCCATACATGATTTAATAATTTAAAATGCACCTGTATGCCTCCACTACCCAATTGCTATTGCAAGTGATAAAAATATCAGCACAATTACTGTACGATATTTCACCAGGAATCAAAAAGTTTGGTAAAAAGCAATTAAATGTGGCAACATCTTGCTCAAAAAACATGAGCATGCCATCAAGAGACTGAACACACATGAAATCTCTATCTTTAATACCTCCAAAAGGTCCTACTATGAATGAATATGCAGCTCTGTTTAGTTTATGATCGAACTGTTCTAATAAAATATTTTGATCACCTGTGAATGTTTAATAAATGATTTAACACTAAAAATATGTATAATAGAGGACAAAAAAATTTAATTCACAAAATAGAAGCAATTGCAAACATAATTAAAAGCAAATTAAAAAAATGTGTAAAATTGCGCAAATGTGACTGAAACTGAACCACTATAAATTTTACCATATTCTGTATGTCCTTCTTTGCTCGAAAGCATATACACTGATATACTACGAGGATGAAGAACCGCAATGTGTTCCAAATTTGAACCGCTACCGATGAAAATTCATTTTGTAAAAAATATACGAATATTTGTAGCTCGAATTCAAAACAATCATCTTTTCGAATTACTTTGCTTCAACATTATCCAACGCATTGAGATGCTTAACGCAGTTTTTATATAATTATCCCAATTTCTGGGCTCAGTGAATCGAAAAGACGATTTTTTCAGACAGTCAATTTGCAATATATTGAACACTTACGGCATAAGCTTTCCTGTGTCTATTTGCAGAATAGGATGATCAGTCATATACTCTAAAACAACATCGGTGGGCTGAAAGGCACCTTGGGGTTTGAATATCTGAATCAAACCGCTCGGAGAACCAATTATCACCGCGTCGCCGGAACCTTCGGGACCTATTTGAGAAATCTTCATGGAGCCATGAAACAAATCGACATCCGATTCGTCCAAGACGGTTCCGCTACTCCACCAATCTTTCGCTTTGAACAGTGACATTTTAGTTCTTTCGAGCTTTTAGATATTTTCTTATTCTATGCACGTCGATTCGGTTCGATCCCTATTCGAATTGCGCATTAGTAATGATGAAAATTTAGATCTTTTTGTATAAACTGTATTTAATCTAACCCAATATTCGGTCAGTACTATGACAGATTTGTTCGTGTAAGATTAAATGGTTGTTGTTAAATAGGAAAGTACAATTTTCGTCGCGCGCATCGAAGCTACCACTGTCAAATGTCAAATGAAGATGTCATAACAATTTGTCAACAAAGCACATAAGACGTTCGTTAGCGAATTTGATGGCATGATTTTTGGGAAAACATAAGTTTTCTTCTTCAAGTTAAATGATTTTCATTTCAAATTAAACATTTTGAAAATTAAATTAAATCATTTTACGAACGTCTCTGTCTGATTTATTTTCGCAAATATAATTTTATTTACGTGACTGATTTTACCGACAGACTAATTAAATTATAAATGAAAAAAATACAATGAAAATCTCTTGTTAATATGCTAATATGTATGCGCAATTTAGAAAAAATAATTAAAAAGAAAATCACAGAAGTTTGAGAAGCGCCGGTTGAATCGGGCACTTCTGAAGTTTTGACGTACGACGCGTAGTGGGAGATATTCGTATACGTGCACGATAAGTTTGCACTTGTGTGCGTCGCGATCGAAGAGTGTGTGTGTGTTTAGTGGGTGTCGGCCGGGAGTGCGTCGGCGCGAGCTGTCAACGGTGCCGCGGTGTCTCGCGAGGGTCGGCGCCATGGCCGTGTGGCGGAGCCCCGCGGTGGGGGGCGGCGCCCCCGAACCCCCGACCGACGCGCCCCCTATCAAGCGGCGCGCGCATGCCGTCGGTGAGCACTTGCGACCTTCGTTCATTCATTCATTCTTTCGACCACCACCCCCGCCCATTTCTCACCCCTTCTTCCTTCGGGGCCCCCCTTACGAATATAAAGCCGCCTCTACACTCGTTCGAAATGTTTTGTTTACGTTTTGAATTTCGGAATCGACGTCATCTTCGATCGTCTATTTTATGTTGTGTATGCAATCGATCATCGCGCATTCAATTATGGTGCATTCCTCATTTGCGACCGCCACAATCGTAGAATTACAAGCTTCCACGTATTCTGAAAAGTTGGTTAGATTAGAGATTTTTTTTCCATTCAATTCGGACCTGTGCTAAGTTAGGGTGGGACAGTGGCTCCTCGTTAAATGAGAAAGTGCTCGAATTGATATTTTACTTTGGTAAAATCTAATAAAAAAGTTTTCAGGCATAATTATTTCTCATCACTAAAATGTTAATCTATTTAACACAATAAAGTGTATAGTCGAATAAATTAGTTTACGTTTGTTAATCCTTAAATTATTTTTCACATCAGTTTATTAATATTTGTTCTCTAAACATATGTATATATCATTTCTATTTGATTGCCGTCTAATTTGCACATCAAAAAATATCTAGATTATACTTAATAGTAATTAAAATTCATTACTAAAATACATTTGTAACGATAGAAATGTTATTCGTTACTTAAAGTAAACTTTTTTCAATTTTCATGCATGTAACACTAGTGCCAAAATTTTAACTCTTCATTAATTAACGTTCCAATACTAAATGAATTCAAGGATAACATCAACTTCAATTTTATTGTTTACAACTTTTCCAAATTAAATCAATTTAGTATGTTTGCTCTTTAGTTTGTTTTCGAAATTGACACAATTTCAGTTTCCAACATAGGTACAAAAAAAAATTATATTTCTATTTTGCACAAATTTCACAAACGTAATTTTCATTGATATGTAAACTTTCTAAGTGTTTCATAACTACTTTTTTATTCTTTCTATATAAAAATATGTATTTATAATTTCATTTATCACGCATTTCAATTTGATATCATTTAAAAGCCTTGATCGAAAAATAGATTATACCATAAATTAGTTGCTTTTTTTATATCATTTGTATTCTGTGCAATATGTAGTATGGTATACGAATTTTCAACACAGTTTGTCATTTACAGGAAATCCACAGTTGTATATTATATATTATCATTCACTTCCTGCTGCAATATAACAAATCTTCCAATGAACTTACTGAATACATTATAAATATCAAACGCCATCTATTTACGTATAAAACTTTTCGTATAAGGAATTGATTGAATAATTTTATGGTTGTGCCTTCTTTCAAATATCCAAAAGGTGTATATCCTGTACTCATAATCAAAACGAACACAATTCAATTGAAAATCAAATTATTTTTCAATTGTTCAATCAATAAGCTCAACATAATTGCTAAATTTTTATATCCGAATGTTGACCTATCAACACTCATAGAATAGAAGCTCATTATCAATTAACTGTCCCTAACTGTAATAAAGTAGCATCCTTATTTTGCTCATAGCAGTCATTTAAAAATGTTATTGGTACTAGACGTATCTGAGAGCTGAATAGACTATTTTCATCATTTTATTTTTTATTTTCTCTCATTTCAGCTATACATAATTATTCTGCATTACAAGAAGGCAGTCCAGCTGCATCCATTAGTATAAATATCGGTGAACTTGTAGAAATATTACTAGAAAGCGAATATTGGTATTTTGGACGACGTGTTACCAGAAATCCTGAGGAAAAGGGAATTTTCCCCAAAGAATATGTAAAACTGAGAGAGTGTAATGTTGATAGGTGAGTTGTATATTATTGATTTATTTTTTCACAATTATTTTGTAATTAACTAAAACTTTTTATAATTAAATCGATGCTTACAATAAAAGTAGATGGAGTGAGGTTTGTTGTTCTTTGATATCTTCTTTTCTTTGAATTTTTTCTGGATAATTTTGACATTTGCGTTCAGTTTTGAGAATTGAAAATTTATTTAGATATTGCTTCATTACTTACATTTTAATGCTTATTTATTCCTTTTATATGCTTTATTTAATGATTACACAATATATTTTCATAACCTCTGTTTGTATATTGTAGAACTGGATCGGTGGAAGTAGTCAATATTGTACAGCCTCAAATAGTCCAAGAAATAACTCATACACTTAGAGTATGGGGGCAACATTGGAAATGTCTTTTTGTGGTAAATACTAATTGACAACTGAAAAAGCCAAGGGGTACAAGTGACTTTGCGGTTATTTCGAGTAAAGTGCGTTCAAAGTTGACCATGTACCTACATGTATTAGGAGGAGGTCAAGTGATTTGATGATATATCTCGGCACACGTTCCGAATTCGTTTATATCTTTTTGCCACCAAATAAATGAGCGTGCATAGCACCGTTTCCTGTGTATAACTCAATTTTGGCAAAAATGTCACTTTTATTCCTTGGCCTTTTCGATCGTCAATTGCTATATTTTCCTGAATCATTAACAAAATTATTAATTTCAATTTATATCGATTTTTTGATTTCGATTGATATTACATATATGTCAGACTCGTGCTGAACAGTTTAAAATCATCGAACACAATATGAGGGCTCTTTTAGAACTCAGAAGTACAATTCTTTCTGGTAAACTTCCCATCGATCAACTAAAAACTGTTCAACGTACAGCTATGTACACTATGGATAAAGGGAATCGGTACGTGTATATGATATTCTTGTTTCAATAATTTCAGTTGTAAATTATATTTTGATGACTATTTTTTCAGAGAGTTAAATATGGATTTAACGGTGAGGTGTGCATCATCCGGTCGTCAGATAGATCCAAGTAAAGTGTCAACATGTCAATTATGCAATCTTCATGTCGATACTACAGAATCAATCAAAAAGAGAAAAGAAACATCGAGTCAAAATTTGACCAATCAGCTGCAAAACTGTACATCATTCAGTTTTTTTGCATCCGTTAGAAACTTTGTGTGCAAAATGTCCGAAGATGCAGAACTTTTGTTGTCCTTATATGATGGAAACTTACATAAACCTTTTACAGAAAATTATGTTGTTCATTGGTCAAAAGACGGATTGGCTACTGACATTGATCAATTGCACAATTTAAAAGTTCTTTTCACTGTATGTTTTAATATATATTTTACATTTCTCACCTTGTATTTTTATATATTTTCATATTTTTTTAATTTTTAGGATTTGAGTACCTCTGACATTAAAAGGGAAAAAGTATACTTAGTGTGCTATGTTATACGAGTTGGGGGAATGGAACCTCAAAACAATGATAATCGGTACACAACTTTCTTTTTATAAATATCATAATACATTATGAGTATCAATGTTTTATTACAAAAATATATTTTCGATTTTAGAAGAAGCTCTGTAGCTGCACCTTTCACCAATAATCGTAATACTTCACAAAGTGGACATTTAATTGGCAATGGTGATTTGAATCCAAAAACCTCACAGAATATGCGCCGTCCACTCGGAGTTGCTGCCATGGACGTTACGCACATTCTTTCAGGGCAATTGGATGTAGATGACGATAAACAACACTGTATACCTTTTTTCCCGTTAGTTCACCGTTCATAATTCGAATATAATTAAATTTATTACATATATACCTTAATATTCCATAATTTTCAGTTGTGAAAAAGAAAACTTAGAGTCTTTACTTAAAAAAATTATTACAAATAAAGATTTAAAAGGAGATCCAAAAACTGGACCAGGTTTATGGATATCTGTCAAACTGTTACCTGGTGATTTCAAGCAGGTTAGTAATTTTCTTAAATCAAAATATTATATGCAAAAGTACAAAGTAACATTTTTTTTTAATTACATCAGATTCGTGAAGAACTTCCTCATCTCATGGTGGGAAATGTATCAATTGCACGTAAAATGGGTTTTCCTGAAGTTATTTTACCAAGCGATGCTAGAAATGATCTTTATTTGTGTTTACAAAGTGGTTCCTTCACTAAAGGCGGTACTAAATCATCTGATCGTAATATTCAAGTTACAGTTAGAGTTTGCAATGAATCTGGAAAGATGATACCAGTGAGTGATTACTTTTTTATGTTAAAAATCTTAATTTACCATTTTATAAATAAATTAACTTCATTAGGGCGTTATATCGTTGGGGGGCGGAGTTCAACCATTGAACGAATATAATTCTGTGATTTATTATCACGATGATCGACCGAGATGGAATGAAACTTTCAAGGTTTGATGATGTGTATTGGTAGTAATTTATTTGATGATATGAAATGTTAAACATGTTTTTCAAATTTGTTAGATTTGTGTTCCTATAGAAGAATTCAAGTTGGCGCATATTTTGTTTTTGTTTAAACACCGTAGCTCGAATGAAGCTAAAGACAAAGCGGAAAAACCTTTTGCTCTTTCATTCACTCCATTAATGCAAAAAAATGGAACCACCCTAAATGATATGATACATAATTTAAGAGTTTATAAGGTTGATTTCACTTTATTTTATTGATTTGAATTTATTTTTTTCATTGTTGGCATTATTTTATTAATTTATCAAATTAATTTACTAGGTTGATGGAAAAAAGTGGCCCAATGAAGAAACTGAAGCTGCACAATGTTACCTCTCGTTACCTAGTCAAAGAAGTACAAATGGTGAAAAAGAATATAGCAAATTGCAAAAAGGTTTTTTATCCTTATCGACAAAAGATTTTCTTGTTATTGAAACAAATGTGTGCTCAACAAAATTAACTCAGAATGGTTAATATTTATTTTATGCTTTTAACTAACATTTTTGAATATAAAGTGAAAATATTTTTATTTTTTTGATACAGTGGAATTATTGGGCGTCCTAAATTGGTGTGATCATATCGCCAATGGCACTTTAAGTCAATCGCTAACTTCTCTTCAGAGCGTTCCAGGTGGAGAGATAGTGAAATTTTTGCAGGATATACTCGATGCTTTGTTCAGTATTCTAACACAAGTAAAGTTCACTAAAGCTGAAAATATTCTCATAGACACACTTGTTTTTATGAATTTCTCATTTATATTTAAATATAATTCATATTTCAGGTTGATTTAGAAAAAGCTTCAAATTTCACAAATTCTATATATGATTCTTATGACTATCTAGTTTTTGAATGCCTCTTATGCCTTATAAGTCTAGTTTCAGACAGAAAATATCATCACTTTCAGCCGGTACTAGACTTATACATAAAAGAATCATTCAGTGCCACTTTAGCCTATCGGTGATTATTCAAAACTCGCAAATACTTAATCACACAATTTATATTTTTAATTCAACCTTGTATTTATTATAGGAAACTTATTAAGATTTTATCACATTTGATAATTGAAAAACCTGAACAAGAAAAAAACGAAGTTTTGTTGAAGAGTATGAAATGCTTGGAATATTTGATTCGATTCATTGTAAAATCCCGAGAACTTCATGCAGAGCTAACACAACGAAGTGATCAACATGAATTTCAATCCTTATTTCAAGGTTTATTTTATTCAAATATGTACATACGATATCTCTTAACACTTTGTGGACCGGTCCCGCATTAATGTGGGATTTTTTTCCTAACCGTTGTGGCCCAGTCCCGCATTAATGGGGGTTTATATATAATGGTATATAATCACATCTAATGAGTTAAAAATAAATTTTAATAAATTCAAAAACATATAAAGTTGGCTCAAATAAATATGCTGTAATAAAAACGACTTTAATAAATAATAAATAAAAATACGACGATTTAAAAAAATCCCACTTGATTTTTCCGAAAAATTGCGCCTCCCCAGAAAAATTTTGCATGCGATTCGCCGGGCCTCAAGATGTTAATATTTCAATTTTCACTTAATTTATTTTGTTCTAGATTTATTGGATAATATTACTATAATGATGCAGTGTAGCTCAATGAGTGCATTGACTTCTCAGGGCACTTGTATCAAATACTTACCAGCAATTATTCCACATGTCATGAGAGTATTTCCGGAGACTCAATTATCGTATGTACACATATTAATAATTTTTCATATTTTGTTTTTTTTTTTTATAATAAAGATTTGAACGTACCAGTTTAACATGCATACCTCTAGTTTATTTCATGATGTTTTTTTCTGCATTTTAGTGTCATGATCGGCAGAATATTAGATGATCTTCCTCTTGGTCGATTAACTAAACAAAGATTAATGGCAGTTCTCGACTTAGTTCAAGGACCATTATTTTTAAATCATGAATGTCGATGTATCTTATTACCTCATATCACCAACAGTTTGAAAATTCTAATTCAAAACAATGATGAGGTATAATTTATTTTTCCATTACTTTTTTTTTATAATTCATGTGTCGTTTTGTAGAATAACTTTTTTGTAGTGTTGGGTTTATTATTTAATTATTTATCAGTAATTTTTTTAACATTCAGTATTGTTGAATTTGTTTTAGTTGGTTTTAGGTGTGGGAATTTCAGATTATTCAATTTATTTATATTTTCAACTTGTTAATTATGGAATGTCTTGTCTTAGCATAATATATTAAATATTTCACTTCAAATCTGTTGAAAATAAACTGAAAATATGATAAATTGAAAGTCTGTTATGTATTTTCAAGACATTTAATGGATATTTGCATTTCCCTCTGCTTTCCATTTATTTTTAAAAGGTTTCATAATAGGTTTTTTTAATTTGATCAAATATATTGATAAGTCTATTATATTCAATAATATAACATTAGTCAATTTTAATTGGTGTTGGTTATTTTCTTGAAAACTAGACTTGACACTTCACAAATTTACCCGCAATGTTTTGATGATCTTTAATAATCTTTCAATTTGTTTGAACATTTTTCTTTTCTTTCAAAATAATTTTAACTGTCTGTTTGTATTTCTTATTATGAAAATGTACTTGAGTTGATTTTAAAAAAGCATGAATAAATTAAAATTTTGTATTACCTCTTGCATGGAATGTGAATTAGCGTACATTTCATTATCTTTTTTCCACGTGAGTTCTATTTATTAAATATATTTTCAATAGTCACCTAATTATATGGTTATTTTCAATACTTTACGTCTTGAAAATGAGGTAAGTCACTAACTCCTTTGTGTTCTTGTATACATGAATGTATGAAAAATAAAATACTGTTTGCTGCAAATCAAATGTTTTCTCATTGAGATGTAGTGAAAGTTTTTTATTTTGATCCAGTCACCGAAGCACCACTCTATCTTTGTCATGTTACGATCTTACAGCACCATGTACATATACAGTCACCATTTCCTTAGTTTCGTTCAATATAATTATACGAGTTGTCGATATAATATTTGATACTAATTTCGCTATGAAATGTTTTGATTTATAGCTCAATGCTTCCATGTGTCGATCAGTGTGATACTCTCATTGTGATTGCTTAATCCATATTAACGCATGAATCGAATAAGTCATGATTTTTTCCCCAATTTTTACATATTATGATACGTATTCTGAGACATATCGAAAAAAAAATCGTTTGCACGTTGTGAGAATGTCTAATTGTGTTTTGCTTTTTGTATTTTACTAATAAAATTATTGTTTTGTGTTACAATTATTTGTGTGCATCTATAAAGAAATGGACTGTTTTTGTTAAACTGACGAAATTATTTCACATCAAAATTTTTATTCAGTATCTCATGTCTTACATGATCAACGTACTGATATTTTTGATTTAACATAAAATATTTAAACTTTTCACATCATTAAACATATTGGGTGTATATTAAATTTGTTTGAAATAAACCATTTTACACAACATATCAACGCACTAATTCCATTAAGTGTTTCATCTATGTATTGCGCTTTGGTTTCACATTAAAATGTGTTTAATATGTTTTTATTGAATTAAATTGATCAAAATATCATCTATTATATTGAACTTACTAATTAAATTTGACATTTATATATTGATATACATATATACTTATTACATATTATATATAAAAAATATATTAAATATTAACAAAGCCTTGTTTTGAATTTTCGCCTGATTGGTGTTCTCATCTAATATCAATATTACAAAATGGATGGCTTTGTATATGTGCTGTGTGGAACGACTTATTTGGCTATACAAAACATATTGCAATTTATTCAACCAAAATCCATCCTACTATGTGCTGTGTGTAACAGACTAGTAAGTGTGGTGTAGAAATACGATCAAAAAACCGATCGGTTGATAAAATTGCTAGAATACTAGGTGCTTCAAGACATAAATTGCAAGAGCATAGAGGATATAGTGAACAAGTAAGTAATCTTTGTAATTTAAACTTCGTAGTTTTTAGCACCTCTTTCTTATTCGGAACCTGTTAAAAAAATATTTTCTATAACCTATATTTTTCTAAAACTCAACTTCTTTTACATGTCTGACATTATTAAGAATAAAGGTTAAAGTCTTAATAACTTTACACGTCTTATGTTTTCGTTGTGCACATGATTATTTATGACATTTCATAATTTTTTTTCAAAATTAACATTATTTATTTATTTTTTATTTAGCTGGAATTGTGCATAAAAATTCTTGCAGAAATATTAACATTACTATTCTCTTTTGATGTGAGTGCAACTGAAGAAGAATTCAATCATATATCTTCAACATTATTGAGAACTGTTATATTCGCTACTTCTCAAATGGATAGAGAAAATCCACTAGTGGTAAGTAGTTGCAAATTCAAAATGTTGATTGGCATAATTTATCAATCACTTTTTTTATTTCAGTGTCAATTGGTGTCGATTCTATTAGAAATGTTCAGACAAATGTCTCTCGATCGTTATAACATATATGTTTCGAATTTCTCTTCTACTCTTGATTTATTGAATTTTTTGATCGAAGTACAAGTTGTACTTAGAGATTTAGTTGAGAAACCCGTATTCAGTAATCATTGGGCAGATATGATAAATCTACAAAATAATATTGTGCTCAAAACACTCAAGTAAAAATGATAAATATCTATATGTGTGACTATTTTTTTATTTCAAAAAATTAAAAAATAACCTATTTTGGTTATTTTTCAGATTATTCTCAGTTACTTTAGTCGATGTATTTTTGGATCCTTTAAAACATCAAGTTTGGTCTAATTGGTTTCATTTGGCTATAGCTTTTCTAACTCAATATCGACTTCAATTGGAAAAACTGGCATCTGATCAGCGAAGGAGGTTAACTCTTCACTATAGTGATATGAGAATCGATATTGCATCTGAAATCACTCAAATGTGGTATAAACTTGGTCTGTATTTAATTTTCATTTAATTTTCCGATTATTTACTAAAAATTTTACAATAAACACGTAATTAATATTATAGGCACATCCAAAATAGAGTTTATTCCAGAACTTGTTTCACCATTCTTGGAAATGAGTTTGATTCCTGAAATACAGTTGAGAAAAACCACCATTCCCTTATTTTTCGATATGATGCAATGCGAATACAATTCTACTAAAACCACAGGATCATCATTTCTCGATATAGAATCTGTTTCGATCAAAAAGAAATTCGATAATTTTGAAGATGAGATGATACATATACTTGATATTCTTGTTGAAAGTAATATAAATATTAATCATATAAATTGGCGATAACAAATATAATTTGAAATTCTTATTATGTACATATTTTTCAAGGTGGGAAAGGAGATTCTGATTGGCGTTCTCTCTTTTTGGATATTTCCAACGATCAATGGAATGATCAACCAGATTTAAAAAAGATAGGAAATGAGTTTGTCTTAGTTATAGGTTGTTTACTCAAAACCCTTTTACAATATCGAGCATTACAAGATCATTCAAGCGTTGATCATCGCATGCAAGCTATTACAACACTTTTGGTAAGTAACTACTTTGAAAAAAAAAATTTTTTTACCTTCAATGAAAATGGAATAGAATTTTTTGACATATGGATTTCTCAGAATTTTTATTAATTTTTAACATTTCTGTTTCAATATTTTAGGAATTCTACTCCAAAATCAAGCGACCTGAAATGTACATACGATACGTCAACAAACTTTGTGAACTTCATTTAGAATGTGAAAATTGGACCGAAGCCGGTTTGACTTTGATGCTTCATGCTAAACTGCTTCAATGGTCGAACATTCCATTGAGCACTCTCTTGAAGAGCCACAGACATCCAAATTGCCAAACACACAGAGATCTCAAAGAAGCCTTGTATTATGAAATTATTACATTTTTAGATAAAGGAAAAGTAAGTTTATCTCTAGTAATTATTGAGCGATTTCATTATTTCATTGAATACTAAATTTTAGATGTGGGAATTGGCTGTTGGTGTATGCAAAGAATTGATAAAACAATATGAAGATGAAGTTTTTGATTACATCAATCTGTCTGTACTTTACAAAAAAATGGCCAGTTTTTACGATGCTATAATGAAACAACTGCGTCCAGAACCTGAATATTTTAGAGTTGGATATTATGGAAAAGGATTTCCTGAGTTTTTGCAAAATAAGGTTATTCATTTTTTCATTGAATGCGTAATAATAATGTGAAATCTTAATTACCAGATCAATACTTTATTTAATTTTTAGGTATTTGTATATCGAGGTAAAGAATATGAGAGATTACAAGACTTCTGTTCTCGCACATTGAATGGCTTACCAAAAGCTGAGTTAATGACTAAATTATCATCTCCTTCAGAAGAAATTTTAAATTCTCCCCAACAACGTAAATATGAAATGAATAATCATTGTTAAATATAAATTCAAATCAGAATTTTGTTAATATGCATTTTTCATTATTCTTAGATGTTCTAATAAATGCTGTTGAACCTGTTATGTCAGATGAAGTTAAAGTTGCCGGAAAACATGTCAGTGAACAAATTTTAAAATATCACAAAGTCAATGATGTAACAAAGTTTCGGTTTTCTAGAAAATTCACTAGAAAAGGTGAAGTGATTTAAAAATATTGATGAACAGCTTTTATATTGAAAAATTAAATTTTGGACTTATATGAATTTTTAGATGAACTTTTGCCTTCCGTTGACGACAGTACAGTAAATGAATTTGCTTCTCTCTGGTTAGAAAGGACAGAATTGAAAATTAGCGATAAATTACCTGGTATATTCCAAAAAAAAAAAATAAAAACAAAATGAATATTTCAATATGATTAAAATAACTTATCAATCAATATTTTAGGTATCCTCAGATGGTTTCCAGTTATACAAAGCAACACTTACGAAATGTCTCCATTACAAGTCGCATTTGAAACAATGAAAGAAACAAACAAAAATTTAAGAATCATGATATTACAATACAAAGCTGATGATTCTCTACATTTAGAACCATTAACTAGAACTCTTAGTGGTTAGTTCCCTTTATTTTATTATCATCTTTGAAATCCTTAGTAACGAACACGTTTCATAATAGTTGAAATCATATATCAAAAATTTTCATTGCAGTTACATACCTATATCATGTAGTCTTTTTCAAATTCTTATTTTCATTTTTAGGTATAGTTGATGCTGCAGTCATGGGAGGTACTGCAAATTATGAGAAAGCATTCTTTACTGATGAATATCAAAATGCTCATCCTGAAAACAAAGGACTTATATCTTCTCTGAAAGACCAAATTGCTTTACAAATACCTTTACTAGAATATGGTACAATTGCAAATAATATATATATATATATATATGACGACTGAAAAGGCCAAGGGGTGCAAGTGACTTTGTAGTGATTTTGAGAAAAGCGAGTTCAAATTTGACTATGTTCTTATGTATATTAGGAGGTCAACTGATTTGATTTCGGAAAAAATGTCACTTGTACCCCTTGGCTTTTTGATCGTCATATATGATCTTATTTTTATCACTTATCAATTAATCCAATCTCACTGGTTTATTTAACCTTATCGTAAATTGCAGGTATTGAAATACATAGAACTCGAATTCATATATCAATTGCTCCATTGCACAAAAGAATATCTGAGTGTTTCGAAAAAATGAAAGCTCATGTTCATGAAAAATATGGAATTAAAGTGCGCTGAAATACGTATTTGTTTTTATTTTTATTGTAAATATATTTATGTTTATATTCTTCTTTTCAGACATGTGATTTGGACAAAGAAATATCATTGGTAATTATGCGTAGACAAATAAGTCGTCTTTCTAATGGAGGAGTGTACAGTAATAACACAGATAGATGGTCTGAGATATCTACACTGACAAATAGCTCTGAGTAAATAAATTATTGGTTCATTTTTAAAACATGTCTGCTAAAGATGAAATAATATTTTTTTTTTATTTTAGGCCTGGTATTTCTATGAATAGATCACATGCAGCATCTTTAAAGTCTTCGCTATCTTCTCCTTTCATCAAACATAACAACAGGTCAGTAAACATTGTATTTTTTTTTTCAAAACTAGCTTTATAACCTAAGCCTTGCTGATATACATTAAATTTGACACAAGATTAAAAAAAAATCGAATATTTCATATTAAATATATTTATTTATTCTTATAGGGGATCATTAAGTACTGTAATGGGAAGTGGTTACAGCAACTTAGGTTTATCATCAGCTGGCCTGAGATCTCAAGTTTCCATGTTGACTTCGTCACCAGCTCGAAAGCGTGACAAAGACAAAAGACGAGCGAGAAAGGTAAATAAATAAATTTATCATTGTGTATAATAGGTATTCTTCAAAATGTCAACCGTATTGAATCTTTCTTTTCATAACAGCAAAGTGAACCGAATATAAACAATATTCATTCACAATCGCAATTGATAGGAAGTAGTCAGTGGTATACAGGAGGTTTACCTATCAATTCAACTCCAAAAACGAGCACTGTTGTCAGCGATCCTGTATCTCCGTCTGCTATATTTGAATTACGTCAAGAAGTATTAATCACAATAAATTTGAACTTTATATAGTATGTAAAAATTCAATAACATTTTTTTTCAGTTAACACCTTCAAGACCTCTCCGATCTGAAATCGAAAGAGAAAAACGCATATCACAAAGACAATCTCTTCAAAGTGAAACTAATTCTAATCGCAATTCAGCAGGTATATATACTAAATCATAATTTCATTTACATGTCAGTGAACTTAAATCTGATTACTAATTCATAATTTTTGACAATTCTGTTAATACACAGGCCAAAGATTCAGTTAAATTGGGTTAGCTTAGGAATACTCTATTCTTGATTTTCTTTAATGAATTAAAACTTTTGTTAAGTGGGAATGGGGTTGGTCATAGTTTTCACCAACCTAAATTAGCAATTTTGTGATTTTGCCGTGACATAAACATTCCTTTTTTTTTCATAATACTCTTTTATGCATTTCATATCAATAACAAATATCAACGTTTTAAGGTACGACTGATTCCAATATGAGTATGGATGACGATCCGCCTCCCTTGCCACAAAAGACTGTTAAAACCGACATCGTTCTTCCACCTCTTCCACCACCAATTGTCGCCGACAGTCATTACCAAGCCATAAATTTTTCTGTCAACTATGTGCCCGATGAGAATATATCCAAAAGTGCCTTCACAAGTCCTATTTTACAAAGACAGGACTATGATACTGTCATTAAACCGAGGAGATCGTATTTGTACAGCTCATTGCCGCCAGATAATATAGCCGCAGCCAAAAAGGGCTTTAGTGTCATAAAAAAAGATAGGGCTCCAACTCCGCCTCCTAAGAAAAGAACAAATGCCATTCAAAATTGAGTCTTCATTGATTTAGAACGATTATTTTATTGTTGCGATTCTCTTTTGAACCAAATAATTGATATTTTACACAGATGTCAAAAATTTTATATTATTACCTTCTACAAATAATGTTTGTGATAGTTTATTTAAAAGAAGACAAATTTACTTGTTTTTCATTAATTAAATATATTCCAACAGAGCATTATATTTTTTTAATGATTGAATTCAATATGTTACCAAAAAATTGTATTGTGTATTTTGTACTGTGTATTTATAATGTATTTCTATAGTTTATTTTTTAAATTGTCACAGATTTATGTTATCTAAATTATTTTTCAGTATTATATTTTTTATTATTAATGCATGTTTAATTACTTTTAATTTCCATGACCAAGTTATCAAAACTTTATTATCACTGCTTTGTTAATCTATGTACATTTATAATTTCCTACAATATTTCTGACACAACTAATAACGTTAGAGATTTAAATTATTTTACACAGATAATTTACATTTCATCTTATATAAAAATATTCATGGTTGTGAAAGACTTATAATATATTTTTTAATCACAATTTATGATCAATCAAAATTAGTCTGTCAAATACAAATTTGTTTTCCAAAGATAATATGTACCTAATTATAAGACTTACAGTATTTTGTTAATTACTTAAACGTTAATGTTTTAATTTTTTTATTATATGTGTACATGTATACAAATCATGCATATGGTGATTAGATACAACTATCTTGTAGTTTTATATTCTTAAGTGAAAGTATTTTGCTTATACTGACTGTATATAAATCATTAGATTTCAATACAAAATTTATTATTTTCTCATTTCAAACTGTATTATTCCAATTGCTCAAAAGTGTGAAATATAATGAATTATATTATTATATCTTATTTTGCTTTTTAATAAATATCTAAATATATGCATATAAGCAATCAGTGCACTGAAAATAAATTTATAACTTTGACTAAATTAATTTTTGTTATCGTTTATGTAGAAGTCTACTTTTATAAATGCGTATTATATTTTTTCTTATTTTTAAGTCTTTGAATTTTATTTTATATAAAACAATTTTGTTTTCGTATAATATTCACTTTACTCAAATTTATAGATATATCAATATTTTCAAATTTTATTTTTAATAATAATAGTTAAGACTCATTCCCGATAATGCTCAGGTTCCCTATTTTAATGAAATGTGTAGTTTGTATTGACAAAGATTAAACCATGTGTCAATTTTAATCATATGTTCATAAGTAGCTATGAAAATTTGCTGCACAATATTTGATTGAAAATTATTATATGTACAATCATCCCTTGTTTAATACGATTACTTAACACTTTTTTTTTTCAACGCATTTGCGATATTGTTTAAAAAAAATGCATTGACATGATGAGTCTTGTTATGAGTGAACATGTGTATCCGTTTTTCCAAAAAAAATATTGCATGCGTATTGAAAAAAACCGTGTGAAGTATTTGCATTAAATGGGGGATGACTATATAATTGAATTATAATATATAAGAATTATAATTTTAATATCAAACAATCTACATACATACCTACATATTATCTAGTTAACTCTTCTATCACTCAGTTTAGTTTTGATAATAACTTGAGTTGTAGGTAGGTATATTAAAAAAAATCTGTTCAATACTGTTCGTTATTTCTATCCATACAATAAATTGTGAACTTTGTTTTTTCATTATTTGAAACCTGCTCAGTTCTAAATTAATTTCTGTTTGTAGTTTATGTAAAATTGAAAATTCAACAGTTTATGTATATTTAAAATATGGCCATATTGTTATAATTATGTTACCATTTATTTTGAAATAAATTTTTTGATAAATATTTCTTCTTTCATTCTTCAACACATAATGAAACATTTTTCCTATTTCACTACTGTCATAGTTGTAAACCAATGAATTTCTTTTACTACGTGGGTATAAGCAGAAATTCCAGTTAGGATTAGGACAACAGTGTACTGAAAATAAATATCTTGTGAAGCGCAAATAATTTATTCAAATATCATAAATACCTATTTTATTAAAATTCCATTTTTACTATAAATTGATCACAAATGTTAACAATCAATTGACATAATTCTATATATACAAATGTTCTCATTTTTATTTTATTTCTAAATCTTATTTTTATGCGTGAGTAAAAATTACAATTCAAAGAAGAATTTCGATCTTCGTAAACAATTTTATATCAATACAGGACCCAGATAAGGAGCCTGATCGCAATAAAACCATTTAGGAGGCGGAATTTCTTCTAACTGAGCTGTATTCGAATCGATTTCTTGTAAAACTTTATAATAACGACATACACGAATCTTTTCATCTTGAATATAAGTCGAATAAGGAGGAGCTAAAATGTCCAGGAATGCCGAAGGACCATCGACAGCTTCGATTTCGTGAAAATTTGATTCTTCAGGTGTTAATACACAACATTCAGTTTCAGCATCGCACAATTTATAATCACTTATTTCAGCTAAGAATGGTTTTGGACTTAAATGTGAATTCGGATTTTCAGATGTTTGTTGAATTGTGGTTTCAGATTGGATTTTGCTGAAACTTTTTATCCTTACCGTACCAGATATGACCTTGAGCAATCCATACATATGAGGGTGATCATGCAGAGGCATTTTAAAACCAGGTTTCAATACAAATATACTCATGTTGAAATTTTGATTCTCGAATATTTCAATGTAAGTACAAGGTGCCTTATCTTCATTTTCCCATACGGTATCGTCATTTAAAACGGGGTCTAATTTAACGTGATCTGCTCTAATTTTGTCTAAAATTGATTTGAGCTGACGAAAACTAGATGAGAATTCACCGTTCAGTGGATTCATAGGGCAAAAAGTTTTGATAGCTTGTCTAAAAAGACTGCCTATCAATATATTCGGTCTTATCATTTCTGTTTCTTCAAAATCCATTTACTGAAATCATTAAATTAATACATCTCTTATCATCACATTTCAATAAATAATATTTAAAAACAAGTACGAACATTACAATGTAGGTAATAATTTATAAAGTCAATAGGTCAAAATATTTATAGAGGATGTCGTAATAAACAGGTTTACTGAAACACATAAAAGAATATGTAATTTATAATACATATATAGTATTTGTATATGCTGAATTTTAAATAATGCTTTAAATCGAATTCATAAAAAATATTCAAGATTTTGAAAATTATTATAAAAAGATATCGAATGAAACTTTCAAATATCAGCAAAGATAAGTTAATATACGGAATTGTGGTTTGTGAATTTAACATAATTCGTCATTTTTATACTGGTGAGAGAAGTAATACGATCATATTTCATTTACCGAAAATGCGTCACACACGGCAAATATTTGTTTTTTTTTTTTCGTTTTACATTTGTGAACTGAAAAAATATATTCAAACATTTTTTCAATGAAAATATATCTTACGCATTGCATTGAGTTAAATAGATGACATTCTCAATTTGTCGTTCGTTCGATCGAACTTGAAAGATCGATCTCGAACGACGCACGACCGCGACTGACAGCTGTCAAACTGAAACCGCGTTCGCGAATGCGCGGCGCGAGTCGCGAACGCGCACGATGTAAATATTGAGATTTTCAAATTCACGACCGCAAACGCGTCGATAAAAATATGAAAATAATAACAAATCTAATTTCACGAACGTCGTCAAATCCAATTTTCGTAACGGAAATGAAGCAAATTTTCAAAAAATGAAAAATCGTTAAAAAAAAGCGTGTGGCGGCACTGGTCTAACAGTCGGACCAACTGTCAACCGTCGACGACGAGCGCGAGTCGCGACGGCGGACGGCGAGCGGTGAGCGGGGACCGGCGAGCGAAGTTTTCGGGGACGCGTTCTTGTCCGGCCCGACGATGGCCGACTTCCTCATCAGGGAGGACGACGAGAACTGCCCGCCGAAGACGAGGCCCCAGCCTTTGACTTCTAACGCAACGCTGCCCCCCGCACCGCCGCGCGTCTCCAACAAAGCGCACCTGCCTCAAGAACAGCCAGTCCGCAGACAGCCGCTAAAGGCTCGCGCAGAAAACGCCCTTCAGCTTCAGCACCACACTCAGCATCAGCACCAACAGACCGCTCTTCAGCCGCATTCGCGCTCCAACGTAATTACGCTTTTTCCGTTAAAAAAATGACAGTTAAATGTCAGCCGACTTCCGGTCGCCGGTTCGACGTCTTCGGCCGCAGGACTCTTCGTCGTTTTCGGTTCGGGGCTCGGTTTCAGTTTCGGTCCGATTTTTGGTATTGCCGCAACGTCGGGGAGTCGCAAGTCTGTTTTCTGTCGAGTAGTTCGTTTACTTTTAAATATATGTTTCGAGTTGGATCGTCATACTTAGGTCCGAAGAAAAAATAATTACATAGGTTGGCTAAACATTCGATAGATCGGGCCTTAAAAATGATAATATTAATTATAGTTTTTCGTTTGGATTGAATTTGTGCATTAGATAATGCCGACGATAAAGTTGTATTAATTTTCCGACCGAGCAGTATCCGGTCGATTGAAGAATCTATCCGAAGGCTAGTTCACTCCACTTAAGATATTTAGTAGATTTTCGAACGTTTTAGTAACTAAACAACTAAGTTCACTAAGTTCTGAACAACAAAATTATCAACTCACCAAAATCATTTACTAATCTACTCAGCTAAAATATTATCATTGTATCAGTTGCAAAAATAACTGAACTAATCAGAACTAACCTTTAAAACAGATTTTAGAATATATTTTATCTTTATGATTTTTTACCTCGGTTTGTAGATTAATTCATAAAAAACAATGAAATGATCAAATCATACATAATATTACATTTTTATATAACAGTAGATCTATGTGCATCGAGTTTCATATATTACTAATGAGAAGTTTAATCGACATATTTTTTTTTCGGAAAAGGTCCAACTGAATGCAGTGAACACGTGTGAAAATGATAAACACATTCAAAATACTAAATCGGAAAAAATTGTGCTACCTCCGGTTGCTCAATTTGAAGCGTTCAGCGTATACGAAAATACTTCCGAAAACAAGGAAAATGCATTGAAACCCGCTAACGCTCAAGTGAAACAAAAGAAGAAAGATGTTCCGTCGGCAATTCTCAAACTCCATTCCCAAAGGTTGTCTATTTTTCTTCCATACGATTTACCTCTAAATCCATATGCGTAATCATTCAATTGTTTCTTTAAGAATTGCATCTCCTCAAAAAAATCATGATGCACTTCCCGAGGCATCACCTATGTCAGTGGTTTCGAATACCAGCTTATGTTCTGCTACAAAAGCTGAATTGTTATCCGATGACAAAAAGAAGGCGACAGCAAAGACCGCCCGTGAATTGTTTTTCCATGTCGCCGAATATCGTGATGATATTTACAAATACATGAGAGAGATTGAAGTAAGCGTATTTCAATACATTTAATTTTGAAAATTTCAATATTTTCATCAACACTGATCAGATTTTACTTTAACTCATAAAAACCCTTTTTTTTCAGAAAAAATATCGTGCACGCCCAGATTACATGCGCAAACAAACTGATATTACTCACTCAATGAGAGCCATACTTGTCGATTGGCTCGTGGAAGTAGCTGAAGAATATCGCTTGGAGACAGAAACTCTTTATCTTGCCGTATCTTATATAGATCGTTTTCTAAGTTACATGGCTGTTGTACGTGCAAAATTACAACTAGTCGGTACTACAGCTATGTTTATCGCCACGTAAGTATGATAATCTCGATTTAATTTCTTTTTTTGTGTTCTTTTATTTATTTGACTTTTTCTTTTAGTAAATATGAAGAAATTTATCCACCTGATTTGCGTGAATTTGTCTATATTACCGATGAAACATACACTAAACAGCAAGTTTTACGAATGGAGCATTTAATACTCAAAGTTTTATCGTTTGATTTATCTACTCCTACTCCACTAGCTTTCATATCGCTATTTTGCATCAGCAATGGCCTCACCGAAAGAACTCGTTATTTAGCGATGGTAATTAACATAATAAACACCCAACTTTTAAATGTAGTTGAATCTAATATTTGTTTTGATATTTTATAGTACATATCAGAATTGGCGCTGTTGGAAGCTGAGCCTTATTTGCAATTCACATCTTCAATCATCGCAGCATCAGCCGTGGCGATTTCCAGACATACTTTATTGTGCTGTCATTGCAGTGGACGTCCACAGCCTTGTAAAATCCTAGATGAGCCCAGTCTTTCGGAAATGTGCGTGCAAGCTGCTTGGACACCGGCATTAAAACGTATATCTGGATATGAACTATCGGACTTAAAGAAATGCATGTGTGAATTGTCCAGAACTCACGCCGCGGCTCCGAATCAACCTCACCAGGCTATTGTAGAAAAATATAAATCGAACAAGTAAGTATTGTTAGATTACAAAAAAAGGCAGTTTTATCAAATAAAATCTTAATACAATAATAATATAATGTGTGTATTCGAATCATTTTAATGTCTTTCAGGTACGATAGTGTTGCTCTGATTGAAGCAAAGTTTATGTATTCAATGACCAGTCCAAATGAAAAATCGCAACCTTGTGACATCAATACTTCTGGATCTGGTTGCAAAATGACAAAATTGGATATGAGTGATAAAAACAGTGATACATAGTGCTGTAATCTTTAGTCCTTGTGACATTGTTTTATTTTTACATCTTTATGAACTTTTTCACATGAATTTTTACTGTGAAATAAACTTTTCATGCTAACTATTAAATTGCATGTCATTATCATGAGTTTTCTACAGAAACTGAAGAAACATAATATCTGTATGTTTGAACTTTTTTTTGTGTCCAGCTAACGTTGCTGTTATTTGAACGTAAATGTGTACCAGTTATGTGTAATATTAGTACAAAATGATTGTTTTGCAATTTTATTATAATTTGTTTTTACTGTATTTATTCTTAATTTTAGTTTTTTTTTTTATAAATATTGAATTTTGTGAAATTTTGTATGATTGAGTATTCTTTAGTTGATTGTAATATCAAATATCTTTTTTTTTATATTTATATTTTTCAACTGACAAAGTCATTATTAAAATTTAAACATTTTTCTTCAATATTTTATGATTCGTTCATATTCTTAACATAAAATTCAAATTCATACTTTTTTGATAGTGAAAATTCATAATGAGAAAAAATAATTGCAAACCAAATTATTATTACTGCATGAAAGCTTTAGAAGACCATGTGAAAAATGCACTATTATGTTCCGAAATTTTGTGATTAATTTGAGCTGCATTTTATTATATTATAGTATTCGTGATACACATGACAATAATTGAAATTGATGAATGAATGGTTGAGTGAATGACATTTTCATAATTTTTTAAAACGCTTATTTTATAATTCATAATGTCAGTGTAATTCGATGAGAGGTGAGAAGGTAGATTCATAAAATAGTTGGTAGTTTGTCGATTTTGATAATAAAATTTATTAATAATGTAATTTGTGTTTGTGTAGTCAATTTATTTCTTTTTTTTTTTGAAAAAATATGTCAAATCAATGTGAACTCTTTGTATTGGGGACCATTTTACTCATAATTTTATAAAGCACTCATTGTACAAATAGTGCCTTGTAATGTACAAATTTATGATGCCATTTTTTTTAATTTTGTATATTTAAAATAGGCTAGTTTACTCATGTTTTGATATATTGTGTTTTTGGATTTGTATCTGATTCGTGTTTTTCAAATCGACCCAGTCTAAAATAATCTCATTTTTATAATTTGTATTAAATTATACTCTTTGGATTTTTTTATACTAACATTTTCTTTACGTTAACTAACAATATTGTACTCTTAAAATATGATTTCATGACATAAAATTACGATTCGAAAATTCTGTGTTCTCAAATGTGTTTACTTTTGTAACCATTATTTATTAAATGAGAAAAATTCTAAATGTTTTTTTCTTTTAATTTACTTGTATCATCAACTGTGAATATTTTCTTTATCCTTTAAATCTCTGTAAGAATACCAGTTCTAATCAAAATTCATATGATTTTCAGAAAAGGTAGGTATAGAAATATTCATACCTACATACACATATATGTATTAAATAACCCTCATTTAATTATGAACCTTTTCTATTCTACTATTGATATAAATGTATTCTAACGAATATTTATTGAAAGGTAGGTAAACATATAGGCCCAGAATTGGTTTAAGTTATAGAATTTTCTTATTGAAAAAATATCAGATTAAGATTTATATTAAGTTGAAATAGAAATTGAAAATTAATCAATACTTAAATTGGAAATTAAAATGTCCCAGACCCAAGAAAAAATAAATTTCAAGATGAAATGACAACTGATAAGGCCAAGGGGTACAAGTGACATTTTTGCCGAATTTGAGTTATTTACAGGAATCACTTCAATATACGCTCATATATTTGATGGCAAAGGGATATAAACGAACTTGGAATGTGTACTGAGATATATCATCAAATCACTCGACTTCCTCCTAATACATGTAGGTACATATATGTTCAACTTTGCTATTTTGTCGAAATCAACGTGAAATCACTTGTACCCCTTGGCCTTTTCAGCCGTCAAATGACAGCAAAGAAAAGAGGATCAGAGACGAAAAAAGAGACGCTTAAGGCCATAGCTGTCATTTGAAACGTCAGTGATAACGTTTGGCGGCGTGGCGCAAGTTCGCGTACAAATGTCGTCGACTGTTTACCACTTTTCATCGAACTGCTCTCGAGGTATTGTCTAAATACATTGTCAATTTATTCGTTTCTTGTTATTGTTTGATTTTGACTTCTCATAATGTCTGTTCGATTGTAAACACAACTGTTTTTATACATATACTTCTGAACAAAACAGTCACGTTAGCAAATAAATAAATCGTTGTTGTAGTTCTCGCAAAGTCAATGAATTCTCATTGTATTCTGAATAAATTGATTTTCTAATCAATTTTATTATACGTATCGGAATAGAATATAAGTTTGTATTTTTTCGCCTTGTAAGTATTTCCATTTTAGACTCGTTGCATTCAGCATTGGTTTTTCCTTTCTTTTTTTAGTAAAAGATTGTCAAATTCGTACAATTTCACATAATTCCATTTGTTTTTATGTCATAGAAAAAAATTGAGCATAATATAAAATTTACCTACAGGTATTATTTAATATCTATACATATAATTCCACTTGTTTTTATGCCATAGAAAAAAATTGCGTATAATATAAAATTTACCTACAGGTGTTATTTAATACCTATACATATATTTCCATTTCAATAAAATTATATGTAGGTTTATCCTCATACGTATGCATATTATAATTATGTGTGTATATGCTTATGATATTTTTTATCATTTGGTAAGTCGTATAATATTTATAACTTTTTTATATGTTTTTGATTATTAAGAGATACATACATTTATATACCTACCTCGAATTATAAATACATCATTTGACATTGTTATGCAAATACATATACTTTCATAAAGTTGGCTTATGAACATGCTTAAAATAAGCGAGATCATTATCTATGTCTTGAAAAAAAAATTACTTTAAATATGTTTAGTGCTAATAATGTTTTGAAATATGTGAAAGTCATTTCCTTTAATTATACAATATTTTATTTCAATAATTCGTGCTGCTATTCTTATCTATATCCTACAAAGATAACAATACAAGTAATTAATAATTATGCAAAAGTACACAAATAATGTAACATTTAAAAAAAATATGTACCCATTTCACATTTCAGGTGCACATCAATGATGAGACGAAACTTGATAAGTTTCTTAAAATTCTTGCTGCTATCATTATTTGTTGTTATTTTGACCGTTTTTGTATTTAAACTAGTTCGACCATTAACTATACCCGATGATAAAAATAGTAATGTTAATTATCTTGATGTAACCAATCTGCCTTTAAAAAATGTTAGTATTTTTTATTTTTAATATTCTGTATTGAAATATTTTCCTCACATTAAATATTTTTTGTTCTTTTCAGTTAAATTTAAAGAAAATCGATTGGCATGATTATAAGAAAATTCAAAAAGATAAAGAACGAACAGGTGTCTTTCTCATTTTAATGAATAATTTTATGATAAAATTTTTCATTCTAATGTAATTTTTGCATTTTAAGGTATTGGAGAGCAAGGTAAACCGGCTCATTTATCATCATCAGAGAAAGAATTGGAAAACAGTTTATATTCAGTCAATGGTTTCAACGGTGCTCTGAGTGATAAGATATCTTTACATAGATCGCTACCGGACATTCGCCATCCAGGATGTCGGAGTAAAAATTACAGTGCCATTTTACCTACAGTGAGTGTGGTGGTTCCTTTTCATAATGAGCATTGGTCAACTTTGTTGCGCACAGCTCATAGTGTTATAGATCGTTCTCCTCCGCAATTGCTCAAGGAAATTATTCTAGTCGATGATTTTAGTTCTAAAGGTAATTTTAAATCAATTACCTCAATTTTGATCAACTTTTTTTCAAATATTTATAATTGTGAAATATTTCAGAATTTTCTAAAGGTAAATTAGATGATTATGTTAAAGTGAATTTCACTAATGTCCAAGTTATTCATTTGCCATCAAGACAAGGACTTATCTTAGCTCGGTTAGCTGGAGCCAAAGTTGCTACTGGAGATGTCCTCATATTTTTAGACTCGCATACTGAAGCGAATGTTAATTGGCTTCCTCCTTTATTAGGTTGAAATAATTTAAATAAAATTTCCTTTGAACCCAATTTCTTTTCTTTAAAAAAAATTTTTTTTTCAGATCCTATCGCTGAAAATTATAAGACATGTGTGTGTCCATTCATAGATGTAATAGCTCATGAAACTTTTGAATATAGAGCTCAAGATGAAGGTGCGAGGGGTGCTTTTGATTGGGAATTCTTTTATAAAAGATTACCGCTATTGGAAGAAGATAAAAAACATCCCACTGAACCTTTCAAGTAATATTTTACTGATATTCTGTTTATGAAATTCATATTATTCATTTGTAACTCATTGTGATTTAGGAGTCCAATAATGGCTGGTGGACTTTTTGCAATTTCTACTAAATGGTTTTGGGAATTGGGAGGCTACGATGAAGGCCTTGACATCTGGGGTGGAGAACAATATGAATTGAGTTTCAAAATATGGCAATGTGGTGGTACAATGGTGGATGCACCATGCTCCCGAGTTGGTCATATATACAGAAAATTTGCTCCTTTTTCCAATCCTGGCAGAGGTGACTTTATAGGAAAGGTTTGTCGATATCATCTATTTTTTAAAAAAACCTTTAAACCATAATTTAATCTATTTCATATTTTTAAAGAATTATAAAAGAGTTGCTGAAGTTTGGATGGATGAATATAAAGAATTTCTTTATAAGAGAAAACCTCATTACCGTAATATTGATCCAGGAGATTTAACAGCTCAAAAAAGTATCAGAACTAAACTCAATTGTAAACCATTCAAGTGGTTTATGAAAGAAGTTGCATTTGATCTTCCTCTAAAATATCCGCCAGTCGAACCTGAAGATTTTGCTTCTGGAGAGGTACATAAACATGAAATGATAATATTGATATGTTTGTAAAAACAATTTATATTTTATTCATTATATCAAAATTTAGATTCGAAGTGCATTTGCTCCAGAATTATGCATTGATACAAAAAAATATGGACCAGACAAAAGATTTGGAGTTGAATCATGTATTTCTGATAATTTGAGTAATAATGATAAACCTTTTTCACATGAACAACACTTTCAGCTTACATGGCACAGAGATATTAGGTTTGCTTATCCTATGATGGTTAATTTTACATTAGATTTTCTTGTATTTCCATTAATCTCTATATTTTAGACCAAAAGGACGTAACATGTGTTGGGATGTTGCTAATCCTAACGATAAAGCAGCTGTTAACCTATTTTCTTGTCATGGATATGGTGGAAATCAATTATGGCGATATAAACCTGTAAGCTCTATTTTTATCTATTGAAAATAAATTGGTCAATGTGAATTCCAAAGATTAATTGTATTTTTAGGACAAGAAATGGCTCGTTCACGGTGGCAATCCTAGATGTTTGGACTTGGATCCGGCGAAACGAATTATCTTCGTAACTAAATGTGATGAAAAATCTGAAACACAAAAATGGACGGTCGAACGTATTAATATGAAACAGTTAAAGCATTGGGATGATCCATCGAAATTATTAGAATTACCCGAATGAAGAAAAATAATGAAATGCAAACAATACTTCTTCGACAATAATTTTATCGAAACATACATTCCTGATGAGCTTGTTGTGATACAAAATTAATGTATTTTATTTTCAACAACTCAGTATTTTACTGAATTCTAAAAATTAACTAGTTTACCTCTTCTAGTTGACTGGATATATGTATGTATAAAATGTTCGGTTTACAAATATTTCTGACAAAATATCGATGTTGAATATCGATATTGCTTTATAAAAACTGTTAATATTGCTGTAGAGGAACTAAAAAGTATTTATTTTATGTGTAGTATTAAAAAATAAGTGCAATTTTATTTTAAATAAGTGAACTGTAATATTTAAAGACTTAAGTTGTATATAAATAATACAACTTTTTTGTACGTTGCATAATGCAAATGTGATTTTTACATATTTCATTCTTAACAACATATCTCTTAATATATAAATTTGATATATTGTATAACAATTTTTTATTGTGATTAATATTTTTTTTTATATTATACTTTTTTTCTAGAATTGAGAAAAGTGAAAATATGTGTTATTTTCAGTATGATAAAATATAATAGTATTTTTCTATGATCTTCATATGTATTTGCTTGCCATTATTTTTTTTCGCTTTTACGTAAGTTTTGCAATTTCCATTTATGTGTGCCATTTATGAAACGAATGCCAACATTATGCCATTTTTATTGTATTTGTGCTATAACAGTATTTATTCATTTTTTCAAACGTATGTATCCATCATATTACTGTGAATAGATTAATTTTATTTGATCTTTTTTTCACATTCTTTCAATTCCGAAATTTTCTTATTTATTTATTTATTTATTTGTTTTAATTAATACATATATTGTGGGAGTACATGGTATTTAAATTATTATTATTCCAATATTTTTCATATAATGAAATGAAAATTTTAATTTGACTGATTTATTTACTTTCCATTTGTTTGAAAGTATCTATGTATGTTTCGCTTGTTTGAATAAATAAACATATTTATGTGTTCATAATGTTTTATTGAACTGAAAAATTCATTATACTTTAACTCCTGTATTCAAATTGTTCTTGTTATTTATTCAATTGTATTTGGATTTGTAAGTTGTATCTACCTATCACTTACACTCTGCACATAGAATGGAAATGATGAGCAATGAACGAAGGCAGGAACCGCTTGAAGCTGTATAATTACCCCTGCGTTTCGATACGAGGGGTCAATTGAACCTGGCTCAATTTAGTTGCACCTGTAAAGTTACATCATTTGCCCTACAGGTCACGTAACCTTTACCCCTCCAATGATGACATCATGATTCGATCATTTGCATTGTTTAAAAAAGCTAAAGAAACACATTCAGAACTTAATTTGTGATTAAAACTTTCTAAGTTAAACTACCTTATGATTACAATTTTTCAATTGATTTCATTTTTCAAATCCAATTTATACTCCTTTCGTTCTAACTATACACGTTTGAAATATCTTATGATGTATGTATGTGTATATAATATTATTGTATTCGATTATCTATTTGATGTTGTCCACTTGAAATACTAATTGATAATTTAAATGATGGATAGACAATTTATAAAACAGAACTAAATAATCAAATTGAAATTTATGTAATTTTTCCAGAGTCGGAGTCATAATAAAAATTGACTCCGTTAAGATAAAATTTTCATCGCTTGGAATCTTATAAGAAAATTTTTCATTTATCTTATAAGAAAATATTTTTTTTCAGAATTTTCACACCCGTTTTTAAATTCAAATTGAATCGTCTCGTTCTAAATTGAATTCCAGTATGAAAAACATCTTTCTCGCGACAATCGAAACACCACATAATTATTCATACGTAGGTATGGCCTTATTTGTATAGCATCGGGCATAATTGTAGCGTTGAGGTGACCATAAAATCCTATTTTCGTGTCGTCGAAGTTTATGCGGGGCTGAGGTGGAACGAGGTGAACATGTAATGTGGCGTACGTGTTGTTCAAATGGAATCACAGGTGCCATTTTCCCAGCACATGACGACTCCCCAATCAGACTCGAATTAGTTATATTCGTTCGAATGTGTGTTTTTTGTTCTTAATCGTCAAAATAGTTTTTGTTGGACGTATTCGAATGAATATACATGTTTAATTTCATCTTATGTGCCTACTAACAATTCACTAATTAATAATAACGCAACGATATAAATCGTTTGTGCATGCCGTGTCGATTCAGCATACTTGGAATGCGTGAGTTCGAATTCTAACTTGGCGAGAGTTTACGTGTTTTTCTTAATTGATAAAATTGACGTGGAGACTCGGTCGTTTGTATGTATTGTATGCGTTTATTCCTGGAAAGGGGTTATCTGTGTCGTTTACGTCGTTCTTGTGTATAGAAATTACCTGTATAACGAATTTTATTTAAAATATTGATTCACTAGTTATGATTTTTATGGTTTTAATACCTATGCATTCCATATTGAATGAGCATTAATTGTAACTTCATACATAATCAGTGTCTAATATCGATAAATAAGTATGTACCTACTAGTAAAAAAAGTATCAACTACATATAACATTTCTTTTCATTTCGTGCAAAAACATAAAATTTGTTCACACATACTAAAATTTCCAAAAATATCTATATTATTATATTAATCAGATTGCAAAATATATATATATATATATTTTTTTTTAATTTAATATAGAAAGTCCGCTCCTGTTCTCAGAACAGCGCGACATGCATGCATAATCTACGGATAACGGTTAAAGCAAATGACGGTTCACATATAACACGTCGATCGTAGAATCATTATCCATTTTTATTATCTTTTCTGATAAATTATTAACACAACGGTCGTTACGATTAATTTTGTATGAGTTTCGAATGTGTGTAGGTGCGTGTGCGACAAAGCTTTTTGTTTTCCAAACGACTACAATTTTAATGATCCCCTTTTGGCGTCCGGATTAAACTTTGATTTAGAACGAGTGTGTCGCAAATTGCGTTTTTTTATTTCGTTTTTACATTATTCAATAAATTTGCTAATGATTTTTTCATTTGACATCTCTGAGAAAAGATAATTATTGGCATTTTTTCATATTTTATATATTTCATGTTTATTTTTTGTTCAATTTTAGAATAAAATTAGTGAAAACCGCACATTGTATTCCTATTATTTAATCATTTAAGTTTTATTTCGAATGTTTTAGTATTGGATAATTCGAATATTTTATTCCTAAAGTAGAACTTTGTTCTAAACTTTTTTAAATCGGAGTCGAAACTCACTACATTTTTTAACATATTTTTTTTCAAATGAAATTAAAATATTTATCTTAGTCGTTGTATTATTATTTGATACATTTTTTCAGCTTTATTTCAATGATTCAAACAAGTTTTTCCGGCAAACATCGCCTATTGATCAATGAAACAACCACTTAATTAACGATATTTTTTTATTCCAAAATCACTTCAAATTTTCAATTTTTATAATCAAATATCTACTCAAATTTACTAATGAATCTAAAAACGAAATAAAAGTTTTTCCTATCTAAATTAAACTAGTGAAAAACTAGGATTTTCCACCACTGTGCCACGGCGCCAAGAGCGAAAGGTAACTAAGACAAATATTGCCAGGTAGGCAAAACACTCGAACACCCCGCCCAACAATAATGCATCCTAACCGGCCGTGTAACCCGCCCCCTGATCGTCAGCCCCCTGATCATCAGCCCCCTGATAGTCACCCCCAATTGCCACCCTCACATCGCCCCCCTTGATCTCCGCCTCCTGATTTTCACCGCTTTACTTCCACCTCTCGACTTCCACCCCATAATTTCCACCTTCCGATCTTCACCCCCCGATAGTCATCCCCCCATTGCCACCCTTCGATCGTCACCCCGATGGCCAAATCGACCTCGAGGTCGGATTACGGTAGTCCGGTCAACCGATGTATCTAATACGACACGGACTACGATATGTGGACAATCATTATGCGACAAAATGTCTGAAATGGCTGCGCGTAATGGCGGCTCTGAAAATTCTAGCTTCCGTCAATTATTAATTTGCTCGTTTCGATTTTGGCTTTCCGTATATGTATGGAATTGAATTTCGTTTTTATTGGTTTGTATCAAAAAGTAAATGGATCATTAGATAAAATATTTTGTCTAAAAAGTTGTATGTGGTTTCAATAGTCGGACAAAGCATTTATTTTTAAATTCATAAGAAGGAATTTGATTTTTTCCGAGTAAAAAAATGGAAATCCAATATAATAATAATCTATATAATAAATATTTATTACTTGATTTTTCATGTAGTTTTTTCATTTTATTTATTGTGCATGTTGAAATCGAATTTCAATGAATCCATAAGTTTATCTTTAGATATATAAATAATTAAGTTTTTTCAGACAATTAATAATTTGTAGACCTACATATTATTCTGAAAAAAAATGTATAAAGGTACCTATATCTTTTCTTTATACAACTGTTTTCATATTATTTTTCTTTGTCCTTATCCAACTTTACATAAGTCCTGACCTAATAATGAAAAGTTTTGAAAAATAAAATGTTCGAATGTTTGAATGTTCGAATACCTTTATTTATTGATTGCAGAGATAAATTAATGAATGAGTGAGTGGCAATTGTAAAAATTTTAAACACACACTGACAAATAATTTTCAATTTACACATATAAATTGCAGTACAAACACGCTTTTTATCCCATTCCATACAAAACTTTACAAATTCCACAATCATTAAACTTAATCACATCAGATAATCATGCGAATAATCAACAAAACTTTCTTCCACTTTGAAATCGACATTCTCGAAAAGCGACACAAAAGTTTCCACATACATACATGAAAGCTATAAAATTACTCAGACCGAAACCTCGATCGTGATTATGACGAAAATCGACATAAACCATAAAGCTTTATTACATCGCACATACGCGAACGGGGCTAAAATTACCCCTAATCAGAGCCGCAATAACAATCGCCGCTAATTAGCGGTTTCGTACGCGGCGCCAAAACTCGACCAATCACGGCTTTTGGGGGCGTGGCCTCGCGAGCTTCGACCAATCGCGCGCTTTGTGGGCGGGGCTTATCAAAGCTCTGGAAAATGCCTCCATTGTCATTCTTTCCGGCTTTTCGCGAAGCTCGCTTTTCCTTCCGCTCGCGCCAAACTTTTCGGCGGTAAATTCGAAAGTTTGAATCGTTTTCGAATCCCGATCTGTGTTTTCTCTAAAATTTCATTCAAATCGGTGTTTCGTTTCGGATTTTGGAAGTTGAATTTGTGCTTTGTTCTGTGCGTTTTCTGTGATGGGATGTGATGTTTTTTGGATTTTTTTGTCGTGCGATGAAATGATTCGATGAAGATGGGTGCTCCTTCGTTGCCGCCGTTGCATTTGTTGCCAGGGTGTGGACATTTGTTTCTTCCGCCAGGTTTGTAATGTCAGAAAAAATGTTATAAATGAATAAATAAAATTGTATTTTTTTACTGTCAGTATTTTAATCATCAAATAAATGGTTAACAGTTAATCATAGCTCTCAATTCTATAGAATTGACTGCTGTAACTAACTGTTGAACTGCTACAATTAAAATTTCAACCCTTAATTATAATTAAGCAATCAATAAAAAAGCTTAATATTATAATAACAATTCACATGAAATATTTTTATGCAATCTTATCATGCTAATTCGAATACTCAACACATCTTTGCATCAACAGAAAAAACACGAAAAAAAAAAACACACGAAACAAAACATCAATCATGATCACAAAATTAAAACAAACAAATTGCACAGCCGTACAATTTCAATCGAAACACACGTGTCACAGTCAAATGCACATCGCTCTTATCGATCAAATAATTCGAACGAGGGGTCATCACATGATGATGCATCAGCAGGTGCAGCACGAGCCTCGAATTAGCAACACGTGCGCTAATCACACACTATCTGTTTTGTATGACAAATACCGAAAAATCGGCATTCGTTCCGCAGAGATGGTCCACTCCGGTCTGGCGGAGTCGGGACACCTGAGGATGGGAGCCTCCGCCAACCAGCTCGGGCCACTGTCCCATCTGGGACAAATGGGACAGCTGGGACAGTTAGGGGCATTGGGACATCTGGCCGCTTTGCAGATTCACGCCTGCCGCACTATTCCCGGTTCTGGACCGTTTAATCAAGCCGATTGCAGTTCAAGTTGGTGTTTTTGTATTTTTCAAAACAGTATTTTTGTATTTGAGATCGATTTGATATGGGATGATATTTGAGGAAATGCAGGAAATACGATTGAGTTTTTTTTTTGTCGATAATATATGACGATTGAAAAGACCTGGGAAAAGTGACATTTTTGCCGAAATTGAGTTATGCACAGGAATTGCTTCTATGCACGCTCATTTAGTTGGTGGCAAAAGGATATAAACGAATTTGGAACGTGTACCGAGATATATCATCAAATCACTCGACCTCCTCCTAATACATGTAAATTCATGATCAACTTTGAATTGCACTTTCATCGAAATCACCGCGATGTCACTTGTACCCTTTGGCCTTTTCAGTCGTCATATAATAGTTTTTTTTTTCATATTTTATATCTCGATATGAAGTGAACCAATTTAGGTATATTTCGCATTTTAGTTTTGATTAAAAATGTTTCACATGAAAAGAAAACTTCAATTGATCAATTTGGGTATGAAAATCCTAAAATAGTCGTTTAAATTGAGTTTGATTCGAATTCAAATACATAATATAATTGTTATTTGAAAAAAAGTAGATATAAATACTTTTTTGTTATAATTATGACATTTATCCAACTAAAACCAATTTAAAGTTATTGTACATTTCAATTTTGTCAAAAAATTTCTATAACTAGTGGTTTTTTATTTGATTTGTTGATTTACACATAATTAATTCAAATAAAACTTACAATTTGAAATGTATTGAGTATATTATAAGAGCTTCTTATTTTTGTATTATATTTTAATAGCATTTATATAATCAATTAGATTTTTTTATGATTGTGTTATTATACGGTTGAAAACTATTTAAATCGGTTTCGGTTTTGTCAAATGAAAATTTTCGAGGAAAATGCAATATTTTACAGTGTCAATTTATATGATTATTATAACCAATATTTGTTACAAATATAAATAAGTATTAATTGTCATTTAATTATACTGAAAATAAAACTTCACTACAAAGAAAAATTCGGAAAATTAACAATATATTTTTGGTATAAGAATGGATTAGTTTGTATTGAAAATTGATTTTCTCTTTGACACAGGTAATATGGGGGGATATAATTCTCTAGGACCTCTAGTATCTCCTGGAAGTGAAATTGGTACATTGCCAATTGCTAATCAATTGAGATCATCGTTTGCTTCTTCGTCGAAAAGACCTCGCGGTGAAAAAAGGCCGATTCCCGACGAACACAAAGATGAAAAATATTACGAAAGGAGAAAAAGGAACAATCAGGCTGCTAAAAAGTCAAGAGATGCCAGAAAAATTAGAGAAGATCAAGTCAGTGTCTTTTTATTATTAAAAACAACATTTTGTTCGCTTCATTCCATAAAAATCGTTTAGAAATTTCTCTTTAATGCAAAAATTAATTTAATTTCGTTTTCGATTATTTTATCTATTGATTGATTCGTTATGAAATCGAACAATATCTATTTATAATTTCTATAAGCTGAAGCTTGAAAAATAAATTTAAAATGCCTACGGGAAAATATAAAATTTGATAATATCAGCTACGCAATATTGTAAATTTAAGCGGACGCAATTCGCAAATATAATAAATGAATTATCACTATTTACAAAGAATACGATATAATCGATTTAATATTTCGCTGGAAAATCTTATTGACTTTCATTAAGTGTGCGTTTTTATGAAAATTTAAAATATCACTGATTTATTGAGAGCATATTTTAACGCTTTCGACTCTGGAGAATTTTCCGAATATGGGTGGTCAGAACGAAAATTGTCAAGTCACACTCGGCTCAAAGCTTAAAGTGTCTTCTTTTTAATTTCACGTTCTCATTTTTAACTTCAACATAATAAAATTTTGATTAATTGATTGTAAAATCATAAATACCCAATTTCGTATTGGAACAATCCTTAAAAGTATTGATTATATTCGTTTATTTCATACAGATAGCTTTGCGTGCCGCCATTTTAGAACACGAGAACAATGTTCTACGAGCTCAGCTAGTCACTCTTCGAGAAGAAGTTCGAGCACTCAGAAGATTACTTTTAGGAAGATCCAGTCCTGTCATCAGCACCCATTGTCCACCAGATTAATTTTCTTTCCCATTTTCTAATAACTAATACATAAATACAATCAAATTACGAGTAGAATGTTGTTTGAGCACTCGATGAATGTTTTTAATGTTGATGATATTTTCTAAATATAGGTATTTATATTATATATGAATGTATTCGATTTGCTAAAAGAAAAATGATTTTTCATCAGTGTATTATATATTTGATGGTAATTTGTACAGGTTCCATTATTTTAATTCAATTAAAATTAAGTTTTATATTCACATAAGTGTTTGTACATATAAATATGCAAAATATTATAAATAAACTTATTATAAATGTTGAATTTATTTTTATTATTCACCAGCGAATTATTATTTCAATGAGTTTTACAATTAGTATAATGCTGAACAATAAATTGAAAGTCCCTCACAATTGGCATAAAACAAAAAGAAGAATTTTCATCTAAACATGAAACTGGTTTTACTTAATCTTTAACATTCAAAATCGGTACTTATATCAATCGTTTATAAAGACACTCATCTACTTAAAAAAAAAGGAAAATTGAGCTCACTTGTGGAAAAACCTTTATACATTTTTATTATATTTATAACTTCATTTTAAAATTTAAAGAAAATAATAACTATTTTTAAACAAAATAACGACTATTTAAATAATTATTTAAGATAATCCAACCGTCCCATTTATACGATTTGAATGCATTTTTTAGTCTCTTGTTTTTATGAGCTTGTTGCAAAATCTGCAGACTATGTAAATTAAATTAAATTTCGAGTGTCTTTACACTATTTTTGTCTAATGTAAGTATAATTTATTCAACCGGAAGTTAGAGATTAAAAACAAATCCATTAATCCATAACCCCTACTATCTCCTATTAAAAATAAAACATTCATTTATTTTATTAGGTACCAACTATTTTATAAATCAACAATGTATATTTTAAAACTAAATAAAATTATGAAAATGCTTATTTTATTCATATTTTGAGTTTAGTAGATATAAAAATTATAGCCAGATTTACGTCTTCTTAGACTTTACAGTTAAGCGGGGATAACCTCTTCTGTACGTTTTGTTGCGGCACTGTCAACTGTCAAACGATTTTTGAGTTTAGTTCGAAAGTAATAATCTAAGCATTTTCAATCAATATATTTTGAAGAGTTGCTTTTATAATATGTAAATAGTAGTTGAAAACAATTATAATATGACCAAATTTTGAAAAATCCTTACAACCGGTTATACTTATATAGGGTTATGTTTATCAATTTGTTAAAAGTTTTTCACAATTAATGAAAGCTAAATCGATCCAATCCTCTCAACTTAATTAAACATACGCCCCAATTTGATAAGAAAATCTATAATTCTACCCAATTTTTGAATTATATATCAACATGTATAAAACAATTGTCGCAATCATCAAATACATAGAAAAGATTTCAAAACTTAATTTTTCATTTAGCACTAGATATAATCAAGATGTCGGACGACGAAGATATGATCATGCAGAAGGTTGAGACTATAGATCAGCTAGCTGCAGCTAATACTGTGAGCTCGGAACAAGCAGAACGAGCTCGCATCGCAGCATTAGTGGCTTCCATTTCCAAAGAATCAGGTGAACATGGAGATGGAGGAAAAGAATCTGGACAAATTCATATATCTAGCGGTAAGCATAATTAATTTGTTACATAGTTAAGTTATACTCATGAATTATACATATACTTAAACTAGTTATATTTTGTAGAGTATATGGATCTAGAAGATGAACTGTCTAAAGATAAACAAGCTTTGTTAGAAGAGTTCGAACGTAGGAGAAAAGCAAGACAAATAAATGTTTCTACTGATGATTCTGAAGTGAGACGCAGCTTGAGACAGCTTGGTGAACCTATGTGTCTCTTCGGGGAAGGTCCAGCAGAAAGACGTGCTCGTTTGCGTGATTTGTTGAGTTCGTCAGTATTTATTTGCTCTATTTTATGTCAGATGCTTTCAAATCTGATAAATAGTAACAGCTTTTAATGTTTAGTCTTGGTGAGGATGCTATTCATAAACGTATGGTTGAAGAAGAAGCACGATTACAGCAAGAGAGAGGTCAAGAAGGAACCTGGTATCATGAAGGACCTATTGAATTGAGAGATGCTCGATTATGGATAGCCAATTATTCTTTACCAAAAGCTAGAGAAAGGTTTTTTCATACTTATGTTTTTTAGTTTAATTCACTGTACATTTGTAACTAAAAGAGATATGGTCATATTTGGTAAGCTGAAAATAGTACTAACAGACTATTTTCAATATTATATTAATCACATAATTTCATATTAATCTAACATCCATCAATACTCAGACTGTTTTTGTTAATTAATAAATACTAAAATGATGTATATATTTAGGCTGAAAAAGGCGAGGGAAGAAGAGGACGGTGGAGGTGGTCCTACTTCTAGAGCAGCGGTTCGTCAAGAACTTCAAAGACGTCTTGGTACAATGGCAGTAGCTGCTAGTCAAGTGGGTGGATCTCGTCCCCTTACATTTTGTAATTTTAGTAGCGATTCTCAAATGTTAACTACTTCATCATGGTACATACTTTTATTAATCATTAATTTGATTCATAGTAAATTAAATAAATATTTTCTTACATTTTTCTATTCACAGGTCTGGTCTCTGCAATATTTGGTCTGTACCCAGTTGTGAAGCTTTGCATACTTTACGAGGTCACACTTGCCAAGTCGGATCTATCGTCTTCCGACCTCAGGCAAAAATGCCATCACATTTTCTCAATAAAGATGCAGACATTGAAGAAGATGCTAAAATATGCTCATTAGCTTCGTGTAGTTATGATGGTAGTGTTCTTTTATGGAGTTTAGCAAAGTATGTTTACTTTCCATTCAATCAAAATGATTTTTGTGATTTTGGAATATATTAAATATGTTTTATTTCATAGTGAGGAGCCTATTGGAGAACTTTCTGGCCATGCACCACACCGAGTATCTCGTGCTGCATTTCATCCATCTGGTCGATACTTAGGAACCTGCTGTCGAGATTCCTCATGGAGATTATGGGATCTAGAAGCAGGTCTTGAATTACTTCATCAAGAAGGACATGCCAAATCACCACATTGCATAGCTTTTCAGTGTGACGGCTCTGTAGTAGCAACAGGGTAAATATTATTATTTTAATTGTATAATTTCAAATTTACATTCAATATACATGATAAATTTCAGCGGTCTAGATGCATTTGGAAGAGTTTGGGATTTGCGTACTGGAAGATGCATAATGTTGATGGAAGGACATCAGAACAGTATTCTCGATGTTGAATGGTCTCCTTCTGGATATCAATTGGCGACTGCTGGAAGTGATAACAGTGCTCGAATTTGGGATTTACGTCGTCGAATTTGTTTGTATACAATTCCTGCACACACTAATTTATTAAGTGGTACAGATATTTTTATATATTTCTTTATTATTTTCATCAAAATATTTACATATTACAATTCCATCTTAAATTTATAGGTATTCGTTATCAAAGAACTAATGGTCACTATTTCGTGAGCTCGAGTTATGACAACACTGTTAAATTATGGGCAAATGTAACTTGGCAACCATTAAGAACTCTCATTGGACATGATAGCAAAGTTATGGGGTTAGATGTTTCACCTGATGATAAATATATTGCTACATGTGCTTATGATAGAACATTTAAGCTTTGGACTTCAGAGAGCTAACTAAAATAATATATTTTTAGTTTATAAATTCACAATATTTTGTAAATCAACATGATTTTCTATTCGTACTTTGGATTTGTAAAATATTGGTGTGTTTGATGTATAAAATATGCATGTGCTGATAAAATATATTGTTTTTTTAGATATCAAGTTTTTTTTATTTCATTGTACCTATATGTGATAGTTTGGATAAAATATACCTAAATACACATAAATAGATACTAACATACCTACAAATATTCGGAAAAGTTACTTTGAAATTATATTTGTATTAAATTATGCCTATATGTATTATATATTAGTGTTTAATCTATTTTGTTTTGAATAGAGTTTGATTAAAGCCGCCATTCAATCAGTGTTTCATTACAAGAGATACTTTTTCTATGGCTTCTTTGTCATACTTATATAAACGAAATATTTCATTACAATTTTATTCGAGAAATTACTTCAACATGAAGAAACCTCTATATTGGATCAGTCTATCATTTGTCTTAATTTATTCCTTTTGTGTTTTCGGTCATATGACTGAAATATTGGTTGAAGATGATCTAACAGATGTATCGAGAAGCAACTCCGTCGATCCTGCGCCTCCAGACGATCCCTCTAACAGCATATGTCATGTGGAATTTCAGGTAATTGATTAAATTGAAATTTATTTTATTTATTTCAAAATTACTTGTATAAATTGTTATTGAAGGTCATAAAACGAGCAGTTGGTCGTTGTATGAAACTAGGCAGAAATTCTCGAGGTTGTGTAGCTGGAACGTATCTTCATCCCTTTCATCCTGAATGCATGTAAAATGGATTTTAAATGATGTATCGAATTAGCCTTCATAAAAACTTGCTGATTTAAAATATCTACTGAATCTTGTATATCTAATTGAGTTTTTGTAACTGTGGTATCAGAAATTGGTCTCTATTAAAAATCATTTCAATTATTCTAGTATTTATTTCGGATAGATACTTACATATTTTTTATGTCTCTGATAATTGAAACATAATAATTGTATATGTTGCTATGGCTGCTGCAAAATCATAAAGTGTAGAAAAGTTGATAGTGAAAAAATTGCATGCTGTTAGCTTTACTTCGCGTTGAGACAAATAACTTAAAAATGAAGTAAATTGCAACATTTGTTCATTTCCTGAAAATATATTATTTTTTCTGTATTTTAAAACATTATTAGTTTCAAATTGCATCCATACCTATTTTATTGCTCAAAATAATTTTGTTAATGATACGTTTTGTTGCTTGAATTTCGAATTGGATTATTTCACTTATTGATAATAATAGGCTTATCAAAAATAAATCATGTATTAGCCACAATACAGTGTATAAAAATCCATAAGATTTCTGAAACCCAATATATTTCATTTATAAAATGGAATGTTTGATCATCTATAAGATAAATTTCTTTACCACATCAACAAAAACTTTCACAAACTCTACCACAGAACTGATCGTACTGAAGAATGAATAAAACGGAATAAAAAGCATCTAAAATTGAACATAAATTTTCTTTAATAAATAATACTTATTCTCAATTTTCATGTATCTAAATCAAAATGCATGCAAATACCTCTAAATTATGAAGTGATGTTATCAAATCTACACATTCAAGTATTTTTTCATAAGCTAGAGCTAAAGAATCAACGTCTACGAGCTCAAAATTATCTTTAGATTTCAGAAAAAAACGGAAACACAAATACGGAGACACTTTCAGATTTTTCTTCATGTAAACATCAAATTGCCTGATCAAATGGTTATTGAACTCGTCCAAATTCGATATTAGAACTAATAACCATGTGATCAATTGGATAAAAGAAAAATTGAACTTCAAATAAAGAATTCTGTGAAGTTCATTAAAAGTAGGTCGATTCAATGCAGAGGGTAGAGTGAGCGATAACATTAAAATTATTATGAATGTTTGTAAGAAGGTATTGACCGTTTTTATCTTCTGCCATTTTGAATCGAATTTTAACGTTTTCCTGATCGAATCAATATTTCTGAATACTCGTCGATATATTAATTTTCCAAAAAAATGCTGTTTGATCATAGGAGATATACACGTAATCATTATTAGAATAAACAAAAAATTGTACATTACGTTCATTTCATTTACTACTCCATGTAACATTAATTGTGCTGTTACGAGCACAGTAAGAGTAACAGTTATTAAAATCCAAATTAAAATCAATAACGATTTACACAAATTCTCATCGTTTAAATGAACGTTTTCATATCGAAATACTTTATTTCCCAAAACTTCATTTGCATATCTGAAAATTGGATGTTGTATTTGAAAATTTTCCATATATTTTTCAGTGCTTTTCGACATTCTGAAAAACACCTCGATATAATGAAGAATTCAATTGAGAATATAATACATATGATTAATGTTCTTCGAATGATAATTCAGAGTGAAAAATCAAATAATCTATTATATTATCGAATATCAAATATATATTTCATTTTTGTAATTGGGTTGAAAAATCGTTGATTAATTTAAGATACACTTTCTTTTATTGGTCGAATAAAAATATTCCTAATACATAATAATAGCACAGTTATTTTCTCATTAATAGCTATTGAATCATTTTAGTTGATTGAAAGTACTCGTTACAGAATTATTTGATGGACATATCAATTTTATCAGACTTCAGTGAATGTTATTATATGTACATTAATCACAATTAACATTTTGAAATAAAATTTTCATAATGAAATTAATACTACGCAAACTGTAAAATTTTATATTATGTATAAAAATATTGTAGAACAATAATGATATATGACAGAATATATGCGATGAAACTACTGAAAAATCTGAAATCTATACACATGAAAGTGTTCTTAGAAAGTTCAACTTTACTTCTTTGAACACATTCTAATATTTGTTTAATAACCATTGTATCATATGATCCTAAAATTCATCAGATATAACGTTAAATAATTCCATTCAACTTACAACTGACAAGAAAAATCATTAAATATTGACCTGTTATATTTTTTAAAACAATCTTTGATAAAATACATTCGATCTTGTGCACTTCATATTTGAAAAACTCACAAACTGCTACTAGAATGAAAACGCAACCCATGTCATGAACTATCCATAAAATTGATCGATATGTTCTTGCAAAATCCTGAAAATATAACTAATACAATATAATTTACATAATAATGTATTTATAAAATCCACTTATGTGAAACCACTTTTCACATACATTTTCTAATATTGCTTCGATAATTTCTAAAACAGAATCTGCACAATTAACCAGCATATATAAAGGATACAGCATGAGCTAAATACATAAAAAAGTAAAAGTAATTATGATCTTAAACCCATGTATTTGAAAAATTTTGATCTTTTATCATAAAAAGTAACCTCTATTTTATACAATGAATTAAATATTTCAAAATTCTCGAACAATTTGAAATAAACTCCCGAGAAACATAAATCATCGATAGAACTTTTTTCATACTTTTTATACGATCGATTTAAAATTGCATTTATTTTCAATTCACCAATTTTGAATTTTTCGGTTAATCGATTACATAGAGATTTCATTTTGAAAGAAAAGATTAAAAGTCGTGTAATTAATTGAATCAATGAACAATCGATTCTCATTATCAGAATATCAATTGCAATTGATGAATCTATTCCATCACTGTTAATACTAGTTAAAAATATAGTAAGAGAGAATAATGTCATGAACAAAATAAAATTAATTTTTTTCACAATTTTCATGAACGATTTTTCATTTAATATAATGTAAATCATATCAAAGTTTTTATACATCCATAATATTTTGTTGAAATCAAATGTATGATGTTTGATCAAAGTTAAAATATTCAAAATGATTGTAGTTAAATACATTGTGATGTAAAACAAACTCAGCACTTTTCCTTCGATTTGATAGAAGAACGAATGACATTGTTTTGTTGCAAAATATGATAAAACTGCTATTGTTATAAATATATAAATTGATTCGAAAAAACTTTTCTTTATGATTTTATTCTTTTCAAATTTATATAATCTGACCCCAAAAAGTACTTCCACATACTTTACGAATTTTGAATCGTGATCAAATGTGGAAATGTTAATGATCGAATTATTGGTATAGAATTGCGACATATTCAACGTTGTTAGTGTGAAAAAAAAAACATTGAAATCAATAAAATGAAAAAATACGTATGTTACTATACAATATGCATTTCGTTAATAGATTTCATTTAATTAATCGAAAGCAATACATAATTGAATTAGTAATTTTATTTATGCTTAAAACAAGTCGAGACTTTTATAGAGTATAGGATGACCTACTCATGTATATCATTAACATGAAAAATACAAAATATTCAAACAATTTGGAAAATAAATCGCTATATAACATAAAAAATGTGATACTCATATTTCTGAATGAATTTTTGGGATGTAGAACTTACATATTTAAAGGAAATAGAATCAAAAAGAGGCCGATATATAAAAAACTCTACGCTATCGTCGTAACAGTTTCGATAACTTATTTTACAATTTCATATGTAAAAACGTATTTTTCAAACAAAACCAAATTATTTGATGAACTAAGAATCGTCATATGCTGCGAATACATTTTAGCTAATTTAATAAGTTGCATTTCTACCATAAATAATGAATTTCTGAACGAAGAAAACTTGCTGAAATTTTTCACCAATCTCAACTCTATTCAAGGCAGCTTCAGCATGAAAACTCAATTGAAACTCGTACAGAACATAACAAATTTCTCTCAATTTATTTTAACAAGTATAGCGACGATTACGAGTATTCTACCATTATTGACTGGTAATATTGGAGATTACGTGAATATTCCATCGAAAATAGTAATTTTGAAAATGGATTGTTGCTTGATTCAAATATGCTTTTGGTTGATGCTGCTTCTTATACATTTCAAAAATATAAATCGCTCAATGTATTCTCAATATTTTAACATTTTCAATTCTGAATTTAATAATATTCAATCAATACAACCTATCGATTTAAGTGAATTCAATAGAAAGTATGTCACTTTGAGTGATAATGTGGCTTTGATTGATTCGACATTCAATATGGAGGTGCGTTAAAATTATATTCGATTGATTTTTTATCAATCGTGTAACAGTTGACTGTTTATTTTACAGTTAGTAATATTATCGTTATATGTGATGATGTGCAACGTGTCTAATGTTTTGGAAGTAATTTTGTCTGCTGAAAATATGGTAGTATAGTATTATTATACTATTATATGGAAAGACTTCATTTTGTATAGGTGTATTTGAGTAATAGAAAATCTGTTTTAGTTATTTAGTCAGTCGTTATTGTGGTATGTACACGATATATTTGTTTTTCTATTGATCGTTATTGTTAATGAGATGCTGAAATCAGAATCTAGAAAAACTACGAATATTTTGTGCAAAATGATATCGAAGAACGAATTGAGTAAGTGCTGATCGAAATTATTAAATATTTTTTTGCTTATGAATAACATTTTATTTATGTTTTCAGATCGCAGCCAAATTAAAGCGATTAAAATATTTTTGGAATCTATGTGTTTGAAGAAAATTACGTTGACAGCGAATAATATTTTTCTTTTAGATTTTCAATTCATATACAATCTTGTGTCATCAATCGCATCGTATGCAATTATAACAATGCAATTTTCTCAACATTACTAAAAGATAAATGTAATAAGTAACTTTTGAATGTTCCTCGAATTTCAAATCCCAATAAACAAAGAATAAGATTGAAATAAGTAAAATTTATTTGTATTATATTTCGATAAATATAAACAGTAAACATCGACCTCATAATTTAATTAGAAAAACAAAAATGATATCTATTAAGAAAGTATGTAGGCATGTGTAGATGTTCGAGAAATAATTATGATAATAGGTTTATTAAATTATATACATATAAGTAGCTTCCATCGAAATTTAATTATTAACTGTAGTATTGTACCTATTGAAATAGCAGATAAATATATGAAAAAATCAATATCGAAATTAAAGAAGCAATTTATCATCAACGCAATTTGAACGTTTTGAGGAAAAAATCACCTAAAATGATTTTCGTCAATGATCTATCCATATTCGAAATGAACTACCCGCTTTTCGAATTCATAAATGAAATTTTGGGAAACAGATGTTATTCGGCGAAAGAAAACTCCGTTGAAAAGCGGAAACTTTTTAGAAAAATATATGCACTCTCAATAACGTCGATTATAATATATTTAGCAATAAATCTCACCATACGTCTTTTAAAAAATCATTCTCTCAAAGACATCAACAATTACAATATGATTATCATCTTCGCTTACATCTTGGTTTCGATAATTTGCAGCATATCGACAGTTAAAAACGAACTGTTCAACGAAGAAAAATTTTTCGAATTGTTCAAAAACTTCGATCGCATATTTTCTCTATTCAACATAGCTGAATTTAAGAAAAATGCTCGAAACCTAACCGGATTTTTCCATTTGATCCTGTCTTCGATTCTGATCGTTCATTACTGTTGGAACGCGAGCGATCGTTTATCAAAAATAATCCTTTTCAAAATGGACTTTTATATTGTTCAAATTTGCGGATGGTTGTTGATAGTCACCATGAGGCTGGAAAAGCTCAATCATCTCTTATCTTCGGAGTTTGATGTTCGAGATGTGAGCGATTCGAAGTCTGTTTGTTTGAAGAGTTCGATGCAGTTCAAAGATTTTTATGAAGCCTATGTTCTACTGAGGAAGAACGCTGAAATCGTCGAGTCAATATATAATATTGAAGTACATAATTATTATGTTTAGTATAATATAATATGTATAGCTTATCTATGCGTAGTTTATATTATGACGTTAAATCTGCAAATCGTTCTTTATCGTTGCACCATTTCAATAGATATCGTTTCATTTGATAAATCAAATTCATGTTACAAAAATATATAATTTATGAAATTGTTCTAAAAACAAAACGTGATGAAATAATCTTTAATTTAGAAATGAGAATCATGTTTTCAACAAAAAAACTATTTAGAATTGTTTTGTGTTTTGTTTCAGCTTCTATCCATATCGTTATTTTCATTCATGACTGGAGTAGCTAATGTACTAGAAATTATTAGAACAGCTGAAAGTACGGTATGAAGCATCGATTTTTAATACATTGATTATTATTGTAAATATATTTATCATTAATTTGTAATAATTTCAGGTTATCATCAAATCTTTATTATGGTTCATGCACGATGGTACCATTATCTTGATAATTTTGATTTTAAATGAAAATCTCAATTCTGAATCGCGTAAAACTATGAGAATTTTATGCAAGTTGATGATAAAGAATGATCAAGGTTGAGCAATATATGTATTGTATGATTATATTTAACATTTGTTGGAATAAGATTGTTGATTGGACAATTTAAATTGCAGTGAACAATGAAAGAAAAAAGATAAGTTCTTTTTTAAATGTTGCATCTCAAAAACAGCTGATAATATCTGCTAACAATTTTTTCAATCTGGATTTTCATTATTTTAATGATTATATTTCAGCTATAGCAACTTATACAATTATTTCTCTTCAATTTGAATACATATTATATTGAAAAACTACTAAAAACTAACCTTTGGGCATAAAAACAATGAAATTGAAACTTATCTATACTTTTATTACTTCCATTCTTAACTCTGTGTTTACAGCAACTGAGGTAGGTATACAAAATTCAATAATTGATAACTAAAATGATATTGATATTACAATGATTTGAAAATGCACATGGATAAAAACAATGCAATTCCTATATAATGTGTATCTTATATGGCAGTTCTTTTCTCAATTATTGTAAAATCAACTGCATGTATAATTTAGGCAGACTTAAAATGAAAAATATACAAGCTCAACTGACAAGTCGTTTTATTATCCTTAAATAAAAAATATTTACAAAATAGCACATTGTGTATTCAAGATAACTATTTTCACATGTCATGACTTAAAATGTATCATTACAGATTCAACTTTAAAAATATTTAATTACATCATATACATATATTAAACATTCACTATATTTATGATTTTATCACAACTCATATTTTGCATGAAAGCATCTAATCTTATATATATATATATGTATTACTAATTGCAAAAATAATATCGTTAAATAAATAATCAACTGAAATTGAAAGGTAGCCGAATCGAATAAATTTCATAGAAATTATGTGAAACAATATGAATTTACAACATTTAAATATTATATTGGTAAATTGATAAAAATTTATATATACAGTCCAACACATGTCTAAATATATAATAGAACACTAGTGAATATTTATTTCATCAACTTATTTTTAACAATAAATCTATAATAGAAAATCCATTGTGACCAATAAAGAAAATAGTTTCACATGCATTACTTTTTTTTAACTTTTGAAAAGAATAAATGAAAATATAATATGTATAATATTTAAGAACAATAGATTTGTTTTAAAATAAGACTAGAAAAGAATGGATAAAACTATAACATTTCAAAGAGACAAAAGCAGCACTTTTTTCCAATGAATGATACAGACCTATTATGGTTACGCTAATAAATTATATATGTATAAATTTGGGTCTATTTACATTTTTAATGGATTTCAATATAATCACCTGATTATAGAGAAAAATAAATTGCATAATATATGAGGCATAGGATTCTTCAAATTTCAAGAATTTTAGTATTCGAAATTTATGAAGCAAATCATTTGATTTTAGAACAATATACATATCAGCAAAAACACATGCACACATGAAATTAGGTATTACACAAAACAAAAACAACATTTTTCTACATTCTCCATCATGATAAATACATATAATATGCAGAATAATTGTTATTTAAGGAAATTTAGATCTAGGATTTATAAAAATTCATCTGAAGTAAGGAAGAAATGCTTTTATATGATGAAATCGTTGCGTCTATTTTGTTGTCGCTCTTCTTGAATTTGTACATTGGGAAGAGCTACAACACCGATTCGTCCCTGTTCACCTTGTATGCCAACATTTTGATCCGGTTCAACGACGACATTCGGCATTGACGTGTTATCTTCTTCTGGATGGCTCCTATCAGAAACGGAAGACGCTTGTGTGGGATCGGAACCACGTCGTCTACGTTGGTGTGAAGACTGCTGACTGCTTCTCCGAGAACGTTTAGAACTGCTGTCATTTGAAGTCCTTCTGCTGCTTGAATTTTTAGATCTTTCTCTTTCAGTGAAAGCTCTAACCGATGGACTTCGAGAAGTTACAGATGGGCCTCCACCAAGTAAGGATTGTCTGTCGTCATCTACAGTCTCATAGCCTTGCCTGTAATGTTCATATTATATAACTTTGTATTATGCTGATAACCTGATTATTATAAATACATATAAATTAATTATAAGTTACCTATTTGGAGATGCAAATTGATCACCTCTTAAATTAAGAACACCGGTCAGAAATGGCCCACTTCGTAATGCTCTCGATGAATCGGGACAGCTTTCACTTTGTGGCAATCTTAACAGTTTAGTATGAAAAAAATGACATATTAGTCGTTAAATATTGCTAATGTGAAACATTTCAACTAATTTTACCTTGGTCCAGAAGGTTCAGATGACCGATTTCTATCACTAGTTCTAGTTCGATACGCTCTAACAAATGGATTTTCACGCTGCTGTTGGAAAGTGCCACCCTAAAATGAAATACGTCAGAATTAAGTAAAACTCGTTGAAAATCATTTTAATCTTTATCTATTTTATTTTCAATACTTGTGTGGGTCTTTCATCGTTCCTCGATGATGAAACTAATGGAGCTGTATCATTGTCAGTATCGGTGTCAGATTGACTTTCATGGGTTGATCTAGCTTCTGAGGTTCTGGATGATTGCCGATTGCGACGTTCGCCGGCAGCAAACACTTTTCGTTTGCAAACAGGACAAACACGTCTATTCTTAGTTAACCAAGGATCAATACACTTACAATGATAAGCTGAAACAAATTATTAACTCAATATGACAAAGTTTGAGGGGAATAGTAGATATTCTAATGATTATAACCATGTGCACAAGGAAGAACTCGCAATTTGTCTCCTTCTACGTAGTCATCAAGACATATTGCACATGTATCGTATGGATCTCCTTTTGCAAATTTACATATAGGTATTTTTTTCAAAGAGCTGCTAGGTAAACGATGTCTTCTAGAGCGCCGTCTCTCACGCACACATCTTACTACCTGTTATTTTAATTGATAAATTTAGATTAAATTTCGAAAGCGAATTTCAATAAATTATCTTTTTTTTTTCAAATAAGTTTAACTATGACAATATTGATTATTTTCAACATCAAATTAACACTTACCAAAAACACAACCATGATAAACAAACAAATTATAACCACAATAGCAAATGGAACCAACAAATGGGTATTTACATTGAATGGTATATCACCATTTATCAAAACAAAATACCTGTAAAAAATAATGCAATATCATTTATTTATGAGAAAAAATGCAGGAATGAAAATTGATTTTGTAAAATAACCCACCGATCATTATAAGAGTAGTTATATAAAAGAAGTAGCCCATCTGTTTCAGAAATAAATACTGAAGGTATAGTTATGCCGAGAGTATTTTTGGCTGACATAGACTCTGAAAATTAGAAAAATTAGATTAAATAAAGAATAAATGAAATTATAAAAACTCTTGAAATCTCTTTAAAAATATACCTAAGTCATCGGAATGAACATTATGAACGATCACAGCATCATAACCAGCCATTTGTGCATTTCTGATTTTATCTTCGAAACTGCAGTTGAATCTGAAATATTTAACGGTGAATTCACCAATGTGTTCATGTTATATGCAAATAATAGTGAAATAAAAAGTAAAGAATTTTATATTGACCTGGATAGTAAGACAACCCAATTTCCCGTGAAATTAGGCGTTATCAGTGGCGGTGGAGCTAAACCAAAACAACCATTGCGGGGTTCACCAGGAATTACAAAAGCTCTCATACCTTCTGCATTCAGCGTGGGACCAAAACTTGCTGGCATATCACGAAATTCGTCCATAATCTTATAAATTTAACATAAAAAAAAAATATTGCAATATACATTTAGGTTATGTATTGATCAAATATCAAACAATTGTTAATCACATAACTAAACCACGATAATTACTAACATAAGTTTGGAAACCGATTATTTTAAAAACTTGAAGCACATTCATCGTAGTTTTTGGAGACATTTTCAATTTTTTAATTAAGAATATTGATGAACGAAATTGAAAATAAAATAGTACAAGCAACAATAGTTTAGATATGTCATGATATCTTATAAATGAGCAATATCTTATCTCATATTGAAAACAATATCAAGGAGAAAATAGCATATTTCAAAATAACTGTGTTATGATGTTAAATTTTGCCTGAAGCAAGATCTTATCAATAAATATTTGCAATGGTTAAATATGTTATGTAAATTTGGTTAGTCTATATCAGTTTAATAATGATGACAGGATATTTTATCAAAAGAAAGAAAAAAGGAAAAAAAAAATGGCGAATACTTACAATTCTAGGAGGATCCTGTCTGTAGACATATATATCACATTCTCCTAATGTGCTTAAAAATAGAAGACCAAAAACAGTTATGGCTAATTGAAAAAACAATGCCATTTTGTGTAATTTATTTGCGTCTCTTTTCTAATAATTTCGCATATAAAAGATTAGTATCAATTATCATTTATATTTCAAAACAGCTGAGCTCGAATTATCAGTTCAATTCATTTTTCCACAAGAATTCTAAAGAACCATCATATTATTGCTGAAAATAAATGAAAAAGATTAATTTTAATGAGCATTCATCTTGAATTAATTGAATATTGATAAAATTATTCAAACAACTACACAGATTGATTTAAAGAAAAGAATCGATTTAAATAAATAATCGATTATTAGTTGACACGTTATATATGAATATTTTAAAAAAGGTGCAACATTTATTGTCAAAATAAGGTGCAGTAATTTAAATTCTAACATTTCGATACATATTAACTAATACTGGTTTTATTTTCTTATTAATTCTACGACGTAGTTCTAACTTAGCTTATCCCTCATTTCAGTTCAACATTAGTCAAAGGTTAAGTTCTGAGAAAAAACGAAGAGAAAACTAGCGATCGATTTATGCACATTGTAAGCTAAACGGGGAGTGAGAAGATTACATAAAATTACATGACATTTGATAATATTATACATTCTCAAATGTGACTAGAATACATACGCATTTGTTATGAATAACAAAAGATAAGAGATAACGCGCAACTAGACAAAACATTAAATTGGAACGAAACGTTATAAACACAAAACTGAGAGATCTTCGACGTCTGTGAAGATCATCGTCGTCATCATTTAGAACGCTCAGTATTCTATAAATAAACGAATAGGCGCGGTCGGACGATGGCGATGACCGACGAAGAACGACAAACTCTTCGACCCTTCGATTTATCGCCACCTACATCGGTTTCATCATCACCATCATCGTCGTGACGACGGTACAAAGACAAAGAGTCGACGTTCGATCGGGCGCTAATTGGAACTGATCGGTAATTATGCGAAGGACGAACGCGAAGCGAACCTTAGGGGTTGTCGGGGGCGCAGTCCCTGGTCGTCGGGGAGGGTGCGGGGGGCGCAGGGGAGCACTCACTCGTCGAACGGTTCGACGAACGTTCGTTCTGGGGGGCGCAGCGCCCGACACGAATAATAAACGTCAGACGGCAACTGACGCATTGAGTCATAACAGCTCGCGCGTCGTCCATTGCTGATTTTATTTTTTTTATTTTCTTTTTAATATAGAATTTAAACGGCTCCTTTTTTTTAAATAACTAATATAATTATTAAGATAAATAAATAGAATTGTAAAATAAATTAAACTTTACCTAAGCGAGTGAAGACGGGTAACGTTATTTATTTTTATAAATCCACAATCACGTATTTTTTGCATCTATTTCTTGATGAAGTTAATAATATGATGAATAGATGTACAAAATTGGTATTTCTCACTTATTAGGTATAATATGATCCATGATAGGATGATATTCTTTTTAAAAATGATTTATATGTAAATAACATATAAGAACTAGTGAAATGTATATCTGTTTATTTTTTATTTTCCCATGTTTAACCCAATAGATATGAAAAATATATATTTTTGAAAAAATAAATTGTACGTATCCAAATTATTCTCAATTTTTTCAATCAATGGAAAATCAAATTGTTTTCTAGATATACACAAATTTCTGAATAACATTATCTATGTTTGAAGTCATCATACTTATTTTATGATTCATGTGATTGTTGGATGTTCATATTTACACATTTTATTATTCAATCGCGATATAAAAAAGGGGAAAAAAATAAAGAAACCAATGGTTAAAATGTTTAATTCAATTTTAGCGTTTCGACATGATTTAAATTTTAAATTCTTAAGACTAATGCGATAAATAAATTAATTGATAAATCGAACATCGTCTAGGAAGCAAAAATGTAAGCTTCCTAAACAATCGTTCGTATAATTTGTCACTTTCTGTAATCGAATTTATAACTGCGTACATAGAAAATATACAAAATATTAACATACTGCAACTTCACAAAATATGGCATGTTGCATATACGATCGTTATCAGATAGAGACAAATTATAGCAGCGAAATTTTTCAGTTCGAATTACAACACCGATTCCAAATCCATATCGTTGGATCCATACAAGAAATCATAAACGGAAACGGAAATATCGTCAAGTTCATCGACGAATGCCTGTGATGAAGCACCTGTTGTCTTGAAAGATTTTCCCACTCTCGACATGGAGCGAATTTCAGTATCAGTTTCTATATCTTCATCATTGGAAAATCTTTCTCTGACATCTTTCATTACGCAAGCCTCGAGTTTCTTGTGCTAAAAATTTATAAAATCGTATTAAAGTAACACGTCGATATAAGGTTTCACAGGAAGATTAAAAAAATACATTTTATCAGTATCTTTATGGTTTTTAAATTATATAACAACTATAAAATAGTAAGTTACTATTTAAAGCTTTGGAAAAATATAATATAGAAATGATTACTTTATAACATCTAAAGAAGAACATCGGTTTGATCAGCTCTCTCGAAAGTGGAGAATTTTCTCTTTTAGTTTCAGGTACACAGCTCTGAAATAAAAAGTTACAATAAATCAATTAACAAATTAAATTGATAAATTTTAATATAATAAATAATGATAAAATCTTACAGCAAATTTCTGGCAAAATTGAAGACCCTCTTGTATGTCACTCTTCAGTTCGAGGGCTACTGGCAAATTGTCGATTCTTTCAGCTATCTTTTCATAATTCGGCTCCAAGTTCTGATTGAAATTAAAATTGAATAAATAAGTTATTTTAAAATTAAATTGAATATTAAAAAAGTGAAAACCTGATCCAAATATCCAAGTTCTTGCATTACGCACGTGACGTTACGAACTTTTCCACTGGATCGCGACGTTAGAACTTCTAGCCTATTTCTGAAGTCAATATCTCGCTATAAAACATACAACAGACATAAATATTTACTACTTGTTTACATAAATAAATTATGATTCTACAAATTTCCAACATACCGACATTCTCTGTCCGTAATTCGGATAAGGATACTGTGGATAAAATTGTGGTATACTGTACTGCATCGGATATTGTTGAGGATAGAATTGAGGCACTTGAGGATAAACAGGAGCATTTCCAATCTTTAATCCGAAAGGATTGTGTGAGTAGAATCCCTGAAATTTAAACATATTTAGTATTGTTTTTAATTCTGCACCTGATGAAGTCAAACAAAAGAATTCCGAATTCGAATTTCGAAACAAAAGAATTAGACTCACACTTAGATTACAATTAAAATTACATTCAAATCATTTATATTCTGTTGAGAACACAAAATTGACTTGGGAAAACTTATGATTAGACGAAAAATATTAGGTGTATGAGTTCGTAGATCGATAAATAACAGAAAATTTAAGCTTTTACGAAAGCTCAACATTTTTGCGTACAAAAATCCTGATTTGCAATCAGCTGATCAAGCCTCTTTAGCTCAGTGGTAGAGCACTGGTCTCGTAAACCAGGGGTCGTGAGTTCAATCCTCACAGGAGGCACATATCGATTATTCAATTAGATTTTTTAAGTATGCCAAACCGCAATGTTCACTTTGTTATTCGATCGATATTTATACAATGTCTTATTTTGATTTTTCATAGAAAATAATAGTAGGATTTCGCAAAGGGAGTGAGAACCTTCGATTTTATGAGAGTTTTCCGCGTTCAGTGACATCTTCACGCCGAAGGCTGTATTTTCGCAGAGTTTTCTTTTCGGGTTGGGTTTTCAGGGCTTTTCATAATACTTTTTTAAATTGTCTATTTATTTTAAGTATTTTATATGTGATTTATCCATATAAATCTTTGAAATGTATCTATTTATTTTCATAATTTCCTTTTCAATTCGGGAATAAATAATATATTATAATACTATCATCTGCGTATTAGCGTTATTATTTGTGTTAGTCTTATTAAGTAAATTTATTTATTATGTGATCTAATTTGTAAATTGTGTTAAATAGGTAAATATACATATGTTGAGAAATTAGAACGATATTTATTATGAGAACATGATATTGCTTATCAAAAACGTAACCCACTTTTGAATTAATAGATAATTTAATATTTATTTCCTCAAATGATATTGACTCAACTCTGACTCTAAATATTTGTAAAATTTATCTATCAAGTAAATTAAATTCTCAGAAATTTTAATCAATCATAGCAGTTAACCGCAAATAATTATCATAACTATAGATATTACATAGAACTATATAAATTCGTCAAATTTTCGAATTGTCAACTGTAATTCAAATAAAATTGAATTAAACAATATAATTTTTATAGAGAAATATTTAATATTACATAACAAATATTTATAAAATATTTGAAATAAAAATTTCATAACGAACACAACAATAAACTCCTATCACAATCGTTAAATATGTACATAAATTTTTATGTTCATACAATCATAAACAACAACGCACTTATTTTTATCAATATTTAGAAATATTAATACTAACGATAAGTTTCTCTTCAAAAGCAAATTATGGAATAGAAAAAAAAAAATAATAACCTGCTGAGGCAAGAATCCCACATAAGGCTGCTGCAGCTTATCCTGATCCAAACCTTGATCTGGAACCAGAGGCAGATTAACAGGACCCAGAGGACCAGGAGGAATCTCGTTGTTCTGCACATTGGCATCGTTTGGTCTCGAATAAGGGTTGATGTTGCCTATGGAGATGGCCATCGGAGGTAGTCTTCCACTGTACATCGGATGAGATTGGGGACGCTGCTGGGGCGGAGGCTGCTGAGGTCTTTCAGACAAGGAGGCACATTTGGCACAGGCTGCTTTCATCTCTCGTCTGATTTCCTTGACAACGTCTGCTCCGAAGCAGCTTTCGTATATCTGTAATTTTCAATTTTATGGATTTCTATGTTATGTTGAAGGTAAACCGTTCGATTTGTAGTGAATTCGATTTGATTCTCAATGAATTTATCAAGAATTCCTATGTTAAACTTTTTCTATCAAACAATCGCTAACTAAACTAATCCAATTTCAAACCCATCTAATCTAACCTAATATGACCCGTTCGAGTTTGAACTCAATCTATTTTGAAAAATTGTTTCATTTTCAGTTAAAAAAATGATGAAAACTCGAAGGTATCTTTATTAATGATCTTCTAGAACTGGATAGTCACATCGTGAGCTTCGGAAGCTCGCAGCCACATACAAAATTACCGCATATCACCGCAATCTTATTATTGCCTGTCATGAATGTTCACTTTGTGGAAACGATTCGAAATTACACCTCGGTTCAACATCAAAGGATGGACGCGATCGCGATTTTAACATCGCCCTCAAGAAAGAAACTACGTAACTAGAATGTTGTCGAATAACAACCGTTTATTTTGTAACAAATCATTCAAACATTATAATTTTTAATTTTGATTAAATAAATAAGATGATTCGATCACATACCTTCATCATGGCGTATTTTTTGATGAACCTATCGTCGCTGGATCCGAAGCCGTTGACGGCGACGAAAAGCACGAACAACAATCCGAAAACGGTTGACTTCATCTGAAACGAGAAATAGATCAGTTTAATGTGAATCCTCCGTGTTCTCGAGGCATGAGATATCCGTAAAAGCACGGAAAAATAAAATGAGACACTGGTTCAAGAGAGGAATTCTCAACGGACGAGATTACTTCGACTCGGACCAGTTTCTTGGTTAATGCACGAACAGACGATTACGAAGCGTAGGCAATTAGCGTAATTTCAAATTCATTTAAAATCGTTAGTTGTTTATGTGTTTTTTAGTACAATTCGCATAATTGGATCCTCTCCGGGGGAAAAAAACAAACAGCAAAATCGCTTTAACAAACTGAATTCGCATTACGAATGAGAAATACCGCTTTTATTTACGATCGTATTTTTTTGCATTTTGCAGATAATACAACGCTCCGAGATACCGATCGAATGCATTTTGAATTGTATACGATTTTTTACACCAGAAATGTGTAAAATTTGGTTAAAACTTACGAAAATACCGGACATGATCCATTATGAACCGTTACCGATTCTGACTCATGCAAAACGGTTGTGCTCTCGACGCCGAAACAAAGCGGCAATTTTCTTTGTTTGCTTTTCCGATCTGTTTTTTTTATCTATGTTTGTTCTCGGACTTCAAATTAGAGCGATTCAAAGTCGTTTAGTCGAGAATATTATTTAAACTCGTCCAATTATTCGCGTAGTTGCGATGCAATTTCATGAGAACTCTCGTTCGCGGACGCAACGAGTTCGCTTATGCATTCGTATATAAAATAAGCGAGAGTTCAAGGCTGTATAAATCAAGTCCAATTGAATCATAATAAAAGCGTTTTATCAATTTACATCGATTCGCGAGATTTACAGCGGCGTTTATGCGAAGTAACAGTAACATCGCGTTTATACGCCGTCTAACATAGACGCGTCTTCGTGAATTTGCATTTTATGACTTTTTCATCGATTCTAATGAATTGTCTCTTATGTAATCCGATTTCAGCGAATAAATCTACGTATGGTTTTCCGTTATTCGAGTGTCTTGTCCATAACCAGTTTTCGAAAAAAACGCTATGTCCGTACACACTAGGACGCATCGGAGCGAGCCAGTACTTCGACATTTTTTTTTGAGTCGTTACAAACGAGAATTTAACGTTGCGATTTGATCCCAAGTTGGTCATCGATAACTGTATAATTAATAAAAATTATTAAATCGTCTCTCGTCGGACGTTTATCGAAGAAAAATGGTGATTTTTGCGCTACTGTGATCATTCACCGACGTTTCCTGCGGTTGATTTATTATCGTGTATTAAGTTGTTTCTTCATTACATGGGTATAAGATTATTTTATTAGAGGATACATAAATTTTATAAAAAAGTACACTTAATATTTTCGCATTGAAAAATCCTCCTTTTTAATTAGTAAACGCAATAAAGTGTTAGAGTTTTCTCATAATATAAACGATGTAAATCTATTCGTTCATTGTTCGCTCGTTAGTCATACTATTAAGATCGACTCTAACATACGTTTTCGTTGAGTCAATGATATGTACATATTTATATTACGACTACAACAAGTACTGTATTGTACTTGCTAAGAGATCTTAAGGTCTCTGACCGTTATTTGCGCAACGGCAAATGTTTATGCGATAAATTTACGACCTCCTACATCCCTAGAGGTCATGGAGAATTAATGTCGCATTAATGATTAAGTACAAAGTTGTAATTCGAAATGAATCACAAGAGTTATAAAAACATACAAGAAAAAAGACGATACTATCTCCGAGGAAAAAAAAGTTAACGTTTCCGCCTCAATAATGATTATTAAATGAGGAAAGAAGTACTATTTGAAAATCAATTACATTGGCTATTTTGATTTATATGTAGATATAAAAAAATCGTTAAGAATAAATGAGATTTGAATACAATCGTTTATATCTGACGATCTAGAAAGGTCAAAGAAAATTTATGTAATCTACACTAGCGGAATCTTGTATGAAATTATATATCAGTTCAGTACATTCCTAATGATACATAGTGAATGAAAATTCATAAGATTCATACAAATATTATCATAAATATTTATCGCAGACGAAATTTTTCGAACCTAGAAGATATCAATAGGCAAATTTTCGCACAATAAGCGCACATTTTCATGCAAATTTTCTCACTTATGAAACTTTACAACAAATAATACACATCATATTACGAATATAATGCAATCGAGATCGATTTCATTCAACACAACGATTCACTTTTGCTTTCGGAGAAGTCGGCTCGTGACCGTTCCGACACGTTTACACGTGCCTTTTTCAACACAATCCAGAATTGGATTCGATTTTCCGAATGTAAAAGCGTTTCCGAGACACAAAGGATCTCCTCTGCATCCACGTGTTGTTACAGCGAAGCATTGTCTGTTTGAAATTTGTTTTTTTCGCGCTTTGGATGCCATCATCGATGGCGGATTCAATCCGCCTCGAATCGAGATCGAATTTGTTTTCGCGATCGATTTTTATAACGATGACGATGGGGATGTGCAAAAAAGGCTGTAGTCGAATCAAAAGAATATCATCGATCGATTTTTGTTAGCGTGTGTGAATGTTTTCGATGATAGTGTTCGCTTAAGTAGGGTCTATTCATAGTTCGATTTTTTTGTGTTTGATTTGAGTATGTGTGAAAAAAAAATGGTTTTTCATTTTATAGATAACTGAAATGTTTCATATTCTGTGATAATAAGGCGTATAGAAATAATATAATAACGTCTCAATCGAAAAAAAATTAATGGTGAAGTGAAAAATGTAGTTAGATAAAAATGAGCTTCTTGATTCGTATTGACAGCATAATTGATCAATAAATGATTAAAATTGAAAAGAAATATGATGATTGCATTGAAAAATAAATGTTTTTATAGCGAAATTTAAGAAATGTGAAAAAAAAATATCGAATTGAAAATAAATAGTCTATAATTAACTCAACCAATAGATGAATTTTAGTTTAAATTCAAATGACGATCGAAAAGGCCAAGGGGTACAGGTGATATTTTTGCTTAAATTTAGTTACGCACAGGAATTGCTTCTATGTATGCTCATTTATTTGGTGGCAAAAGGATATAAACTAATTCGGAACGTATGCCTAGATATATCATCAAATCAGTCAACCTCCTCCTAATACGTGTAGGTACATGGTCAACTTTGAACGCGCTTTTCTCGAAATCTCGGCAAAGGCACTTGTACCCCTTGGCCTTTTCAGTCATTAAATATAATCGATAAATCGACACTTCAATCGATTTTTGCAGATGTTTTCCTAAGTTTTATTTTCATAGAGATCGAAAGATCGAGCTTAAAACACTACAGATTTCAGTCAGCCGACAGTTTAGTCTGTCTCTTTTTCAGTATGGAGTTTTAATCGGTATCTAATCATTGATCAAAGCATCGACCAACAAAAAGTCTACAGTCTTCAGAGCCCCTAAAATAATCGAATCGACGTTAACACACAAAAAAAACCGAGATTAAACCATCTTACGTACAAAAACCAACCAGTCTCATGCGTTTACACAATTCACGCATAAAGCCCGAAAACTAGATCGCTTTTTTCACATCGGGTTTTATGTGCACGACCGCACTCGGAATATAGTAATAAAAGCTCGTTAGCGGTCGATCGATCGACACAGCATCACAAAGTGCTCGTACGTGTCGATTGAGTCGCGGTTCTTGATCCCGGAGTGTCGATTCCGTTTTTGTGGCATGCGGAAAGAGTCACGACACCACTGGCACAAAGTGTCCGCAAATACCAGGTGCTTGGGATTCGTAGTCTTTTGCCGCGGCGTTGTGTTATTGGCACAGTCGCGGATGAGGGCTTTCGGTCCGTCTTGAGATGTTGAGGTCTCGTTCTGGGCGAATTGTGCTGGGTTGGATTCACATGGGGCTTTTTTGGTTTTGAAAGTTGTGAAGGAAGATAATTCTTTGAATGAAGGTGTGCAAGTTCATGTTCGTCCTCATGCCGTGTAGTTTCGTTTCGTTGAAAGTTTTGAATTGGGCGCGATTCTGTTTCGATCGGAACATTACAAGGAAACTCAATGTGAATATATTTTTTTTATTTTTCAATATTTAAGGACTGATATTTCAATCATGTATCAGTTTATCGATTGAATATAGCTGTCTATTGTATTGAAAAAAAACATATAGACTGATCAATTCTTATCTGAAGATCGGAACACCTGCCCTAACTCACTTTAATTTAGCTCTAAGTGTCGATACCTTTCTTTAGATCTTTTCACGTCTATACATTCACACCTAAAAAAACCGATTGATAATAAAATCGATCAAGATATAAAAAACAGCCCCTATCATCGGAAAGAAAATCGACGAGTCGAGCATCCGCCAACTTATCATCCTTCGAGATCGACGCCTTCTTCTCGTCTCTCGATCGCGTAATTGTCGACTCTTTTTTCAACCTGCTGGTAGATTCGTTTTCTTCCCTTTTTTCTCCGCGTTCTCGTTGCCTTTTTTTCAAGCCTCTTTAGCGCCAGTGGCCAGTCTTTTCAGTCTTGTGCAACTCGATATGCAGCTCGGTGCAACGATCTCGAAAATGGCCGCCGGTGTAATTGCGCTAGTGTACGCACACGCAATATTGTGCAACTCGCTTTCCATCATGGTCACGACCTTAAGGACGCATTCACACCGTGCCATTTAAATTCTGATTGATTTAATTTCGATTCAAAGTCAAACTCGAACAATAGGGCTGAACATTTCATCCACATCGTTAAATTTCGTACTTGGGTTCTTTCGTATAGACACTTCACACAATGGACTAGATTAGGTCAAGTTGATTATATTACGAACTTAAAGACGAATTCACACAGTCTCGTTTCAATACTGATTGATTCAACTTCGATTTAACGAGGAACTAGAGGAACAGTGCTGAAAGCTCTATAAGTTAGCGATTTTTAGAATGAAATTTTATAAGATAAAATTGGTCAAAGCTAAAGATAATCGTTTGCAATTTATAATAATGTATTCACTTTAATAAAGAGTATAATTTCTGCATACAGTGTACGAAGGTAAAATTGTTATTGTAGGATAATCTAAAAAATGTGAATGCACCCTACGGTGGCCACCCAGTATAAATTTATTCAGTTTACTTTATGAGGGTGACTGTTTTGATTTTTAATGATTTATTCGTTTTTTTGTCTTTATATTTAATTATATTTCATAAAAGCGGTTCTTGAAGTTCACATAAGACTTATCTATATGAAAATGTTCTGGTTTTGCGTTTTTATTTTTTTATTATTATCATACAGGTAAGTTGAGCATATTATTATGTGAGGATGGTGTGATAATACATTTATAATTTTATGATACTGTAATGCAGTGCGGATGTGCTTAAGAAATTGTTCAACTAAGATAATATGTATTAAATATAAATAACTAAAACATATTAAAAAAAATGTACTTTCAATTATTATCAAACGATTTTCCGACTACATTTTAACTTTTTTTCGATCATTACTAATGAAATGTTTGTGCATTTCCTCAGCATCATGCAAAAAATACAAACAATACGATCATATTTCGAAAAATTGAACAATCACATTTTTTAATTGAGACAAACGCGTTCGCACGAATTTATGTTTGTTACCCATTGACCCAATGCATAATCGACCACATCACCTTACATATAAACGGATATTCCCATGGTGTTATTTTTTCATACAATTTTATTATTGTAGAGTTGAACAAATTCGTAATAAGCAACATTAATCATCCCAATAAAAAGTTGCGTAAAAACAATATGAATTTTCATTCTGTTTAACTGATCACATCAGAGAGCGTATTTACGTCATTAAAATACATTTTTTACGCGTTTCTTTGAAAAAGCTTTATGTGAATTATCATTTTCATTATTTTTAATTTAAAATATGGTATATTTTTTATATAAAACTTAGATTGTATTTTTTTATAAAATAAAATTTACTGTGTCATTTAATTTTTCACACATACAAAAGCCATTAACATTGAACAACAGCGTTTGAGAAAATATACTTTCCCACACGAATGCATACCGAAAATAATGAAATGTTTTTTTGCACGTAAACTAACCGAGTATCAGCAAGAATTAAATGATACCGTATTTTGATCCAAATTGAACCGTTTTTTTCTTACGTATTTATCTTAACGTTAACGTCGTTGCATCCACTTAGCGAATTTCCACGATTTATTTTCGTATTTAACACTCGATCTTTTTTTTCTCTCCAATTAACGAATCCGCAACGGTATTTTGGATTTGTTTGTACACAAAGCGTCAGTCGTACGAATGTAATAAATTGAAATCCAATTTGGCGCTTTGATAGTCGGCCATCGTTCAATGTCAGATCGTATGCTGGTCATCTAATTTCAATTCGATTTTGATGACTTTGTGTATGTAAATATATGTAATTTATCATTTTCTTTAGATCGCATCATCATACATTCGGTTTCGCACTGCGGATCATCAAAGATTTTTTTCTTTTTACATTCAATTACTTTCGTAATTGGAATCGATGATTTATGATATTCAAGTCGCTTCTGTAATTTGGATGCTTCTATGATTTGGATTTATCTGTTTTTTTTTTTATTGGATGTTTAAATGATTCATTGAAATCGAAAGCTATTGAATTCAAATTTAACTATCGCATCGTCTATTGAATTAATTAATTGCTTTTCAGAGTGTAATAGTTGTTTTCGAAACGGAAATGATACAGTTTTTTGCTATATATATATATATGCATAAATCGATACTAAATATAAAATTCTATTGTAATTTTCTTGAAACATTTAAAATTGAAATAATAAAAGCATATATTTAAAATATGGTAAATAACATTATATTCATTATAAAATAAGCTATGTGCTATAATAATGAATAACTGAGATATTATTTAGCGAAAAATCAAATGATTAAATGGAAAAATCAGCTCATTTGAACATTCACAAATATCGAATGAAATAGAAGTTTTCCAGCAAATACATGTAAAACTATTTGAAATTTTGAACGAAACAGAAAAATTATAATTAAAAAAAACTCACCCTGAAAATTTTCACACTCGATCGTCTCAAAGCACTCAGCAACCCCTAACCGCACTCTCGCCTCGCAACAAATCTAGATCCACCTCTTGATCCTGAACTCGACCTCGACCTCGAACTTACACCACAATGATCGACCGCGAAATTCAAAAACAAAAAATTCAAAAATGAGAAAAAGCAGATTTGTTCAGCGCGACATTGACCCCGACGCGAGGGTCATCGACGAGCGAGTAAGCGCGAAACCCGCCGCGCTCACCTTATATACTCGAGAAGAAGACCAGCTTGATGAGGTTGATGACGTCCGAGACGATGGAGTTTCGTCGAAGAGTGTCCATTGACGAGCTGACGAACGGACAGACTCGAGGGTTTGTGTCTTTCGAAGGAAATAGCTCGTTTGGCAGATTTCATCTCTGAAATGTTGATTTTTGAAAATGCACTGGATATTGTTAAAGTTTTTCATATTATATTATTTCGTTGATATTTCAATATTTATCGAAATTTTCCTATATTATGACAGTGGTCCAAGCCACAATTGTATCCTTTTAAGATATTTAATATTTTGCGTTTGATTTTCAGTAAGTACACCAATGAAAACAAAAAGAAATCATTGTTTGTTGTTCAATCTATGAAAAATAATATATTTATTTATTTTGTCTTAATAGAAGGTAAAAAAATATGTTTTTTTTTATTTCAGATAAGAAAATCTTTTCAAAATCAATTAGTGAAGTGTTTTCAGTTAGTTTTGCATTTTTGATGTTTGAGTATTAATCACTATGTGATTTATATTAAAATAGATTTTTCCACGTAATATAATTGCATATTTTGTTGCAGAGCGATCAATTTTTATTCGATTATCTCGTGATTCAGATTTGATGTTCAAATTGTTGTTAGTTTTGTGTAGATTCAAATAATACCTCTATAATTATTCTTGACAATGCGATAACGTGAATTGCTCAAAAGAGTCTGATTTGTTTTTAAAATATATCTAACATAAGTTGATTGAACAGTAATAAATCTGAAAATTGATTTGATTCTGTAATCTTAACAAATTGATAGTTTTAAACTCACAGCAGATTTAAAATATTTTTATCTTATTTAAGAGAGCATAAAAATATAAAATACCCATCGATTATACGAAACAGTGAAATCGAATCAATTCGCAAACTCCAAACTGAAAAAATCGCACTTAATCGAAGTGTCCATCGAGCGTGGAAGATTAAAAGCGACGAACCATTAAAAATTATCTCAACTTTAAGACCAGCTTAAATTGAAACAAGCATAAAATGCGATTCAGCACCCAGCAGTTGAAAAAAATCAAACAAAAACATCACAGAGTGAACTTTCAGACAAATTAACCGTGGGATAGTCAAGTTTTTGTGGAAAAACGCAATGTTTTTTTTACGAAGCGATCGGTTATTTAAATGAAATTGTTGAAAAACTGCTTTTACGAATAAAATAAAATGCGTTTTTGACAGATGTTCGTAAAGAATGATCCGAAGTCTGAAGAATGCATCAATCATTCTTCCGCTAACGAAGTAAAATTGTAAAGTCAGTTGCATGCATCTCTCTCGTATTACATTACATTATAAACATCATATATCATGTGTTATATGAAGTGCAGTAAATCTTAATAAAGTTGTAGTTGAAATATAAGTAAATAGTTGGTTATGTTCTTTTAGATAAATATTAAAAATACGCCAAATATTTTAAGAAAACGCATAACAATTATGATTCAACTGATTATTACTACTAGTTTACTTGATCTAAAATCAGAATATCTTGAAAATGATACATCACATAGTTAATGTTAATTTATTATAATAATATTTATTGGAAAAAAATAATTTAAAGAAAATGTTTTACAGTTAATATTCGATGCAATAAATCAAAGTTCTTGAGTGGATCGATCGTAGCGTGAAAAATCACTAATCGTATGTTTATCAAATTTGAAAAATCTAATGATAGTATTTGAAAAAATATAAATATATAAGTATATATGAATTGCGGATGTGTGCCGTTAACTTGGGCAATTTCGTTTTAAAACGATAATTTCTCAGCTCGCATAAAACTGGGCCAAGATCATCATGGTCAGATCATAGAGCGATAATTTTCTCGAAAAGGTTCAATAATCGATAAACAGAATCAAATTATATTTCGACTCATAGAGTGCAATGTCCTTTATATCGACTCCGAGAAGTATATTATATGACGAATGATAAAAAATCGATAACTATATCATGCTATCGCGGAAGCTGGGCAATAATTGGATTTTTTTTCAAATGAAATCGATCTGTTCATTACGATTTCAAAGTGCAACGTTCTCATTGCAGAGTTAACGATAAACTACAAACAATATATTATTATTGTGTAATCGATCTGGTTTCAGGAGGATGCGAGTTCTTCTAAAAAAGTCCAAGATTACATGATTATGATGACGGGAAGAAAGCAATGATAGGAAGCTGCGTGATTGCCGTACATGAGCATAATTATTGCTGATTTTATGTATTACACAGGAAAGATAGTAAAATTAAATTTTCGGATATGAAAAAGCGATAAAAAAACTCTAAAATACGATCCATTAAACTACGATCAATCATGAAATTATTCATAGTTCAAAATGATTATTGTTTTTTTTAATATTGCCTAGTAATTGATTAATTAATAATATAAAAATTTAAATATGTATTAATGTTTTTTTCGTAAAATGTAAGATTATGCGGATTCATAAGTGATGCAATTTTTATAGCATATTAAAACTGAAAGTAAATAAACACACTAATAACTGTTCTCAAAGGGCTATAATTAAATTATTAAAACTGTAAAAACATAATTTTGCTAAAATTAGATTCAGCTCGAAAGGAAATGAAGAAAAATAATGACCTGAATATATCGCTCAATAATAAGTATGCAGTTGAGAAAATTACAAAAAACACCAGTATAATTTTCTCCGCCATTTTATATATCACTACGTACCGTATTATTATAATACAAATCGATTCTTTTCGTATTTAACGCATATTAACGACGCAATCGTCATCATGTAGGTTCGAGTTAACGCCGTTATTTTAACAGCGTGCAATTAATACATGAAAAAATAACCGGTCGATCTATATATATGACGGTTCGATAACAATGATAATGCAACATGATTCAAATTTATTTACGACGATATCGATCTGATGAAAAAACGATTCTACTATTATCCAAAAGCAGCGGGCAATTACATTCTAATAGATCAATTTGAACCGAGATGAGCAGGCGAAAACGTAAAGGCGAACTTTTTAATTTGAATGTGTAAGAATAAGTGCAAATCGAATCGTGTTATTAGATTGAGATAAAACTGTTAGTATGGTTGTAAATTATTTCATGTTATAGTTAGCATAGCCACGCCTTTTATGCTTAACATAAACGTTATCATACTTTTGTTGAATCACCTTCAATATTTAGTAGGGATCATCAGGAAAAGTCTTTTATGTGTAAAATATTTCAGTATTTTTTTAATAGAGTTAAAAGCCGTTAAAATTAAATGTCAGAACTTGTATAAAAAGCTCTGCTAAATAATAAAAAAATCATTTGTAAGCTTAACATCAATTATAATACGTACATTTCATTCTACTTTCAAATTTTATAATCACTCTCTTCCAAAAATAGCATTTTCTTGAGACACAACGTTCTTAAAAGGAATGAGATACATATGTGAAGATATTGATTTACATACAAAAATGCAAAGACTATTCTTCGATGTGATTAAATTTTCATACATACGAATTGTCCGTTTTTTATTCAGAGCAACGATTGGTCACGTCTTTAGAAATTATCCATCACATTGGCGTCCTGATGAAGATTTCATCTCGAGTATCAATCAGAGGTAATTCGTAGGTTCGCAGTATGATTCGAGAATAATATCGAACAGGAAGAACGAATGTAAAACATCGGTATAATGAAAAATTACACAAATTGGCTTCACTGACATTTTGACGTTGAATCTTCGCAAAGTTACGTCAGCGTTTTTCTTAATATTTTTTTATGATCAGCCTGATTACGATGATCAAACTATATCCGATGATTTTCATAGAAATTCGCGTACGAGTGTATATGTATAATTTATTTTTAATTGGTCTCGATTGGAAATGAATAACAACAATTATTTCGAAGAGTCTATGAATTATATTCTTCGTGTAATTAAAAATCTTGTTCAGGGTAGCCACTCATTTCAAATTTTCCGTAACATGATCGATTTCTAACAATTAACAATATATTTCTGATTAAATAATATTATATTAATGAAAAATATTCGATAGCCTATTCGGTGTATTTTGTATTATAGTTTTTCTTCAATAGTTACCTATCCAATATTTCGAAAATTTCAGGTATTTGATTTGAATATGGAAAAAGCACACGTATAACATTATTCAACACTTAACACGAATATGTGTGCTTATTCCATTTTGACATTCGATTCATATCGAAGCGTAATGCACGAAAATTATATATTCGGAACGTACGGACATTTACACGCATCGACCTTTTCACATTTTTATTTTCCATTTCTAATTTTTTTACCGTTGATCTTTTGTAAGCTCTGCGGACCTTAAATGAGAAAGTACCTACTGAGCGAAATTACAATATTAGCATTTTTTTCCGTGGTGTTCAATAATGAGACGAACTAGGTCACTTCGTGATAATAGAATATTTGAAAAACCAAGTAAGATGCCTATCATTTTTTTTCCTTTTTAATTCTACTCACCTATTTTTTCAATACATTTCGTGGATATCTAATATGACAATGGCGGAATGATGATCTATGAAATTGTTTTGCATTTTTGACAATCGCAAAGTCATGTCGGCGGTATGGATCAATGGCCGTTAGTGACAAAAAATTAACATTCACGACTTTAGGTCACTGACTTGATTTATATTTAAAATAAATTCATCTTTAATGATTAGAAATTAGATTATAAATACATATTCATATTTCAATATATTTGTTCAAATTGCTTTGTATTTTTTATTATGAAACAACAATTATTTATGAGACAAGCTCTTTCAAATTTTATGAATCGAACCTATCATTGGATAAATCTATTGGTACGGTACAGAGTCGAAGAACTCTATATGGAAATTCGGCCATCAGTCTGCGCCAGACAGTGACTGTCTTGTGCACGAATAAGTCATTGTTGACACATCAGACAATTCGAATTTGCACATTTGGCTTTTCGCGAAAAACTCTAAAAAAAGTGTCTCTATAACGGTGGTTTCCGTCGCTGAAAAGACCGCTCTATTGTGAGGAAATCGAGCGATGAATGGTCCCTTAGAATTCTGCAGTGTACTTTTGACTTTTTCATTCGCCAGTCGCCAAATATTTGATTTTCCCGATAGATTTCATTTTGTAACGAGACTCAACTTACAATTAGAAACGAGGTTTTGTTAATTAAACATTTTTTGTCAGATATCAACAAAACGGTTGTTTAAAGAAAATGCCATTGATGGGCACTCGAAAAATTGAATCATGCCCATGAATCGAAAATAAGGCATATAATTTTGCACACCATCATTTTCATATAAATATTTTTATGTCATTGATGTTTAATTTTTTTCTTAATATAAATAGGTACCTACATATTCAAAGTAATCTTTCATTATTGAAAAACATTTCAAATTTCAAAAATGTTTTATTTACAAATAATGTCCAAAAATATTATCAAAAAACATTGTTATTTAAGCATTTTTGAACATTCATTATATTTGAAGAAATTGCACAAAAAGGTAACCAAAATATAATTTAAACTAGTGAAATATTTTCAAAAATTTTCAACAAAATAATAAATTATTGTTCAAAACATCAAAAAATTAATTTAATTAGTTAATATGAAGGAAAAAGCATCAATATATTTCAGAAAATGATGAATCTAATTTTAAAGTTAATTTCAAAATACTCATTGTAAGAAATCAGAACACAAAAAAATTCACAACACTCGTATGAAAAACTGAACTAAAATTATGACTCGAAATTGTTAATTAAATTATACAACATACAAAATAAAAAATCTTGGAAAAAAAAATAGAAAAACTCATACACTTAACATTAAAGATCTAGAATAGATATTATACTAGAATTTGTACTGCAGCAAAAACAAAACAGAACTGAAAAAAAAAACTAAATTCTAGATGTTGCCTAGAAATCATAGAAATAATAAAGAAATCCAGTATTTTAAAGAATTTGTTTCATTATGAACTACATATACAAAGAAAGTGACTAACAACCGAAAATTAATAAAAAAAAAAGTACACATATACAAAAAATAAAACATGTAAGTCATTATAAAAATATCAAGTCCAACATGGACCAAGTCTTTCTTTGTATATAAACTAAATACACATTTAAAAATCACAATGAGTAAAGAGATCTTCGGTTAACAGCAACACCTCAGAAAAATCTTCTATTTCGTCTGCGTTCTGCTGATGCCAAGTAAGAAGGATCACCATAAACTACAGAATTACTTAAATCCAAATCGGGACTGGGTGGAGTAAATGACATATTTGCCGAATTTGGTGGCGTCGACGGTGTTCCATGTACATTTCTTGTTAATGGAGATCTCGATTGATAGGTCATATTTCGAATATGAGAAGACATGTCATTCACTGGTGGATCATCTGATATGAAAGGTAAATGTAAATAAAAATTGCTTCATTTATAATGTTAGTAATAAAAAATATATACTCACTTGTGAAATCCTTTTTTCTAATTTGTAATGGATATATAATATTACCATATGCTGAAAGATAATAATAGATGTAAATATATCAACACATATGTAAAGATAGTAAAGATAAATATATTTACATACCATATACTGTTGCTACCAATAAAACTAAAAATGTGATTAGACCTAGCAACAAAGGCTGATACATTTGTATTAGTTGTAAAATTGGAGAAGATCCTCCTGCTGCACAAGCACTGTCTGCAATTGAACTTCCTCCATTTATATTAACGGGAATCTAACAACATACATATTACATTAGACACAATTATTATTAAAAATTATATTTGTATTACGATATATCAAAAATAATACCTCAGTATTTTGGTGTGTTAATGGTGAAACGAGTATTACATGAAGTTTTCTCGGTCCATACGAATTACCATCACCCCTAATTATAAAGCGAGAACTTGAATCAGACATTTGTATAGGACCGTCAACTGTTATAACGTCATCTCCTGGTATGATCTGATCAATATCAAAGACATAAGTATTCATATATTTGAAGAAAAATTGATATGCGATGAATTTTAAAATACCTTTAATTGTTTAAGCACTTCTTTTGATGCAAAAACATCAATGGAAGCAGTAGAAGCAGGAGGAGGAGACAAAGCCACAATTTCTGGCGTGAATTTAGCGCTTCTCAATAAGCGCAAAGGTTGTGACTCAATCGATAAGCTTCCTGATCTTGCAATAATATGGAAACTGTGACTATTGTTGATTGTCGTCAAAGGAGTATATCCAGGATCCCAACTGATTTGACAACCATAAGCCCCTACAAAATACAATAAGTTGATTGGATCGTACAAATTAAATAAAAATTAATTGAAAATGAGAATTATTGTGAACCTTTGTTTTTATCAAAAATTGATGAAGTAATCAACTGCTGTGATATTGTCTCATCGGGTTGTTTAATTTCGCACGAGAAGGGGAAAAATGTAATATCATCTGATAAACAGTCCTTTTCATCAAAAATCTAAAATGTAGAAAATAGTATTCGTTCAAATTAATAAAATAATTATAAACATTACAGACTAATTATTCAAGTGAGTAATTACAATGTTGTTGTGTTTGTTTTGTTCTTCACGATTTCCTAAGACCAAATATACTATGTATGGTTTTTCTTCTGTTACAATATGTTCAGTTGCATATGGCAGAAAATTTATCTGAAAAGGATCATAGAACAATTTTGAAAAAATAATCAAATATCACATTTTTAACATTGTTAAATTAGCATACCTTATCAATAGGTCTGATCAAAACAGTGGCATGTGCAACATATGATAAACCAGGAGGAGCTAACAACGATAAAGAGGTAGCTGCAACATTTGAAATGCGCGCTTGAGATAAACCATTTTCACCAGCCCAAATTGCTCCATCTAAACTTTCCCTCCATTTAGCGCCTTGAATGGCACTGCGCATGCACCACACATCTCCAACTGTAGCAACAACCTAATACAATATGCATTAGAACAATAAAACATTTATTTTTAAGTAAACAGTTTGAATGGATCACCTTTTGAGGATATAAAGCAGTTTGAATCTTGAAGGACACATAGTCAGAGAATTGTTTTTCTGAAATGGGATCCCAAGCTTTGATAACAGCTTCACCAGCATCCGCAAGTAATAACTAAGATATTATTGTTTCTTGTTAATTCAATCATCAAAGACAAAATTATAAAATCTGATATGTATACAAACTTCCAACGTGTGTGAAGCATTTGTCACTAGGGATATTAGATCAGGTCTATTGGTGAGCTGTCTAATATTCTGAGATCTAGTGGCAAACTTTCGTCCTAAAATATCATATTTGGAGATAGTCAATGGTAACATGAGTCCCATTGGCAATGCAGCTAATCCATTTAATATGTTTAGTGAATTTTCTTGCACCAATTCTATCATTGCATAATGAGGAGTACAAATCTGAAATAAACAAAATTTTAAAAATCTGAAAAACACCATATACCTACCTACATGTTAAATAATGAATAACCTCAATTGATATAATCATATGCTGTTTGTACCATATTTCTGAATCACTACTACTAATTGTTAAAATGGCTCTTCCTAAGCGTCCAAATGTAGTCAATTTTCCATCAGAAGAAATTTTCACTAGTGATTCACTATTTGTTGATTTTTCACTATCTTCCTTGACACTGTAAAAATTAAAATTAATCAGATCACTTTATTTAAAACTAAAATTAAATGAAATATTAGTAAAACAACCTATATACAAGACTATCAGGAGGATAATTTGTTTCCAACAATACTGATGAATGAGGAGCGAGAAGAAGTGATTTGATATTAATATCTGGTCTAATAAGCTGCAAAGGCTCAATAATAGTTATATCGAATCTTGCATTCCAAGATATGCCGGTATTTGCCAAAATAGAATCAGGCAATGCCTACAAAATATTGATAGATAAAAATCTTTTTTTTTTTAACAATTAAAATTGAATAATAAACCTACAGTCACATTTAGATGAATAGATACACTTCCTGAACGAACAGCAGTAAGCCTTATAGATACTCTATCAGTATCATCGAATTCAATACCTGAAAAGAGTTTCGCTCTTTAATATACTAGTTATTAATTTTTATTCCATTATGTGTACACATATTTAAAATTGCTCAATACAAAATAAATATTTTGTGTCTAGTACAGATTTTACCTGTTGTACTTAATATATCATGAATGCTAGCAGACCCATCACCGGAGAGTGACCAGCGAAAATGCAAAGATGACTGTAATGCACCCAGTTCAATAGGTCCAATATTATCGGGAATTCCTATAATAAATTATACATAAAAAAATTAAGTTTCAAATTGAATGAATAAGATAATTTTATAATATATATAATAGTGAAATTTGTGATTCAAACAATATGTACTATACTCACCAGTAACCCATAATGGCATTGTTTTTCCATTCAAAAGCGTAGATGTTGGTGCATATATAACAACACCTTCTAATGGTAAAACTCTCACGTTAGCAGTGGCACAAGATATTTCAACTCCTTTTGGTGCATCGGCGCAAGCAGCTACGCCAATTGAACCTATATTAATACCAGATATAACGCCAGAATCTTTAACATCTGAAAAATAACAAAATGAAAAATATAATTTTAACTTTTCATATAAAAATCTACTTTTGATTTTTTTTCAATTACCAACAACTTCTAAAGGACCGGAACTTTTGCGGAATCTAATTGTAGTAGGAGGTGGAGGTCCACCAACTGTTCTTAAAGTAGCACTACCTCCTGGTAACAAGATAGATGTGCGAGGAATAATTTTCAAAGGAGCGAAAATATGTGTATGAACAACACTTTGAGCACTCCCAGCGGTGAATATTAATGTAGCATCACTTACTTCTAAGCCTGAAAAACAAACTCATTAAATTTCATTTTGTGAAAATATTTCTCTTATAATTTTAATGAATTTCACCTGTGACACTGTACAATATTCCATTTTTGGACTCATTCGACGACAGTTCAATAGCAATATGCCCTTCGTCAATTTTCGCCGAGAGAGCAGGTGCTCCATTTATACCTGATGGAAGCAATGAACCAGTACGGTCATAAAATTGAACCAAACATTCCACAGTTTGACCCTTTTCTATCAACTCTGGTATATTCGCAACAATTTGAGTCACAGATACAACACTTATCTGAAAAATCCAATAAAATATTATTTAAAACCTAAGCATCATGATATGAACTTAATTTTAACAAAACATTGAATAAGACCTGAATCGAAACTGGAGCAGAATTTACACATAAATCATTCACAGTAACTGTAACGTCACCATCAGAAATCGGTTGTATTTTCAGACTACGACCATTGCTGTGATCTAATGTAACTTTAGCGTAATCTTCATTAGACAAACTGATTTGGAAACTTCCAGATCCATGAAGTAAAGAAAGAAGAACTACATCACGAGGATTGTTGTAGATTATCATCTGTATAAATATTAAAATAATATGAGAACTGATTCAAAACATGAAAATCAATGTTAAAAAAAAAACTACTTTATTAGATGAAGCATGAATTGGTGCTATCAGTCTTAATGATAATGTGCTTTGTGGCAAATTAGTCCAAATAGGTGGTTTATGAATATGTGCCATTTTCAATACGCTTCCTCTGAATCCCAATGCTTCCAATGTTATATCTATAGAATTTGTTCTATTCGATATGTCGACGGTAGAAACCGCAATCATCTAAATAATTAAATTACAAAATGAATAAAGAAAATTATTTATTACAAAATGAAAATCAATTCAATCAACCTGATAATGGTAATCTACAATTGGAACATTGTATGTTTGATCAAGTTTGATCAAAAATCTTTCTACTGGAACTTCAGACAACACGGTAGTCGGTTTTGAAGTCCAACGAACCCTTACTGAGGATGCATTATGGAAAACCCTATTTTCCTCATCAAGAATTATTACTTCAATTTCCACAGAACCTCCTCCTCCTAACATCGACATCTAAAATATGTAAATTATAAAATATTTCAAATAATAGTGGCAATATAAAATAAACAGATGTGTATTAACTTGAGCAGATGGTAGAGGGCACAAATTTCCAATATCTTGTCGTGGTACAAGTTTAAAAGCATTGGGATTAGAACATAAAACATGCACAGACGCTTCAGCAATGCTTGATACAGGGCCACTTATTTCTCTCTTTCCTCCAGATATCTTCAAATCAACTTGTGTTTCTCCAACCTGCCAAATTTTAGGCCATACACTTTATATTTATTAAATTCTTATTTAGGTATATGTTGAAAAATTAAATTCACCTCGAGACAAGTCACAGTGATCACGTGGTAATTATTAGATGTTGTTTGATGTAAAGCTGCATTAACAATAGATGTATCGAAATTTTTTATTTCTTTCGAAATATCAGGGTCCCTTCCGAACCATGAAATTGGTCCACCTACACATTTTGGTTTTAACAAAAAAAGAAAAATATATTTTGAAGAATCAAAAAAATATATTCCAACCTGTGAATATGACATTTAGTGAACTTCCAACACTGAGAAGTACATCTGATTGAGAGACTGATGGATATAATCTTTGCAAGGGAGCGTAACACCCCAAAGATAGTAAAACTTCTAATTGACCCAAACGTATGGCTATTAAGCCGCTACCAATCTCTGTACACTTAACTTCTAAAACTGTACAGGCAGAACCTATGGAAAATTATATGTCGTAAATATTCAATCTATTAAGATAAAATAATTAACATACTTAAAGTGTTCAAACCTATCAATTTTATGTTTGGATCAATCAAGTCATTATGAAGTATTTCAAAATTTAATCCTTCCATGGACACTATTTTGAAATTTAATAGATTACACCTTAAAAATGTGATATGATAAGTCCTTTTTCCAAAACTATAATGAATGAAAATTATAATACCTGTTATACGGAAAATATTTTTCTGATTTTAATGGAATTTCGGTGAATAAAGCAATGTGAATTGGAAGAGTAGATCCAACTGGTCCTTCTGATTGATACCATTCTGTTTTCATAAGTGTGGGTTCAATAACTAATACACTAAAATAATAAATTATCGTCATTATTTTTTTTTTTGTCTCATAATAAAATGAAAATATTGGTATACTTTGCTATTCCAAAAATATTCGGATTTGAAGGCATTGATGCAGTTATTTTAGCTTTTCCAGGACTTATTGCAGTCATTAAACCATGAGCATCTACAAGAGCAGAACCATCACTATGCCATAAGTATGTTCCATCACCACCGATAGCTTTTAATTGGATTTCATGTCTATGAACAAAAAATCAAAATAATAAGTTTTGAAATCAAAAATGTGCCATACAAGACATGATTATAGAATTATTTATTCAAAAAACCTAGTATTATAATGAGGTTCCCAAGGCAAAATAACTTTGGATGGAATAACTTCAATCTTATCGAAAACCTGTATTTTACCAGTAGTTGAAATCTAGCAAACATATTAAGAACATGTTGATATTTACTCCGAAAATCATATAAACAAAATCAAACAATTCAAAATAATTTAAAAATAACCTTTGATTTAACGGATACTCCAGCAACTGAAAGCAATGTTGCTTTAACAGAAACAACACCGATCTTAGTGGCTTGACCACATAGTACAGTTCCATTTATGCTTTCCCATGTAACATCTACTAATGATTCGTCTATTTCTAAACCAACCTTAGTCTCAGGACCAATATGTATTCTTCTATCTTGACTACAGAGAAAGGAAAACTATATTATTATGTACAATATAAAAATTATTAATAAAAAAAATTACTTGTCCAAAATGTGCACATATATGGTGAAATTATCGCCATTTTGTAAGCTCCATGGACTCGAAGTTGAACTCGGTTTGAGTTCTAATTTAATATCATGAGGTGCTACAACATTAATTGTAGCTTCTGGCGGTCGAACCCCATCACTCTCTCCTTCTAAACCTTCTCCGGCATCTCTTAAAAATATATGAGTTGTGCCATGAATTAAACCAACAGCTAATCCTAAAAGAATTGAAAAATAACAACTTCATTTCATATCAGATGTTTTTCAATGATATTTTTGCACAAATGAATTTTGAGTAAAAATGAGTACAATAAGAATTAATTTAATAAAATGAAAAATGAAATTACCAGTTTTTTTATTCAAATCAATAATATTTTCATTTTCTAAATCAAGCCAATATTGAGAAGATGGCTGAGGTAATTCTATCATACGACCTTCACGCACCTAAAAATGTATGTTATGAATTTTTAAACCCATTTTCAACAATATGAATCACAAGTTCAATTACTTACCTGAATAATTTTGAGTTGAACAGAATCATCTTTTTGAATGTATACATTAGAAGGTTGAATCAAAAGGTTAGCAACCACTCGAAGTGTTGCTTCTACACTATTAACCGAAGAATATTCAGATTGAGGTAGCTTCACTATTACCTAAATATTTTTTTCAAATGAATACCTTTGATTACAAAATAATATACTTAAATAAGTTGATAAATACTTTAGCTGAACCAGTGGATACCCCTTCTAAAAGAACAATATGTCCCCTCAGTCCTTGGTATTCTAGATCTTGGAGAGCTTTAGAAGCCTCATATGATGATTCCGCAAATGTCATAATTCTAAAATAAAATCAATAAAATGAAAATGTTCTATGGATTGTTCATTCAAATAGATTATGGTAATTAAATACCTTATAACATCATTATTTTTTAAAGGGGATATAATTTTCCATATAAATTCGACACCATCTAAAGATGTGAATTCATTTCCTGAAAATAAATTATTTTAAGTCTTGCATCGCTGATCCAAAATGAAAAAAAATGTATGCAAAATTTATAAACCTTGATCGTCATATGCTCGTACTTCAAAGGCTTCCGGTGCTTCTTCCACGAACAATTCTCTCGTGGTCGTGACGACTTCGAGAGATACAATTTTGTCAACAATAACGTCACATCTAAGAATCTAGTGAGCGAAAATCATAGTAAGAAATTAATTAGAAAATTTTACTAAAAAATAATTATACCTGTTTAGTGTGAATATCTTCTGCAAAAATAATGGCAGTTTGCCGATATGTCAGATGCGGCACACTCGATACACGAGCTGAAGTCGAACAACCGTTATTTTCAATTGGTGAAATATTAACAATATCATCTCTGGAAGTGCTCCTATAAAGGGAAAAATCAATGCAAATGAAAATTAATTAAGCAATTATATTTTAATGGAAAAGGGTATAAATAAGAAGCAAAATATTGAGAAACTAAGCATATGCATAGGTCGAATTCAATAAAACATTAACATTTCCAGTTCAATATTTTAAAATTTGAATTGGCAAATTTAGGATAATTTGAATAACGATACATGTAAAATGATATGATTTTGTTTTCGAAAAATCGCAAATGCGACAATTTCTCGTTTAACAAATGAAATATGGAAAACTCAATAAACAAAGACAGTAAATAAAAAAAACTGTGATAGACATTAGATAGCTGAATCGAAGACGAGACGTTCGAATGTCAGGATGGTTGATGTTTCGGGTTAGATTGAAGTAAACGTCACGCCGTCGATGTAACCATTAAGCACCCTCTCTCCTGACACATTTTTATGGAAATATTTGCTAAATCGTATCATTTAATCGAACAACTATGCTAAATTACCATTGTTTGATTAGTGTCAAATAGTCGAATCGGGAACAATTTTTAGGTTATATCAAGAGAAGAAATCAAACAACTGACCACGTATAGCAAGAAGCGGCTCCGGTGACGGTGAGAGTGAGAGCCGGAGGGGGCTGAGCCCTGACCGGCAGAGGCAAAAGAGCACGAGGCAAGCTCAGCTTGGGGCCGGACACCGCCGAGGCGCTCTCGAGGACCGCGACCGCCATCAACATCACCGCACCCATCGTCATCTTCCGGATCCCCGTATTCCACATGGCAACATGCGAACGCAACCTGCGACCAGCGAACTCGAGCTCGACGGTTTCCTGCGAACGATTCGTTCAAACGTCAGAAACGCACGATGCCGGCGCCGGTAGCTGTCAAAGTCAAATCGAAGCGCGCCAACCTTTCGAGCCCGTCGCCGTTCGGCAACCGTTTTTCCTATTGCCTCTATTTCAGCTTTCACAATATTATAGTTCTTATTGATATTACGAATAAAAGTGATTTTGCCTTACACTTATATATTGTAAATGACTGCACGGTGGTGAAGTTCTATCGCATCGGTTGGCAAGACCGTCTATTGTCGATTGTACAAAATTGCATTTGAATTGATTCATTTTTGTACTCACAAAAGTAGTGCGACATCTGTGGACTATTTTTCAAAATTATTTTTGTATTCTTTAGGTTTAATTTTTTTTTATTTATACAGTTAATTTTTACCCAATTTTATATACACACATCATGTATTTAAACGGTCATAAATGACACAAATAACCCTTTTAATAGTTAATATGATTCACTTATATAGTGAAGAACACAAGACTCCTAAGAGTAGGTAAGTGCACACATAGGTGTCATTAAATAATTCAAAAATAGAAACATATGAAAGGTATACATAGGTAATGATCATTTGCGGAGCCGTTTTGTAAAGTGTTAAATTAACACTTTTTTCGAATCAAGTGAATCCAAACCATAGAGTATATCCAAACATTCGAAAGAAACGACCGAGTCTCCATATCAATTTTATCAATTAAGAAAAACGACATGTAAACCCCTCGCCAAGATAGGACTCGAACTCACGCATCCTAAATATGTTGAATCGACACGGCATGCACAAACGCTTTATACCGCTGCGCTATCGGCTGGCTCTTTCTTTTAATTCAATAAAATAACCATCGATAGATGTACAGTTCTTCTACTGGATATGCTACATGAATGATGATAAGAACATCATGGCCTTACACAAGAGGAGGAATTATTCGGCGCATGCGCAAATTAACATTTTTTTCATTTTGACATTTGATATATGATGACATTTGATGTACCTATTGATAAAACATATTATTATCTTCTTTTTATGAGTGTATTTGGCTAATATGCAAATATTTGCGCTAATTTTGTAATATAATAAACGAAATCGTTAAAGCATCAAAAAATGTGTGGACATGAAAACATAAATGTTGTAACCAAGAAGGCGAAAGGGCAAAACACACTGTTCTGAGACCCGAAAGAAAGAGATGAACAACCATTCAATTCTTTGTGTGTAAATGCGACATATTGATGCATGGTTACGCGTCCTTCCTCCCCACTATCTCTGGCTTTCTCGCTCGCACACAAAAAAATGAGTAGTTTGCTTCTCTTTCGACGTCTCAGTTGGTGTGTTTCCCCATTAAATGAGAGCTCGTACGTTCTACCATAGAATTTTCGTAAAAGACAGACATGCAATTACACAGTCAATTACAGCCTTTCCCCTAATTGCGAACTGACAAAATTGTGTGACAGAAACAGATGTATGCATGTTGTATGAACTGTAGTATGTTTGTCTCTGTTCGCTGCTATTTTGACAGATCGTAGTTCGAGGACCACGTGTAGTTAAAATTCGTTTCGTTTTTTGACCAGAGGTGAAAGACCGGCCGATCCTGAGTTAACTAATCATAGAGCTAGTCAGTCATCCAATTAAGAACTGTCAAAAACCCGTTTCTGTTCCGCGGTTTTTTGACAGTTCCAAGAGAACTAACTGTAACTCTATAGTTAGTTATCTGAAGCAGTGAAAAAATTAGCCATTAATCAATCATAATTATTGTTTTTTTTTTATATGATATAGATACTTCAGTTAGACCTCTTCTAGGGAGAGGGAGGAAAGATGTTAATTATTTTTGTTTTAGCCTTGAAACAAAAACAAATTTTAAGAATATGTGCACGCGCAGAGTACTTGTTGTATTGCGCATGCGCGACAACCGCATATAGTCCAGTATTCGTAGTCGCATGGAGTGCATATAACCAACAATGAATGACCTTCGTATCACAGACATACATGCGACACATACGAAGTTACAACGTCGCATTCGACAACCTAGTACGTTGAAGAATGAGACAGAGCGAGAGTGTTCTCTCTATTTACACTAGAGATAGAGCGAAAACCTCTCTTTTTTTCGCAGAGCAACGTCGCATTCGGATATGGAAGGTGGGGATGTGCGCAAGCGAGACAGACGCATGCGCGCCATCGTGCGACCGACAGAGGCAAACGTACGCGGCCAGCTGCGCGCTAGAGAGAGACGGCGACCGGCCGGGCCCGGTTTTTCGTGCGTTCGCGAACGTCGAGCGTCAGTGTCGGAACGTTCGCGTTTGGGCGCGAACTGTTCGCGGTCGGGAAATGGAGAGCGAGTGTAGACTGTGCAGCGAAGGGAAGGGCGTAGCCTCCATCGACGATGCTCTTCGCTACAAAATAAACGACTGCTGCGGAATTGCGGTGAGTTCAGATAGACGAACGACGTTTGACAGTTGTCTCGCAAGCGCGCGCGCCGGTTATACGGCTGCCGCTCATGTCATTTGTTCATTATCCGGTACTACAGAATTTTCTTTTCAAAACAAATAATTTTCGTTAAGAGTAGTGGCCGGCGCACATATGTCTGAGACGCCGTTAAAAAGAGATGAACAACAATTTAATTCTTTGTGTATGAATGCTACAGGTTGATGCGTGGTTACGTGCTCCCTCTCTTTCCCCCTCTCTGACTGTTTCGCTGGCACACTAAAAAAAATATATGTTTCTCTCTCTCCACGTCTCAGACAGATGTGCGCCGGCCATAAGACGATAGTTTAGCTAACAGTTGAAAATATCGACACTGATGCCCTCTGTCCACTAGTGAGCGGTACAGAGCGGACGAAGGACATACCTATATGTAAAAGGGGGAAGGTCATATAAGCGTTCCCCTATAGGTGTGTCCATTATCCGCTCTACCGCTTGCATATGGACAGTGGGCGTAATACATAGTTATAAATGAATGTATATAGACCATTTTATTCGTATTAAAGCCTACTGTCCACTGGCGAGCGGAATGGAACAGACTAGAGACAAAGCTAAACAAAAGAGGACGCCTATATGGCTATCCCCCTAGTTCTTTCCATTCCGCTCGCCAGTGGACAGTGGGCTTAATGACCAGGTGATATGTCCGGGAGAGTCCCGAAAGACAAAGATAGACATACACGTACATACATCTGTCTTTGTTTACCAGCACTTCCCCGAATTTTTGACAGTTCGCACATAAAGGAATGAGTGTATATAAATATATTTTACTAACATTATTGGTAATGAGTGATCAACCCGTTGAAAATATCAACGCATGCCTGGTTTAAGAAAAAATATACTTTTTAATCTCTAGTATATATGTTTAATTCGGTTCTGAACGTGTTAAAAAGTGATCCGGAAATTAATTTCTAAAGTACAAAACAGACGTAAGACGTGAGGTCTCAGAAGTAATAAAAGAAAGAGATGAACAACCGTTCAATTCTTTGTGTGCGAGTCACAAAGTTTATTTTCAGGGGAGAAAAGGGTGCGTAACCAAGTGTTAACGAACTAGCAACTCGCACACTATAATATAAAACTTGCGATCAACCCGTTGAATATATCAACGCATGTGTAGTTAAGAGAAGTCATATTTTTTTTATAGTTATCTCTGACTAAATGCTGACACGCAATTAAAAATCGGGCTTAATTTAATTTGAAAAGTTTCGACAACGAAAAAATCACTAATCAAAATTCGAGAGACCGATATTTCACACGTATACATATGTATGTACATATACTTATATACAGCCTTAGAGAGCCGAGATAGATGGTAACAAACACATCAATGGCATAAGGCTGAAATACATTAGCGTAAGACGCGATGTGGCGTGGCGTTAGCCGTGCTGAGACGTTCTGAGACGCCGCTAGAAAGAGATGAACATATACAGAATTCCATGTGTGCGAAAGAGACAAAAACGTCTCAGCACGGCTGAGACGGAATGAGGCGTGTGGGCGTGTCACTTGTTTTTTGAAGTGGGAGGAGCTCGGGGATTGTTGGTTGTCAGTTGGTTGGTCAGAAGCACATAGATGTCGCTAAATAGACCGAATAATTCCATACATTTTTTGTAAGGTTGATCCATTTATCAAAGAATCGTTGTGTAAAGTATCAAATTGACGTTTCTTTCGAATCAAATTGATCAAATATTGGAAAGAAACGACCGAATCTCCATCTATCTATCTATCATCATCAATATTATAATTTTAATAACGTGATTGTACGTCTGTCTGTCTGTCCGTAATTTTGTATGGAAAATCATCAAGCATAAATTTCATCCGGTGCAAATCGTAGCAGCTTTGCATCTTTTGCACTGAATTTAATTCGAAACTAAAAAAATAATATGTTAATTTGGATCTTACGGCTAATGCAATAAGATTTACATTCGTGTGTCGTTTGGATGTTTCGGAACTGTATATAAATGTATTCATACAAATCTAACCCTTAACGCCGATTATCGATAGTAGCATTTTTGAATATCAAGGTCAGCGGTTCGCTTTGTTTACTTTTTCAAATATAATAATCTATTTTTGAAAACAATTAATTTTCGGTCATTTTGTTTTTGTCGCGTCTCGAAGTACGAATTCTATAGATCGACCGGAAATTAGTTTCTGACCCTTCAATGCCCGGACAATAAACACGTTCAGAAACGAAATATTTTTTTTTAATTTATATTACGAAATTTGTATGGTTTGTTTATAAAAACCGAAATATAATACATATGTATCATTTAGTTTTACAGCTCAATGGACTAAATGCTGTTCCATATGTTAATTTGATTTTTACTTTTTTAGTGCATTTTAATTTTCTTTTAAATCAATATTTGTATAATTTATACACTGTAAAAAGAAAATCTTAACATCAAACCAAATTTCGTTGTATTGTCAAACAGTTCAAATTTGAAACAATCCATGTGTAAGTTACAATTTAAGTACTTTCAGCTCGATCTGTTGATCGCCATAAATTTAGTAGTAGTGGGGATATTCTTAGTCGAGATTCAAACCATTTTTATTCATTTTCTTGTAAAATATATACACAGATGGCGTTTGGTGTTAAGTTTCAAATAAAACTAAAATTAATTTTCAAATATTTATATTTAGGGAAATTTTAAATCCACCCTAGTAAATCTTAAATCCACCCTAGCTAGTGGCGCCACTGGTGGCTAATTGTCGAAACCGACCCAACTGTCAAACTAATTTTGTTTGTTCCAAGAGATTATTATATTACAATATAGTTAATGATTTATCATTATGTTTCAACAGTAATTATTGAAAATGAAAAACTTTTGGTGTCTCACTTGATTTAATAACGATTTATTGATTCCAATGATATAATGATCAATTCACTAGATTCCTCCCAAAGTTCATAAGTATATTTCAGATATAAAATGAGATTTTAGCAAGGAATGAGTATATTAGAAGCTAAGAGTGAACCGAAGTGAAATATAACATATGTTAAGTTTCACTTCACCAAGTGCTCCGCTGTTTTGAAGTGTAGGAATATATATTCCTACACGATCACACTTCAAATCAGCTGCTTAATTTAAAGCGCAGTATCCTATGAAAAGCGCATTTTTTAACAATTTCCAGAAGCAATTTGAACGATCGGTAGGTAATTTCTAGGATCTATGCAAAAATTAGCCACTAGGGGCGCTAGTGTTTGACAGTTGGGTCGGTTTCGACAATTAGCCACCAAAGGCGCCATCGTAGCTATGGTAGATTTACTAGGGTGAATTTAAAATTTCCCTTAATTTCGAAAAAAAATTAAGAACAAATCGGAAATAAACACATCCGTGTCAATTCTAGTATCAGTTAAGAAAAAGACATGTGTAAGAGAGTGGGGTTGTTTTCATCCCCAAATGTGCCCGATTGTGGTTTTTCTGATTTGTGCAAAAAATATTATAGATACGAGAAAACTGTTAAAGACAATAATGTTCTCCATTAAATCCTATACAATTACTACCTAATTAATACTTATATAAGACAATATTTCTAATTTTATTCAGGAATTGTGGATTTAAAGTAAACAATTGCGTTGCTCTGTAAACAAAGTTATTTTATTTTAGAGTTGTACATAAACAATATTACATTTTAGTTTTTACACATTACACTAATCTTACCTGTAAACAAAGAAACGACATCAAAAGTCTATTTCTTAAATTAACAATTCCTTCCCAATAATCTTATGTTACAACAAAATGTGCAATGTCACGGCCAGCTAGATCTTCACCGACTGAGTCATCGATGAATTGGTCATTTTTATGCTGCCGACAGCGCCATCACTTGTAACGTGATATGAAAGAACTAAAACCGCAGTATAGAGCTACAACTATAGAGCGCGGTAGAATTTAAATTGAAGAAACATAAATGTTTCTTACACTTATTTTGATACTACTTCTATCACATTATAGACTTCATTGTCAGAGAAAACAGAACACTCAAGCGTTTAGGGTCGAAAACTTTATTTGGTCGAACATATACGAACAATTGAATTGTAAAGAATTGTTCGGAACTAAATTGTTCGGAATTGTTAAGAACGGAATGTGCCATGGAACAAACAAATTATTTCTGATATCGTGTGGATTGAGATTTAGATGTCACTTTTTTAACATACACTCATTCCTCTATTCATGAAAAATTTCTCTATTATATTATACATACCTACCATATAATATAATAATTTAAATATGTCTCCTGTTATTATCTGTTTGTTTTAGATAAAGGAAGCAGATGGGTTACCACAAAAAGTTTGTGTGCAATGCAAAGTTGTTATATGTTCATTTTTTGTTACCCGGTTGAGTTACCAAAAAAGACAAAAGGAACTGCAAATAAAAATTCAGGTATTCTATAAAATCAAAAATAAATACTTTCTTTCAACTGATTTGTTTGTTAGTTAATATTTATTGCGTTTTTATTTTCTAAAGAATGATGTACCTAAAATAAAGCAAGCATCAAATACTGATAGTGAGCCTGCAGCTAAAAAGGCTCACAAGGAAACTCCTGTAGTCAACAACAATAACATTAAATCGGCTGTAAAAATACCTGATTTAAATCAGAACAGTGAACCTCCGGCTAAAAAGGCACGATTGGAAACTCCTATAGTTATCAAACATAACACCAAATCGTCAGAAAAAACACCCGAAACAAATTCAAATGATACTCTATCTCAAGTGTCTATAACATTCCAAAATGCGATAAATAGTGAAAAAGTTCTGAAAGTTAATATTGATGAAAAATCTTTAGTTGATGACAAAAGTGATTCAAATGGAAGCATGGAAAACCGAGTTCCTGTAATGTTAATAAGATACAATTGCACAATTTGTTCGAAAAGTTTTCCTAACATGGAATACCTAAAATCTCATAAAATTGACTCTCATAATAAAATTATTAAACTTGCTAATAGTTTGACTAAACCATGTTATGTTCGATTAGAAAAACTTCAATTCAAATTGCCTTGTAAGCTGCCGTTTACTTTGTCTCCTAAATGGGTTTATATTAGTGATATGAAAATTTGGAAGTTAGACTCTGAAATATCGCACTGCGTTGTCTCTAGAAGTTACTATTTCAGAGATCCTACCAGAAAAAAATATGAATTAACAAATATTCAAGCAACATCGTCCATTGCTGACGTTCCTCAAAAGGAAATAATTGAGGTTGATGATGATCTGCTCCCCATCAAGAGTGGCAATGAAGATTGCAGTAGCAATGTAACTATATCCAGTCATACAATTCCGTCAATCCAAAAAGGTATATTTTTACATTCTAATGTAGTAGCTGTAGCTTTCAATGTATCCAAATATTTAGACCATTTTATGATTTTTGTTTTTAGACAACTTAATTTGTAACGAAACTGTGGATCCTTCATTTCTTTCCTTGAATAGCGAAGAAATTTATGATATAGTGAACAAGTGTTATAGGGAATATTCGTATTCAATATTTAATTTCAAATTAAAATTTATCAACAGAATAAAAGCAGGTTCAATTGACGTAATGTGGAAACATAATGATAGTTTAGCCACACTACCCTGTTTTCTGAAAAATTCTAAAGCTAAGAAATATTTAGAGAAGGCCAATGGACTATGTTCGAATATGATAGGTTTGAAACCTTATAAATCCAAAATTTTATACGATCACTTAACAGGTCTTCCCGCTTCAAAGAAAAAAATAGACTCTCAATTATCGTCTTTAAACGGATTAAATGAATCTCCTGTTTCTGTAAATGGTTCTGTTGAAAATAAACCATCTAAAAATCCCAGTCCATCACCTCTATCAGTATTAAGATTGAGTTCAAATCCCCCCAATTTACTGCTCAGACAATCAAATGATCAAAATCAGTTTCCAAATACCAGTAAAATCACCGACAACGGACAAATTATCAACAAAGAGGTAAACAAAAAAGAGTTTCAGATTGAAATATCTAATGTGAGATCTAATGCTGTCGAAGTCATGCCTAAAATACTGAATGCATTTTCAATTCCAACAAATTCCAAGGAAACCACCAACACTTTACCTAAACCATTAAATCCACCAGAAGTCAAGTCATTTATTAAGTGTAAACCTACTTCACTTTTGATGCCACAGCCTCTTCATCAACCTCATATTACAGTTGTCCCGATGGAAATAAATTCTTCAAATAATACCACAGGAATCCCACAAATTTACCAAGTCACTGAAAAAGACGCAGAAGTCACCATGAATGCTGCAAATCCTAAACCTAATGTATTAAGCAAGAATTGGACGAAAAAAGTAGATTATGAAAACCTTATTCCTTCTGTTCATTTTAAAAAGTTCTCAAATGAAGAAAACAAACACAATTCTCACATTCCAACCAAAAACCAAAACTGTACTCCTATTTTATTAAATAACACTTTAGCAAATTCTGCACTGCCCTTAAGTAATGTTCTAGTTCCTTCGTGTTCCACGAATCTAAGTTCCAGTGATGTGCAAAACTTTTATATTACAAACATCACCAGTTCAGAAAAACCAAATCTGTCCAATATTGATAAGCCAGTGACTCCCAAAAATGTAGAGAAACAGATAAAGCAAAATTTTATAAAGAATTCATCGCCCTCATCGACAGATATACCTTTCGATAGACTCAGAAATGAATTGAAGACTCATGGCGTTAATCTGGTATGTGGTGCTTGTTGTGATGACACTCCGCCCAAAAATATTTTAGTGAAGTTCAAAATTGTTATCAGCGAAACATATAAGGATAGTGCGAATTTGGTGAATAAACCGTATCATGTCAAATTACTTTATCTATCGAATGGTGGATTTTCGATAAAAGCAATCAATGAAAACAAAGTAGAAGAAGATATTTGCAAATGGAGTTACAAATATCAGAGCCAGTTAATTAAAGCTTTTCAGAAGCAAGCAATTCTCGAAACAATAAGAAGCGTAGCCAGTATGAATAAAGATATATTTGAAAATGTTGAAAAATTGATAGGAATTCTTGCTCGGATTGTTTTAAAATAATATTTTGGAAAAAAACTCGAGGTTTTTTTTTTATTTTTTTATGTAGGTAGGTAAGTGTTTGTTTTAATATAATTAATTCATGTTGATTTTTTTCATTATTCATTCACACATTTTGTTTTCATTTGGTTGTTAATTAACCAATTCTGATTGAAAACTGATTGATATTTATATTTGAACATGTAAATAAAATGCAAAATAGTTCCGATTTAGAAGATTCAAATCATTAAATTAAATTATTATGTAAAAATTAATTACATATATTCATGTACAAAGATACTAAATGTGTAAGTAGATATTAAATTAAAATTTCTCAGTTAGGTACTCACAAATTTTGTAATAATGAGTCTAAAAATAAACATTTTGTACACCAGCTTTGTACCTATATTCTTTTGATGTAAATAATATACCCATCTAATAGATGTTAATATCCACATAGGTATTTTATTTTGTATTTTTAGCTAAATCTACTAGCCAATAAAGTAATATGAAAAAAAATCAAAAGTGCATCAATCCTTCACCACCTTGGGTAGGATTGATACAAATATTTATTAGAAAAAAACGAATTTATGGAGCTTTGAACAATTTTTGCTACAATTATATTTATAATACAATGATAATTCAACACACCTACATACTAGTCGATTCAGCATATCATGTTTCCTCGAATACAGAAGAGGGAAGAGTTGACTATAGGTTTTGTTTTTATTCTCTAACTTCCATTTGGAAAATTGTATTCTAATGAAAATAGTAGAAGAGTATGGGGATACTCATTCCCTCCTAATTTCAGAAAAACAACAGATAATATATAATTATTTACTATTGTCAGCATCAGTAGACTGCCAAAATGGCGAATGGTTACAATGGGATTTTTCAGATTTTGAAGATTATCGATCAGCAGATAATTTCATTTTTGACACTGCTTAAACAAAAAATACATGAGATTTAATTTTGATTTAGTGATCCTTAAGTTGTAAAATAATTTCGAAGTTTCGTAAGAAACCAAACTTAATGTAGGTACCTACCTAGATTAATAATTTTCATAAAAAAAAGTTTTTTTTTCCATTAAAAGTTTTTGTTGAAATGCGTCTTGGGGGCTTCTTGATAACCATGAAGTAGAGAAACTTGAATGAATGCATTCTATAAAGTTTAAAATCTTCAGATTACTTCAGATAATTCCTATATCAAGTAGATTCTATTATATTTCGATTGAGTTAAATTATATTTTCATCGAAATATGAATTTCATAGGTAAAAAGCAAAAAGGAGGGGTTTGCGTTTCTAAGTCCCATAATTTTATAAGCATCGTGATTTATAAGATTGAACGAGGTTAAATAAAGCTTATAAGACTGTACATCACAAGGTATATGGTATATATCATAAAATTTTTCCCCTCCTCCGATCAAGTAGCCCATAGGAGGATCAAGTAATCCGTATGTGTCGAAATTTCGCTTTTTTCTCCTCTCCTCCGTTTTTTTCATTTTATCAGCAAACGAATAGACCACTTTGAATAGTGCTTATACCGTGCAAAGCCAATTAAATTCTGTGTGTTTTGACGTATTTTTTTCCAAAATCCGATATTTCAAAACGGAGTTTGAATCAAAAAACATAAGGAGCGATCAAGTATCCCCATATTGTTCGAGTGTAAGCGAGGCATTAGACTGACAACGAGTGTATGAGCACTGCTGTTTGACGTTTGTAGTTCGCTCGTAGAGTGTGGAGTGTGGAGTGCGGCGAGTCGAAGAGTCGGACTCGAAGAACCGAAGAAACGAAGATGAGGCGGCAGTCTCATTCCTTTCTCCTGTTCGCGACACTCTTTCTCGTTTTATATTCGTCTAGAGGTGAGTCGTCGCTCTCATTGTCGGTCGCTTCTGTAGCCTCGCGTTCGCTTCTACCGTCAACTGTCAGATTAATGAAGAATCCGCCACCTTTATATGTAGTTATCCTGACATTTATTTTTCAAATGTTGATTTGTTTCAAACTTTTCAATTTCATTCTCTCCTTTCTTTCAAATGTGTTTGTGCAAATATTTTCATGAAGGTAGATCTGCACTAGTAAAGCAAGCCTTCGGCACAATTCTCGATCTAACCCGAAACTCAATCTACCTTAAATCTAACCCAATGTCCTGTCTATCGTTATGTCTAGTGCATAGACTAGTGTTAATATTCAGACAGGCTTAAAGTCAGGTTAGGACGAAGTATTTTGTTTTTACTATGTTTCCCCTAGTTTTCATTATCTCATATCACTTGTAGCATTTTCCTAACTCGGATTAATTTGTATCCCTATTGAAAATATGATATTTTTTCAGATGATTAATCTCTAACTCGATTCAATTCAAAAACGATTTTCAGCTTACATGTATATTGACAAAGATTAGTTAGTGCACAATTGTGGTGATCAATTTAGAAAGATCTGTTCAATTTCAACTTCAACTATTTTATGATGATTTCAGTAAATTGCCAAAGATTGAGGGATATGATGTATGATTCGTTGTACAGCGGCGGAGTTTGTTTTAGGCGATTAAATGGAACACATCAAATAGGATGCTCATGTAAGTTATTTTCGTCTAGTTTATATTTGTATCACTTTATTATATTACTCTGATCATATTTTGTTTTCAGCTAAACGTGGAGGTTCAGTTGGCGTTGTGCATGCCGTGTCCGGAATCGAAGATGTTAATTTTATAACAAAGAATGGAACAGCCGGACCATATGCGGCTTTCCTACCTATACATCTTTTCACAGAAACTCTTGTTGATCAATTATTAGAATATTCTGAGAATATTGCAGGAATTATTGTTTATAATAATCGAACAGCGAGTGATGAGAGGTTTGTTTTATTTCACTGTTTACTGTTTTAAAATGTATTTCATATCCTAGTAAAAATTATTGTATTTTAGAATTCAAGCGTTCACCCATGAACAAAGATGCCCAAACATAAATTCTCAGTGGATGCATTCTGACAGTGTTTGTCATAATTCTGATACCGATTCTAATGTTTGGAATCCTAAAGGATCTGGATTGATGTATAGAGATTTTCCATTCTCTATATTTTACTTACCTCCAGATAAACAAGAGGATATTGATAAAATTTACAATTGTTATTTAAAGTAAAATTCATGTTTTGTTAATGTATAGAAATTATTGATTATTAGAGCAATTAAATCGAATTATTTTCAGATTCAATTCATTCGATTTGCATTCTCAATCTTCAAGATCACTATGTGCAATTGAGATGGACGCTTTTATGTTTGCTGCTGTAAGCAGTCATCTATGCATGCGCAGGTTTGTTATTATAATGTATTTGATCTTATAATTGACACTCTGATAAAATTTTATTTATTTAGATCGAACATAGTGAAAAATTTAAGTCCGGTAAGATATTGTGATCCTTTGGCTGATCGTTCTGTATTCACAACTTTGTTTCCAAGAGGAACTTATTCAGAAAAATTGAACATTAATGTATGCAATTTTTTTATATCTTTATTTTGCTTGTAAAATTGAATATCTAGTAATTATCACTTATATATTTTAGAAAAATGCTACCAAAGACAATCTTAAGTTAATTAAACCATTGACTGAAGAAGAAGGTAGTGTAATTCTTGTCACTACTCAAATGGATGCTGCTTCTATGCTCAAAGGTGATAATTTTTTTGTTTTTAATTAAAAAAAAAACTACGAAAACCTTAAACAATATTAATAAATGCAAATTATGTTTCAAAGCCATGTTTATTTATTTTCCAACAATTTTAATCACAGATTTGGGTGATGGTGGAGTGACAACTATTACTGGATTAGTGACATTACTAGCTACTGCTCAAGCTTTAGGACGTATGTTACCGTTAAGTGAATTTGGAAATTGTTAGTATTTTGTTCATCATAAATTGAACTAATATTGTTTAAATCATTGTTAAATGGTGTTATATTAAATTATTAAACAATTTCAGATAGTAAAAATGTTATGTTTGTCATGCTGAATGGTGAAACATTTGACTATATCGGATCTCAGAAAATGGCTGCAGATCTTGCAGCTGGAGTTTTTCCCCAAGAAGGATCAGACCCAGTACCTCCTTTAAAACCAACGTCTATTGGATTACACATTCACATCAGTCAACTGCAAAATGATAATGAAAAACTTTTCGCTTTTGTACCAAATTATAATGAATCTGAAAAAAATGACATGGTATTTTCACTTTTTTTATATGATCTCATTTTAACTTTCAAAATTTATGAATCTCATTTTTTATCAGGTGAGCAACTTTGTAAAATCTTTGGAAGACGAACAAATTTATGGCATTCCAACGGTAATAAAAGGAAGTATACCACCTTCGTCTGTGCATTCGTTCATGAGGTTCTTAAATTCGTCTAGTATTAAAATGGCCTCAGTGGTTCTTGCCAGTCATGCGAAAAATTTCAAAAATAAATATTACCAGTCTGTACTTGATAATAAAGAATATCTTCAATTCAAGTATGAAAATAAGTCGCTTGAAGTTAAAAGAGGTGAATGGGATCTAAATAATCTTTTTTTTTTCTCTACAACTCATCAAAATATTTAAATTTTTTCATCATTTAGATGGTTCTGAAGTGAGTTTTCCCGATGCAGATTATTATTTAAATAGTATTCAAGTACGGTTATCCAACATATCCACTGCTTTAGCTAAAGCTCTTTATCTTCAAGTTACAAATAAAGTCTATGCAGGCAATATTTCAGCAAGTCCTTTTATTGTATGTATTTTACAATTTTAAGCTACAACTGTATCATATTTGCTAAACACAAGTTTCAATTATTAATCAATATCAATTATTAACAGGTGGATGAACTGCTTCATTGTTATCTGGAAACAATTGATTGCCGTTTAACAACCGTTTCACAATCTCCTGATATACCTTCCGTTGATTTACCAATGACAGTTCCACCACTTTCGTTGTATGTTGGAGTCACCATGTGGTCTCCTGTTGTTCGTGCTACAGCTTTATTTGCTGCCTTTCTTACTGGTACAAATGTATCAAGAAGTAAAGATGATTGTGACCGTTTAGACAATGAAGCAGTAAGTATAAATAAATATTTAATTGTGATGATTCACGAATTTTCAATATGACAATGTTTTACTCCTATTTTCAGGTTTCTTACGACTGGGTTGCAGGTTGGTTCAATGATGGCGTTTGCATCAGGTCAATTACAAACAAAACATTAGCTATAAGTCCTGCATTTATGGACGAAGGTAAATTAATTAATTCAAATATGATCTAAGTTGTAATTGTGTAAGCTCTAAAATGTTTTTTTTTTCAGATTATGATTATTCATCTGGTGTATATTCATCGTGGACAGAATCTGTTTGGGATTCGATATCTTTGCGAATTTTAGTGAAACCGGCGCGGTGGAGAGAAGGATTAACTATGGGAATAGGTTGTGCTATTTTTGTGTTATCTATTATTTCAGTTTTATTAGGTAAAAGACATGTTGTGTGGTTGAATAACAATAACTTATCGGAAAATAGAACGAACATATCTGCCCAACCTGTGTAAGTATAATGATCAGTCATAGTATTGTATAGTTATGTATTGTGTTATAATAATTTTGCTATTTCCAGATCACGTGTGGATTGCTGATTAACAATATATTCATGCTGTGATCGTCAAATAGTGATCAAAAATAATGTGATGCCTTTAGAAAAAAACTTAAATTCATTTGTATTACATTTATCGAGGTTTATAATTTATTAACAAATAATTAATGGACATTTTATAAGACTAGTTATGTTTTAACAGTGCTGAGCAATTATAAAAGTATTTGATACATATAAGCTGTGATGAAGGACAACTGCAGCAATATACTTTTAATTCATAATTTCAGACCAAAAAATAAAATATTTATTTAATTTTATATTTGTATCCACAATAAATGCACTTTGTTGCAGTATATTCTCATATTATATCATGCTAGAATATGCAAAATAAAATGACTAATATTTTATAGTTTAGAAACGTTACATTTAACAATTGCTATGTATGTAGCACAATGGCTAGGGTTAGTCTGATACTCCATCATCATCATTATAATGAAGTGAAAATTTGTTTAAACTATCATTTTATGTTACATTTTCAATTTTTTTTCTGTCATGAATGTTTACCATTATTAACTTAATGATTGAATGTCTAATTGTGAGTTTTATATAATATTTTCTTTTTATAACTATCTTATCTATGTGAAATATTCTAAAGTGGTATTCTCATTGTTAATATTATCAAAATTTCATATGAAATTACTGTTATATGTAAACAAAACAGGTATCACTCATTAGTCATAAATACACTCGTAAAATTGTAATATTGTTTATTAAAATAAATTCATCGGGTTTCTTAGTACAGTGCCTTCATTAATACATGCTAATACATAATTTATAAGTTTTTCTATTCATTTTATATTTATACCATAATATAATTCTGGTTAATAATAAAAATAAGGATGTTAAAAGTATTTGGTTCATTAAAATTGCTTTTGTTAGAAACTTTGAAAGATCTCATTTGAATATTAGGCAGTGATGTTTTTCACTAGGAGTAATTTGAGTAGATTAAATTTATCATCATAATATCCATTACATATTTTAAAATTTGGATAGCTTTCAGTCTTCCTTTTTCGTAAATTAAGCCATGATTATTTGATTGCATTTCATTTGGTGAGCTTAGTACTTAATTTTCCAAAAAAAAAAAAATGCAACCGCTTGTATCAATGTGCTTATCGGTCATGAAGTGAGATTTTTACGTTCACTTAGCGTTGTTGATCTTTGCTTTCAATACATACTGTCTCTTGAAATTATGATTCTCCTATGTATGTATTTTTATAGTTCTACGAAGTTTGTTGAATTTCGGTGATCCTGAAATTCAATTTTAATTTTGATGAGATTTCTATTTAATAAAATGTTTGGAAAATTTTGATTCTTATAATAAGTTCCGGTTAAGATTTTAATAAATTATTTATATTCTAAAATTATTTTTTATGTTATATTATCGATAATGATTGCTCAAAAAGAAAACATAAGACGATTAAATTATTCTCCCTATTTCCTATATTTTGTATTTTTTCTGTTGTTGTAGAAAAGCTGCTATTAAACAAATATTGCTCTATTAAGAGTGAAAATGTCCAATAAATTATTTTTTGTAGATTATTATAAAAAAAATGACACCTGTATATATAATACATATTGTAGTTTAATTATTAATATAATATTTAATAGGTTATGCATTTTGTATTGATCGTATTGAATTCTGTATTATACCATATTATATGTATATTAAAATTACACTATACTGATACTATGTATTTATTAAGAAATGTATATTTGCATTCCAAAAAAATGTAATGTAGAAATAAAACTAGTAAATTTTTTAACTTATTTGGATGGTTTCAATTTTTTAACGATATTATTTCAATGTCAGATATCTTATGGCGATTTCTGTTCGAGACAACGAAAAAATCATCAGTCTTGTTCCAACAGCCGTCTGGTGAGCACTAGTACCATGGCTGCACTTAAATTATCACTAGGTAAATTTTCATGATTCCATTTCAAGAATTCATCAAAAATTAAACCACCTGTGTTAATCAATACATGCATTAAGTATTTACTGCATTAATTATGAAACACAATATTTGATAAGAATACATAAATTAAGACTTCTTGTCATTACAAAGTAATTTGAATTGCATTAAATTTGTGAAAACTTAAATAATTATTTAGACATAGTCGATGTCACAGATTTCAAATAATCTGGGTATATTCTCATTTTATTTGTGATATTGTTCTTCAAACTTCTATTGTTCAAACTTCACGTCATTCTTAACATAATAAAAAAAAGTTCATAAATAAAAAAAAACCTAAACTCACCTTATTCTTGTCTATTCATCGATTAATCAATTTGTGGTATAGGATTGCGCCTGTAGTGAAATAAAAATGATTTGTTTTTGTGTATTAGGCATTTTCATGAATTTTAGAATTCTATGTTTATTTAAAGTTTCAATGATATATGAACTTATCTACATATGTACCTATATGAAAATATATTGCAAAACATCATTGAACAACTGTTAAAAAAACTATAGATTGAATACGTATATTTTCACTGGATATTTTAAATATTTACACAACTTTTTTCAATATTTATGTATGTTCGAAAACGTTTTTCGGCAGTAATTTTATGCATGCTTACAATTTATTGAAATTCAAACAAAATATGAGTTTCCAGTATTATTTTTTTTAATAGGTAGGTACGTACGTACATACATATGTGTGATTTGAGTATTTATGATTTTTCTATGTTAAAAATTATTTTCTTCCTTATCGATTCTATAATTATATGATATAAAGATGACTAAGGAAAAGGGATATAACTTTATCAGGCTAATTTCGTGAATGTAATTACGTCGCGTATTCTATAAATAGGAATAAATAAGCAATTGGATAAATTGAACATATGTTTGATTGCTTGATTTATTAAATTTTATGAAAGTCTGACGAAGTCTTATACGGTGACGTAGCTTAACACTTTACCTTACAGGTACCTACATACACGTTTTTTTTTACTCACAATCAATAATTTTAATAATAAAATTCTAAATAATTTTATTTAATGTGGTTACCTCCTGGTTTTTACTTCAATATATGTATGTTTGTATGTATGCACACAGTTTGAGATACAGATACATATGCTTAAAATAAGTACGTTTATTATCTAATAAAAAAACTACAATTACATTAGTACTATTAAAGTTTTGAAAAAAGTCTGATTTGTTCATTTTTGCACTTAATTTGATACATTTTTGAATCTTCTTTTAAAAGCTCTGAGTTTGAATAGGATGTTAATATTCTAGAATACACAAGCCTCGATCGACCTCTATTGAATAAATGAAACTAATTTATTTTTGCATTTCAATTGAGGAAAACTGCGAAAGAAAATCAATTTGAAGATTTGCTCTGACTGTGAGAATGCACCCACCTACTCACTGTAATATGAATTTACTTTGTGGGACTCATACTTCAAAACCATTGACCTAACAAAATAAATTAATAACTCGAGTTGTAGGAAATTTTCTCTCGTTAATTTCGTATGAACGAATTTTTATAGCAAAATCATTTGGAAAGGTAATATTATGAAAAAACTGCTTTTTTTCGTTACGGCGGCTAGATCACGGAAAAACAACCAGATACTTATCGTATTATCCGACAAAATGACAATTGATTGTATGTACACTTAATTAAATAAAAATCCCGACAATTAGTTTCACCTTGACCTTTAAATCTCGGATTTTCCCGCGCTCTCAACAACATTTATCAATTTATCGTTAAATAAATATAAAAAAAACCCCGTAAGTATTGAGAAATGAGCGTTTTCATGAAAATTTCATGGTGTTCCGAGGTTATTAGTTGATTAATCTCGCATCACGGTACTGTTGAGATAACCTTATTTTTATGAGTCTTGCAAAACGCTTTTATCTTTTTAGGGAAATAATAAACATCGGATTCGTTATTTTGATGACTGGTTGACCCATGTTTTTTGAGGTGTGATAAAAATTAGGTTCATCGGTGTCATCTTTTTCATTTGATACCTACATTTTGTTTTTTTATTGAGAGAATCGTTTTTTTACATTCGAATAAATTATCTGAATTCAGTGTTTAAATTAAGAAAAAAGTATTCGAAGATTATAAGCATTATTTAATATAAATAAAACTGACAAAATCCTTTTTTTTCCGACATAAAAACCAGTTTTTTCTCAACACTTAAAATCGAGTTTTTTACTTATATTTCAACATAAACTATTTTTTATAGAAATCTTCTGAAGAACTATGTTTTTTATGTGTTTAACGAATAATAAAAATTATTTTGTATGATAATTTTAGATTCATATAGAATTGTTAATTGGTTATTTTGCTAATAACATCAATTACGTAAAAGTACATATTTTGTTTTCCATGTTTTATTTAATAAATATTATCGATGAGTTATTAATAAAACACATATTCATAATAGATAATAACGTTTTATTCGAATCAAATCCAGTTATAAGGTAAACAGAAAGATCGACAAATTTAAGGAAAATCTTGCCTAGATGTCGCTTAAAAATATTTCCCAAAATATTAATCATTGAAACAGATTCTGAATTATTTTTAATTTCAATCTAATAATTTTTCAGCAAAATATAAAATGCAATAATTATCTTATATTCATATACCTACCTATCATAGATATATTTCGCTAAAATCATGCAATCATCACTATGATTCAAATCTATCACGTGAAAACACACACTTTTCCCATTATAACGCCATGAAACACGAAAGTGTCACGAATGAAAATCGATATGGAGCGAAAATAAAAACTAGAATTCATATATACATTGGTATGAATCGTCCCACATTTTCTGAACACCCTAGATTGCCGAAAATATCGATTTAGTCTACTTGGCGCCATATTTAACGAATTGAGAGATGTGTTGTTTCGTTTTCTGGCCAATTTAATTTTTTTCGCGCGTGATTCACGAATAATTCGTACCGGAATTTTCTAGTGATCTTATATTTGTGAGATTTTTCATATTTCACCATCGGAAAAACCAATTTTTCGCGATTCATATTTATAACTTTCGATGTTTACGTTTATAGTAACATTGAGCTGTATAGTTTTTTTTTAATGTATTGATTTTAGATTTCAATTTTCAATTACATATTAAGGTATACAAGCAATTAGGTGCTAATTGATAATTAGTGGTATGCTTTCGTGCAATTAAGTAGTGTGTGAAAAAAAAATGGTCTTAAAGTAAATTAAACTTTAATGAAATTAATATTGAAATAGTATCAAAACGACAAAAAATATATGTTCTGTACTGATGTGATATACTAAATCGCCAAAATAATCAAATCGTAATCTTTATTGAATATCATACAATACCTACAGGTATATATAAGCTTTTTTTTATCTTATCTGAAATTAATCAAGATATTGGGAAAAATATATTCAATTTTTTCATTGGACTCGATCCTAGTACCGAGAACGGCACACATTTGCAGTTTTTCTTGGTAAAACTTATTTTGCATTTTATCAAAACTAATATTGTCAATGATTCAGTCAACTTTATAATTATCGCTGACATTCAATGCAAATTATATATTGTTCGTTTTTAGAAACATTTTTAAATGTTATCTAGTGTTTTAATAACGATGATTACTGTTGGGCGTTGTTATAAAATATCAGTTGTAGGTGTCTATTTGCATGTAATTTTTACGTTAAATATGTATGTACATGAAAGTTTTCATGAAAATTTGCAATTTGTTTTGTAGAGAAAAAGCAAAGTTATTGAATTAAAATTTCAAGAATTCGAGACTCGTCTTGAAATAACTTTTTATGTAAATATTTTATGTTCGACTGCTGAGCGATGAAACTTATTCACATTATAGAATATTGCTAAAATTTCATATAAATTTTATTTTCAATAAAAATTCATATAATAATGTAAAGGATTTATATATGTTCGAACGATCCGCCAATACGACTTTCGAACCTATTTTCCTTATTATAAAGAAATAATCATTAAATAATTATAAAATTTATGTTTATCGAATATATATATTTTCAAGATATAAAATACAATCATATTGATTATCTGATTCAGGATTTTATATTTATATAACAAAATCAGTCATTCTTCATACGACTTCCGCAATATCGATAACTGATATCATTAATTGATTTTTCATAATTTTCCGAAAGGATAAGATAATATAAAATAGATCTAAATAATATATATTAAATGATTCATTTTCGTACTTTAAGACTTATAAAAAGATTTATATCGAATTTAAAACCCACATTTTGAGATTCGTAAATGAATTCTTTGTCATGGTCATATGTTTTTTGCAATCGATGATGTAATCCAGATGAGTTTAGAACTGTGTACTTGCATTTCAATGCTAAAACTCAAACATCCATTAAAACACTAAACATATTTATTCTTTTTACGGTATTTACACTGCAAATAACTCTATCGAAAATATAATATTTGAGTTAGGTATATCAACATAAACTTACAAAAAATAAAAAAGCATCTGCGATAGAAGATTTTGCATAAACAATCACTTTCGAAGTGTTCGATGTCTTTCGTTAGATTCGAAATTAAAAATAGTCTGATTCACAGATTTATTATCGATTTTTAGTGAAATGTTTTTCAGTGATCGGGAAATTCTAGGAAAACGTTCGTTTACTATGAGTATCTATATTGCGCAAGTGTGATATATTGAAAGCGAAATGAAACTGTGAGTCAGTCGACGTCGAGTCGTGAAGTTGGTTAGTTCGATTTACTCGCTAAATATAATATTTATAAGTTAAATTAATAGTTATAAATGAAATATTAACAATATTTAATCCTTGCACTGTTGCATTTTCGTTGAGTTCTTGATTGAAAGTGTTAAATTCGCCGATCATTATAGAAAACGTCTTATTACTCAAATCTACTCATACTTTATTAATTAAAAATGTTAAAAGTAAAAATTATGTGAAAATGTTTTCAATTGAAAACATCAAATTAATCGATTCTTATTCGAATGAATTCGTTTGAATCTTAGTGTTTTAAGTGTTGATATAATTTTTAGAATATTTCGAGTGTTTAAATTGTATTTATTAGATTATAAATCGATTTATATGATAAGCGATTGACGATGAAGTGTTCAATTATACGGGGCGGTGTCTAGTGATAATTGATCGAAATATGTGGCCAGTTTTATTAATAAATGCTTCTATGTTTGTATGTAAGAACATAGAGTAGATTTTAAGTCGAAATAAGAAATATTTGTCAAGTATTTCAACATATGTTTGCTGATTTAATTGATTATTCATTTCTTCAATTGCTGAAAATATCAAATGCAAATCTTTTATGTTATAAATGGTACATTTTCAAACGTGGGCGCAAAAATTGAATACATATGGATCGTTTTAATAAGTTGTATTGATGCCTACGCGAATATATTTTCTTCCAAAATTAGAAAATCTATAGTTCGAAATCGTAATCTTTATTTTTAAAACAAATATAAATCGCAAACATTTGCATTATTTCGTATTCAATATCCGAAATACATATTAAATCTAAAGCAAATTTGAGGTTTTAATATTTTATTTTTATATTTTGAAAATCAATCGTAAAAATGCATGATTCATGGAAAATTCACATCAAAATAGTTTAAATAAAATTGAAATAAAAAAAGTCGTAAATGGACGACTTCAACATAGTTATGGCCAAACTAAAGTTTTCGTGAATGGTAATTTAAAAAATAAAAGTATGTGTCATATTTGACGTGTACGTGATATGTCTGTTTTCGTTAATATCAATACTTTTTTCTCTTTAAATGTTATTCTCTAGTTTTAAAATATATACAGAATTGAAGAAAATATATCTTTCGATAGGTGTTTGTCGTTAAATTCGTTATCGTTGTTTTTTGATTATTTTATAGACGCTTTGGTAATATTACACAAGTATGATGGTCTTTAAAAACTGAAAATCCAATCATGGGTAGAACATAAAAAAAAACCCTTTAATCTAACTCAATTTAGTTTTTTTCCCGTATAGGTACCAATACTTGTTTTTCTGCTTAATCTTCACACTTGTGTAATTTTATCCAACCTTTTTTCATAAAACATTTGAAAAGTTTTCAATAAGTTCACCTTTTTTTTTCAGCATTTTTGCTCGTATCTATATTAGCAATCGCTAATTCTAATCCATCCAAAATGGAGACCACTCTCACAGATTCTATCAACCAATTTTCTCTGCAGTTCTACAAAGTATTATATTATACAATTTTCATTTCGTTTATATTTCAATGATAAACTATTTAATTGAAAAACTTAATGTTTTTGTAAAGGAAACTGCTGCCCTGAAACCTGGACAAAATTTGATCATGTCTCCGCTTTCTGCTGAAATTGTATTGGCACTGTTATCTTTGGGCGCTAAAGGAGACACTTTAACTGAGCTGAACACCGCAATGTTTTTGCCAAGTGTAGATTTTGTATGTTCAATTTTATTTCATGTTATTAGTTTTTTAAATCATTCACATATCGATGTGAGATTTTTTATGTTTCAGACTAAAACTGCTTTCAAATCAGCAATCTCTAAACTCAACGATGTTCAAGGTGTTACTTTGAATATCGCCAATAAAGTTTTCGTTATGGAAGGAGAACAATATGCTCTCGCTCCTGCCTACAAAAAAGATGCTGTTGATGTATTCTCTTCTGAAGTTCAGAATGTCAACTTCGCTCTTTCAAAGCAGGCTGCTGCTACTATAAATTCTTGGGTTGAACAAAAAACCAATGAAAAAATCAAGGATTTAATCAAAGAGGACTCACTTGACGGTCTTACAAGATTAGTCCTTGTGAACGCCATATATTTCAAAGTTTGTATTGCATTTTTCTATTTAAATTCTCAACTGTTTGATGATTTGATTTTCATTATAATATATTATAGGGCAATTGGGAGAAAAAATTCAATAAAGATTTCACATCTAAGAAAGACTTCCATTTGAATTCAAAAGATAAAGTCCAGGTTGACATGATGTATCAATCAAGCAAATTCCCTTATGCTGATCTTCCTGAATGGAATGCTCAAGTATTATAATTACAATTTCAAATGTATAATATTTTTTTTAATGTGTTAATAAGGATTTTTTCATAGGCTTTAGAAATGAAATATGATAAAAGTGATATATCGATGGTTATAATTTTGCCAAATGAAATTGAGGGTCTCAAAGATCTCGAAGCGAAATTGCTTACTGCTAACTTGAAAGAAGATGTTTTCAATAAAATGCATACTGTCGAAGTAGCTGTTACTTTGCCTAAGTTCAAAATTGAAACTGAAATCGATATGAAGAAAGTTCTACCTAAAGTACTTATTTTAGTTTTGTTTCTTATTATGAATTATGTACCTATTTGAATCGTAAATATTCATGAAGTACTTTTTTTCAAGCTTGGAATGAATTTGATCTTTGACCAAAGCAAAGCTGATTTGTCTGGACTTTTACAAAATGATGAGCAATTGTATGTGTCTGAGGCCATTCAAAAAGCTTTCATTGAAGTCAATGAGGAAGGAGCTGAAGCTGCAGCAGCATCTGGTGAGTTCCTATTGTTTAATTGGCTTTTGCTTTCGCTTTTGTGTATGTTTCTGATGCTTATTTTCACTGTACGTTGTATGGAACGTAATTATTTTGAGAGATAATCTTCTCCAGAGAATTATGAGCAAATACTTGGTATCGTTGTTTTATATGATTTTAGTTTGTATTTGGTGCTTAGCAATTGGCAAAACTATCAATTTTCATATTGAAATGTGAAATATTTTTTTTTTTACAAATTTTGTCATTGGATTTGTATTATTAAGTATGCATCAAATATTCAATATAATATTTTTTCTGTTTAGCTTATATGAGCAATTTATAATAATTTTGTGTTACGGAAATTTATTAAGTACTATCAATTTTAAGTTCTTATTTGGGAAGCACTGAATTTTTTTTTCAATTTGCAAGAATTATACATCTAGAATTTAGAAAACATTCAATTCATTTTTCAAAAGCCACATTATCTCTATTATAATCATGCTATTTGTCATTATGATATGTAACTAAATCAATGGTGTTTCATTTTGTATAGTTGGAGTTGTGAGAGTGAAAAAATCTATTCGAATGCGTGAATACTTCGAATGCGATCATCCATTCTTGTACATTCTTCGTGATAAGAGTGAAACAAATGTTTCAATATTTATTGGTCATTTATCACATCTGAAAAGTGACGATATGGAAAATGTTCAAACTACTATTCATGATGAATTTTAATTATTGTTTTATAAGTAATTAAATTTTTATCTAGTATTTTATAGTATACTTTTTATATTGTGGGTGTGGATAGTTTATTTTTTTATTATACTTTATTTCAGTTTCAAATTGAATAAGTTGTGAGCGAAAAATAACTACCTATAATGCTTAATTTTCTCTTTGAAAAACTAGTAAATGGTAATCAAATTCCATGAATGATTTAACATTGATCATCTCAAATTGTTTTGTGGATTGACTTTAGAGTGGTTTTTGTATAAGTCCAATTTTTTTGTGGCATCTGAGTTCAGTGTTTTCTATTTGCAATAGTGTTATGTTTAATTGATGATTTCCAATCTATTTTTGAATACTAAAACTCCAGTAATGTTATCATTGCTTTGTCTTATCAGGAATGATCATGATGTGTCGCATGATGCCGATGACTATGTCATTCTGCGGAGATCGTCCTTTCTACTACGCAATTGTTGCAGATCATAATCCTTTGTTTATGGGAAAAATGATAAATCCGCTCAAATCACAGTAGATAAAGCATTTTCTTGTATTGATTCTTTGAAATTGATTTCAAATCGAATGCCTTTTTTAAATTTTTTGTTTTGTGGAGCTTCATGATGCTGTACGAGTTATTATTTACATATTTAGTTTATAAAAATATCAGATGTATATAATAATGTACTATCCCAGATATTTTTTTAACTGTGCACATTACAATTCGATCTTTTCTGTAGTTTGAGTATTTTTTCTATTAAATATTTGTTTTATAAATCTTTCAATATAACATTCATATTTTTCAAATGAACATTGTGATAATTTAATTTATATTTTTTCATATATTAAACCATCGAACAAGACTCTATATTTTAAATCATCATAATGTTCACTTATAATTCATTCGCTTTTCTATTATTTCATACATAAGTTGTCTACTTTTGTAAATCATTGCATTTATGATATTACAGTATTGAAAATAAATACTTTTCACAAGTAAGCAATTGTTTAATATTATGTATACCTGCAATATTTAAATTCAGTGTTTCCCAAAATTAACTTTTTTCACTCAAAATGAAACCACATACATAGGATTAATTCATTTTATTTTTGTGCATTACAGTACTAAAGATTAGAAAATACAGCTGTTTAAATTCTAAGAAGATCGATCTCTTGATCGATCGTCCATTTTATTTCTGTATAGTTCGCAAAAAAGAACATGCTATTTTCGTTGGCTGCACTATGAATTTGTAACGTCCGAAAAATAAGTACTCTGTCTTTATCAGTTTTCCCCATGCATATTATGATTGTGGAAATTTTGGTTTTGCATTATGTGCATGTTGCTGAATATTATTTTCAAACTTGTTCGTTCCTTACAGTGTGGTTTTAGTTTCTGATTTCATTTTTAATAAGAATTTCATTTCACAATTATTAATAGTGTGTTCTTAAATGTGTCAGTTTATTAGTTGAAAAAAAAAATAATTTTGAACATTATCCATCAGGATTAATGATATCGTTTTGTATGGCGGAGATGCCGATGACTTTTTGCGCCGATCGTCCTTTCTACTATTCAATTGTAGCTGGTCGTCAGCCTTTGTTCATTGGTAAATTCGTTAAGCCTTCAAAGTGAACGAATAAATAACATATGAAAACAAGCTTTTATTCTGTTTATATTGTAAAATATCACTGTGAATTTGACATCGAACAAGACTCCCTGGTGATATTTTTCATGAATCATACATTGTGAAAAGCTTTTATAATTTATAATAAAGTTTTGAAATTACAAATGTCATTTTTCAATTTTTTCCTTTCCTAGTTCATATATTTTTCATGTTTAGATTAGTGTTAATATTTGATTTTATTTGAAAATCTCAAGGTTTTCTTTCACTACATATTTCTTCAATATTTTATTTATATTTGATTATTATGATCATAGGTGTAGTGGTCACGGCTAAAAGGTTGATTCGAGTACTTAAAAATGCTGTTTTCACAGCAAATCGTCCATTTGTTTTCCTAATATTAGACATGCAAAGTAAAAATGTAATCTTTATGGGAACAAATAGGAATTTTATTCAATAAGAGAGTGAGTGAAATAATGATTTCATTACTTTTTTATGTGCTTTTTCATCAAGTGTTGTATGATCCATTGCATGAAATTCAAATCATTCATTCATCAATTTTCAATATACCTGCATATGTGCATAATCATTAATTATATTTTGGGATTTACTTCTTGCATAAACTTGATTGTTTCGATAAATGTTTTTCTTTAATTCATAGATTTTCTTGTGAATTTGTTGATGCATAGCTAAATAATACATTTCCATAAGTCTTTAAAGATACAGATAGGTGCTCATGTTAAAAAAAGGCACTCTAATGAAAAAGTTTAAAATAAGCATGCTCTTAATCTACTTGAAAAATAAACTAGTTTTGAGCGTGCTCGATACTAGTAACATTCTACCTATAAATACACACGCCACTAAATAGTAATCGTTGACAAGTGGCAAGTTATCATGCTATTTAGTGGTATGTGTATCAAGTGCTTAAATTTTACTTTTGTTTAATTAGACTTAAAAATAGGTGAGTAATGCAGGTGAATGATCTTTGAATTTTATATAATAAATCTGCTTTGTAATAAAGCTGTCTTTACTTTACTCAGGAATAGTTAATCGATTGTCAATACATTTATATGAAAACAAATTTTGAATGTGTTAATTTTGAATAGGTCTGATCATTATGTTTGGCTGCACAAGTATCACTATGCCACCTGTAAATTTTATGGCTGATCGTCAATTCGTATTCATATTGAAAATTAGAGATACCGTCATGTTTATTGGTCAGATGAAATATTTTTAATGTTGATTATGTTCGATTAATATTTTCACATTAAATTTTTATTTTGTATATTATGATCATTAATAGAAATTCAGTGAATTGAATTTGTTCTTGTATTTACACAACAGTATTAAAATTTTATTAAATAAAATATTATCTTTCTTTTTTCAAAACTAGTTATTTTTGTATATGTTAATCACATTATCGAATAATTAAATAAAACATGACTCATAACAATATGTTGACACATTTATCAAGCAATTGATGGTCCCTTATTTTATGATAATCCATTTGTATTTTATTACAGCTCTAAAAATTCGTACACAATCGATAAGGCCACGACCACAACGTTTCCATGCAAATCATCCTTTCATATATACCATAAAAAGCAAAGAACATATTTTATTTGCTGGTACCTGTAAAAGCATATAAAATTTGAATTGTTAGTATATCAAAATAGCTTGTAGCAAAACCCATTGAATCTATTTTATCTACTTTTGAAAGAACATCATAACAAAGTCTATTTGCAATTTTTGTGATATACCTACCTACCTATACAAGCAATTTTCCTCTAATATGATGTACATATATTTTTGCAGAATTTCTTATTTCCATATTTACATTTTCTAAAATATGAAAAAAAAAAAACACCATTTTATAGGAGAGTTACATGTAAAACTACTTTTAATTATCATTTCAGCTTTGGTAGTTGCTGATTATTCACTGGCCTACTCGAAGTTTATATTTGCAAATCATCCCTTTATGTTTGTGTTGAAAATCAAAGATAAAATTTTATTTGCTGGGAGCTTAAAACAAATCTGAAAATTAATTGTTAGTATATTATATAATTTTAATTGCAAGTATGATGTGCGAATAATTATTTACATGAAAATTGTATTAAAAAACTACTTGACCGGCTTTTAAATGACTTCATCTTTTTTCATAATTTGTTTGTAATTTTAATTATTTGAACAGTTTACTTATAAATACTTATAATTGCAGCTGTAATAGTAGCTGTCGGTTTTTCATCATTTTACTATCAACCAACTATATTTGCGAATCATCCCTTTATGTATATATTGAAAACCAAAGATAAAATTTTATTCGCTGGACGCTTCAATACACCTAAAAATTAATTGTTAGTATAAAAAACATACAATTATTCCTAATTGCTTGCATGTTACAAATACATACCTAGATGTATTTTGTTATTCAATTAGAATTTGCTTGATTTCAATTTCAATTCAGTTACTTATTGCATTTCCATATGAATGAATTTATCTATATTTATATGCAATGAGAAATTTCAAAATTATTAAAATTGAGTTTCATTTGATATTTCTGAAATTTTTGTTTTTTATTATAGCTGTAATATTTCACACATATTCATTGAAGCCACGACGACAACCAGAACTTTTCAATGCAAATCACCCCTTCATATATACAATAAAAAATAAAGAAAATATTTTATTTGTCGGAATTTTTCAAAGATTTTGAAATTTAAATGTCAGTATAAAAATGTAATATGCAGGTATTTGTTTCATATACCAAGGTACAACACTTGTGAAGATTTATATTTATGCTTCATTCATTTTAAACATTTTATGCATCTTAAAATTAATTTTAATATCTTAAATCTTTCGTAATGAACATGGTATTATAATAATTTTACCCACTTGTAAAATAATACAGTTTTTTTTTCAAATCCAATTCATAATTTCTATAATTTATTCCAATACTTCTAATTATTATTGCAGCTGTGACAATAGTCGGTTATTCATTGTTCATCCCAAAATTTATAACCGCAAACCATCCCTTCATGTTTATGCTGAAAACCAAAGAAAAAATTCTATTTGCTGGGAGCTTTATACATGCTTAAGTATTAATTGTTAGTATAAAAAACAATTATACGATAAAAATTTAATTGCTCGCATTATGCATATTTTGTTACTTGATTTGAATTTGCTCATTGTCAGTTTTAATTACAATTTGATTGTGTTTCCGCATGAATAAATTTATATGAATTTATTTATTATGTGCAATAAGGAATTTTGAGCTAATTGAAATTGAGTCTCACTTGATTTACACAACCAATTTTCTACTAATTTTATTTTATCGATTCGGTATTTTGAACCATTTGCTACATGTTTCACATTAATTTTTAACACCCTTTGTATTCCTAACCCTTTCATAATAACATCAATATTTTAATGAAATCGCATGATTTTAATATACATATCTTTATTGTCAAGGGATTGCAGGATCTGGATCTTCATCTTATTACCCTCTGAAAAAATCATTTTTGATCGATCATCAGTTTTTGTTAATTTTGAAAATAAAAGAAATTTTATTATTTTGTGGACAAATTGTTTACTTTTGAATTTGTATTGAATGTTGAAATTATAGTCCATTATGTTATTTGAATTACAATCCAATGTTTTTTATTTAATAATTATGGCATTCATATTTCAGATTTTGAAATATCTTTTTACTCCATGCCAGAAGATTTTCTTGCTGATCGTCCTTTCACATTTTTTCTAAAAAACAATTATAAAATTTTATTTACGGGCACGTTTATGATTCCTGATATGTCTATTGAGACACATTTCGATCGTATGATGACTTCATTGAATTTCAAATTAAAAAAAGGCGGAATTAGGAAAAACGTTAAATTAACATCCAAAAAACGTTTACTATCAAGATTTCAACCAACCTACGATTATACGAATAGAAAGAATTTCAATAAAATAAAATTTCCGATGATGATGAAACCAAAAGTACTAGTTTCTTAGTAACTATTGTACATATTTACAATTATTTTCCGAGTGAGCTTTTCAATTAATCGGGTGCTTGGAATCTGATTTTATTTCGTGTTTCGAACTCATTTCGAACATTTAACTGTGTGATATTTTTTGAAAAGAGATACTAGTTTTTGATTTTTTTTATTGTTTCTTACAGCTTTACAAGTTTCGGTGTTAATGGGTATCATGAATATAAAAATAAACAAGTTCATCGCTAATCATCCATTTTATTTCATGATCGTATCTAAAAAATTTAAAAGAGTTTTATTTATGGGCTCCTCTCTAAAATTTAAATAACTTTTATAACCAGGTAATTTTTCATTTATGCTCCATATTACGGAAAAATAGTTTTAATAATCACTAACCAATAACATATTCATTTGCATTTCCTGAAATCATAACTTATAAAAAATGGGTACCTATATTATAATTAAGCTGAAGCTTCTGCGCCTGCAATTATTTAAGCATAGGTATCATACAAAATTTATTTTTTGCATATTAATTTTCAGCAATTGTTATTTTTGAATCGTTAATAATCTGAATAAATTGCATTTTTTTTTTGAATTTTGAATTTGTTTCTTGCAGCTGTACAAGTTACGAGATTTATGAGTGCGAGAGTTTATAAAAAATATTCGTTTATTGCTAATCATCCATTTTATTTCATGATTGCATCTAGAAAGTATGATAGAGTCTTATTCTTAGGCTCTTCACTAAAATTTTAATAAATATCCAGGTAATTTTCCGATTTGGTTCCATTTTAGCACATTATCACCATATAGCAATGTCTTGGATCATCATTTGCATTTCCCAGTAACATTTTTTCGCATTTCTCGAAATCATAATTAACAAATTGGCATTGAAAAGTAAGCAATTTAAATTATAGGTGATTTTCGGATAATATTCTATTTTGTTGACTTTTTTAGTTGGAAAAATATTGTATGTTAACTTAAGTAAAATTTGTATAATATTTCTCAACATTACAATAAGTGGTCGTAATAAAAAAAATATCATTAAAATACGTACCAATTGTGTATAACATAATTTAAGTATTTCCACACGATATTACAAAACAATTAATGTATTTTGTATAAAATAATTTTCAGCCTTAATTGTTTCTATTGAATCATCATTTGCCTTCAACGATGATCCAATATTTGACGCAAATCATCCATTTATTTACATCATTAAATCTCATGGAGGAAATTCATTATTTTTTGGCGCATATAAAGGAATTGTTTAAGTAATAGGTAATTTATCATACAAAAAAATTTCGTATCGGTAATAACTTATGTGTATATCAAATTTATATACTTTCATTTACCCAGCTTTCGGTTTTTGTGTTCTTGTCGCTATTTTAAATTGATCTTCTAGTGATGAATTTATTTCTAATATTGATTTATCTCTCTTAGCTTTGTTTTCGAGAGCGGATTCTGCAGTCATTTATGATTATTACATAGACGCAGATCATCCATTTATGTTCATATTGAGAAAAAAATCGAAAATTATATTTTGTGGAACATATCGAGGAATCTAAATGTGTTTTTAGGTTAGAATATATTCAAATAATTGCCACTAGGAATGTGCTAGTTTCATTTTTCATATTGATGTTGAAAAATTCATGTGATTAGTAAAATTTTATAATTATATTGTGAACTCGTTTAAATAAATTATTAAACGAATTATTTTGATATTATGTTGAATAGTGTTTATCTTAAATATCATTTTTCTTCCTTAGCGTTCGAAATTGTCGCCGATTCAATAGTTTTTGAAATTCCTGTTAATGCAGATCATCCTTTTATGTATTTGTTGAGAAAACAATCCAACATTATTTTCTGCGGAAGTTATCGAGGAAAATAAAAGTATTGTTAGGTTAGAATTCATCCAATTAATTATTTTTCTATTGGTTTAATGTGCTATCTTTTTTATTTTGAAGTTGAAAAATTCATTCGAATAAGAAATTGTTCAAATTCGTTCGGACGAAAATTTGAATCATCTTATTTATGTGCAATACGTTTTCGCTTATGTAAATGTTATATTTTTGTATTTTTCGACAATTTCGAATTTCAGTTAAGAAATTGAGTGGAAAAAGTGGGCCTGAACATTTACCTAAGAAAATATTCATAAATTGTGATCATCCATTTTTTATAATATTGAAAACTATCGATAAAATCATTTTCGAGGGAGTCTGGATAGGAAAACATTAATTTTATGATTACAGGTAGTTGTGCGAATAAAATCGATCTACTATTTCTTCCCTTTTCTGTGTAAATAACAACTGAACTTGAAATAGCGAACATTGAAATTGTTTACGTATCATTTCACATACAACTTGATAATTTTGAGTTGATTTTTTGTACTTTTTTAATTTCAGCTCTTAAAAAACAAGTTAAAAGTGGTCGCGTCCATTACCCAAAGGTTGTAAATTGTAATCATTCATTCTTTTTCATTTTGAAAACAGTCAATGAAATAATTTTCGAGGGAATCTGGACAGGGAAGCTTTAAAATTATAATTGCAGGTTATTAATGATTTATCGATCGATTCAATTTTTCTCATCCGATCTATGTACATTATTTACAAAATACACATCACGCATTCGTTCATTTACGAACTGTTGAAATATAGATAGAGTGCCGAGAGGCAAAAATAGACGTAAATACTTATCTGCATTTTTCTGATTTTTGATAGTTCGTAAATGGAGGAAGTATCATAAGTAGCAGACGATGTTGGAAGTTCATGTTTGAAAGTTGAATTTTGAATTACCTGGTGAATTCGAATACAAAAGAATATTTGTATCTTTTTACATACGATGTAAACATCATTATATGGAATTGACTTTGTAAATTTTGAATTTCAGCTTTTATTAGAGCACAAGCTAGAACTATTCGTCTCTATTATCCGATGATTGTGAATTGTAATCATCCATTCTTTTTCATTTTGAAAAAAGTAAATAGAATAATTTTCGAAGGAATTTGGACAGGAAAAAAATAACTATGATTACAGGTCAATAATTATTTATTGATAAATTCGATAATTTCATCAGATCTACACAAATAGCGGTCGATTTTGGAAGTTATGTTGAAAAATAATTTTTTGAATTTTTGTGAATATAAACATTAAAAAAAATGGTTCTTTTTACATGCCTACGATTTGATATTTACATGGAGTTGACTTTTTATAAATTTTGAATTTCAGCTTTTAGAGCACATTTAAAATCTCGTCCATATCATCGTGATCCAAAGGTTGTAAATTGCGATCATCCATTCTTTTTCATTTTGAAAAAAACCGACGAAATCATTTTCGAGGGAATCTGGACAGGAAATTAATTTAAAATTTTCAGGTAGTTTTGTAAGAATCGAGTTTGATTTCAATGGCTTCGATTGACAGCATGCAGCGTTTCATTACATTTTGATTTTCGTCATTTAATCATTATTTAATCACATCTTGTGTAAGATGTTTGATATCGTTCAATTTGAAAATATCTTAACAATTATTGTCATTAACATTAATTTGAGTTGTATTTTTATTTTCACACGTATATTTGACATACAGCTGTGTTAAATATATTGAAAGGAATTAATTTTCCTACAAATTTCAGGTAGAAGGGGTCGGAAATTGAGTCGTGTTCATCCGAAGATAATTAATTGCGATCATCAGTTCTTTTTCATTCTGAGAGCATTCGATGAAATAATGTTCGAAGGCTCTTGGATAGGATAACGTTAATTTTATAATTACAGGTAGATGCATGAAACGCACTTCAGTACGAAGGCTTAAAGTCTGATCTGCATCACGCTATGTTTCATCAATACAATTTGATCAAGTTCTTCTCAAAATATTGTTATTCGAAATAATTTACTTTACCGCACATTTATTCTATAGAAAACTAAATGATTCTCGCTTTTCATTATATTTACTTATATCGTTTGTTATCATGAATGCAGTTTTATGATTATCCTTTTACTGATGATCATTTAAAGTATTTTTCTATCATTCAAACGATTCAGATTTGAATGAACCAATATATATGATATCTGTATCTAATCTTCTGCTATTATTATATTTGCATGTGGAAGATATTGAGAAGTTCATATACATTTATTCAGATGTAGCCCAATTGGAGTTAATTTTTGATTAATTTTGAATTTCAGCTATTGCTATACGAGGGCGAAGTGGCGGTCGTCTTTATTTCCCAAGGGTTGTTAATTGTGATCATCCGTTCTTTTTCATTTTGAAAACGACCGATAAAATAATTTTCGAAGGATCCTGGAGTGGAAAATGATAATTTTGAAATTTCAGGTAGATGCGAGAATTGAATATCATTACGAGGGTTTACGATCAGTTTGACAGCATGCTGTTTTTCATCATATTTCAGTCTGATCATTGTGTGTTTCGTCATCTAACTATTATTTTGTAGAAAATATTGGGGAATTCAATACATTTAGATTAGATATTAATACAATGATTATTGTGATACGTCTACGTTTTTCGCGTTAACATTGGATGATCCATACGAAAAATTAATGTTTCAAATCGTTCTGATAACGCAATATTTTTAGAATTTGACTATTGTTTAACATTTGGCATTCAGCTAGGTGTTGTATTTCAGCTAGTAAATTAATTTCTTACAAATTTCAAATTTCAGCTGTTGAAGTGGAATGGAAAATTAGTGCTCGTGTTTATTTCCCGAAGATAATAAAATGCGATCATCCGTTCTTTTTTATTTTGAAAACGTCCAATAAAATAGTTTTCGAAGGATCCTGGAGTGGAAAACGTTAATTTTTTAATTCCAGGTACATGCATGAATTGCGTTTCATCAGGAAGACTACGATCGACAGCATGTTCCTCCATTATATGTATCATTAATTAACGTTAAACTTCGTCAATTTGAAAAAATATCGAATTTACCAGATCTTTATGATTCGGAAACAATATTTTTTATCATTTTGGAATTCATTTTTCATTTCTAATTCACATTTTTTTATTGATTCGTAGCAATTATGTTACTTGGAGGTTGCGCTAGACTTTCCACCAAAAAAATCATGATATTCGATCGACCGTTTACATACGTTTTGAAAATTACCGATCAAATTATTTTCATGGGATCCTGGATGGGAAAACAGTGATGTGTTTTCTGGATTATGACAAGTGGTTGTTAATGTGTGTTTTAACAAATATATGATTTGTTAACAAAATTTTCAACGCTTTCATTTTAGTATAAAACTGTTCGAACATTACTCATTAGTTTGTTTGTCGTGCAATAATGAATTCAAGCTTTTTTGCTTAAATTATCCTCTATAGTGTATTTACATTGATGTATGTATGTAAGATGATATAAGAATTTTTCGTTCAAAAATATTCCTCAATTCAAATAATGAATTTTTCAACATCAGTCGACTTTTTCAAAAACGTTTGTTTGTGAGATACGATTCATTCACAGCATTTGTTTCATTATTGTCTTCGATCATTTCGGACATAGAAATAGCATGAAAATGAAATACTTATAGTACAGATTATTTCATTTATAAATTGTACACCTGAACAAAAATATAATTTGAATGTTATAAAAAAATATACTCTATGAGATGTTTCAGTGCGTGATATAAAAATTAAATTTAGATTCTCATTTTCCACAGTTTTTAAAGTATGTTTAGTGTAATTTACTTATACACATCTTCCAATTCTGCTTTTTCGTTTGTGTAACTAAATCTTCACTTTGTGTTGTACTTTTTACTAATACATTTTTTTAGTTTTTTTCATTTTCATTTTCACTGTGTTCTGCTTGTGTAGTTTTTCATTTGCTTTCATTAATAATATTTTTCACATTTAGTGATCGACGATCATTTTAATGTTATTAAATTTTATATATTTAAGTACTATAAACATTTCTTTGATTAAATTACATTTTTAATTCAATTGTTTATTCATCACCAATAGATTGTCGATCACTGATTTATAATTTGATTTATTTCATACAACTGTATTTATGAACAATCAACCATAACTTCACTATAATATTATTATATGTATAAATTGTTTTATTTATTGTCAAAAATTATCACAATATAACTTGATAATCTAATATGAATAATTCAGTAACAGTTTTGTGCAATTGGGTATTAAACTTGCAGTGTATGAAATAAAGATTTGCTTTCAATTCACTAATTTATATTGAAAATTATTTTTATACTTTGTTGCATTTGTATTCAGCTTTATTTTTATTTTCAGGTGATTTATCGCTATGGAAATTCTATATGAACTTAATGGACTTTTTCACTTATGTGCATACTTTGAGAACAAAAGTATTCTTGTTCTATGTCAAAAAGTTTCATTTTGAATGTTTTTGAAATTTTTCTATATGTATTTTGGAAGAAATATACAATATTCTAATTATTATAGAGTTTTATTAATCACTAATGATTTGATTTGTACCTATATAACACAAAGTTGAATTTTTGGAAGTAGAGTTAACTAACTAACCAATTGTTAAATCATATACGATAATCAAAAGTAAACTGCAGAATATTTTTTGAAAATAGATATATTTTAAGTGTCAATCATCAGTATTTTTTAATTAAAATGATTCATTCGACATTTGAAGAAAAATATACGTTCAATAAAAATATTTTTTTCTATTTTCAGCTGTTTTTTTAAATGAAAAAAGGAGCCAGCATATGTCGTTTGTATATTGTAATCATCCATTCTTCTTCATGTTGAAAACAACTGATAAAATAATTTTCGAAGGATCCTGGAGAGGAATAATGTAAAAATAAGAACTTTATCAATTACATTCAAATTAATTGATCAAGTAACCTATTAATTATATTGTATTAATATTACTATTGATGAGATTCATTCCTTTTAATACTTTTTCAAAAAAAAAAAATGTAATCGTTTTGAATAAATCAAAATAAAAGGTTGCATATTATTTATATTTTATATAAATTCACTCACTTGAAAACAGATGGCAGAAAGATATAGAAAGATTTCTAAAAAGTCGTCTCAACATTTTCATACTTATACAGGTGAGAAAAATTGAAAGAACACAATGTAATTTTCTACTTAAAGCTATTTATATATTTTTTCAATCTACAAACATTATAAAAACTGTTCGATTAAATGATTTTTTTTATTAAAACTAAACAAGTACAACATCAATCTGATGAAATCTATTAAAAAATATTTTATACCTTGAAATTTTACTTATTTTAAATTCGAACTTTCAATCGTATGTTACCAATTAGTTACTGATAACAAATGTCGAATTCTATAGAAAAAAAAACATTAATTAATGCGTTGTTAACAATAAGTAGCTTAACATACGACTGAAAGATCGGAACTTAAAAACAACATGAAAAACTTCCAAGTACCGATTTCAAACATTTCAACGAAATTAAATCAAATCAATAAGCGAGTTTAAACTGCAATCAAAACGAAAAAAAATACAGACAAATCTCCGACCAAGAACTGAAAAAAATCCACACGAGCGACGAAAGACAAAGATGGACGTACGTACGCGCGTCTCTATCACGTGAATTTTCGACAGTTCGCTGTTAAAGGACGTCAAATGGCGTCGTCATATTATATTAGAAGCAGGCACTAGACTATAACGTATTCAGCATTCAATATCGACACGCACCGTTTTATATGCATACGAAACGTGATGCGAATAAACGGTTCGAAGCAGTTTTTCCCGCCAATAACAATTTCTCTCGTCGCGCGGGAAAGGCGACCAGTCGTTGGCCATAACTCGCACGAAACACACGCTTCGCCGAACAGGCGCGGGAAAATTCAGTTTGCGGATTTTCCGCTCAAACGGTGATTTTTTTTTTTTGCTTATAATGAACGCATTAAATGCTTTTCGTTTTATTTTTTATTAATCTATTGATTTTTATTTATAATTTGAAATTTTAATTGGTTATTTTTGAATGTATAAAGTGTGTTTTTTGTTTTTGATAAAAGCGTTCATTTGTAACTTATGTGTCAAATATTAGTGTATTACGTATTGAACTGATTTATATTTTAGAAATCATTTGAAATTATCAAGTTTTGACTGTTTTAAACATCTTCGTCAATGTGTAACAAATATAAATTATCTTAAACATCAGATCACTTAATAATATTCCAATTTCAATTACCTCAGATATTCAATTATTCAGAAATATAAACTTAAAATCCTTGGCTTCTAAGCACCTCGTATACTATTTAAATTCAATCTAATACGAAAAATTAACGTGAACCGAAAAACTGTTTCAGAACTCAAACCAAATTCTACAACTACACAAACAACTGATATGAACTAAGAAAGTAACAAAAAACAATCTCAAAATGCCACGAAAAACTTCATCGTCCTACTGGACCGCAATGGACTTCGGCAGCGAGGACGAAGACTCCACGATGGTCCCCTCCAAGAATCCCACGACCAGGGTCTACGTGGATCCTTGGGACCTGGAGAACTACGCCTTCATGAGACGACACCTCGAAGGCACTCCTGAGCCTCAGAGCCCGGCTGGAGAACCCGCATCGTCCTCTACCTTCTACTACATATCTAAAGAGGAGCACGAACTCCTCAATCACCACCACCATCATCAGCCCCTTCAAAGGACGTTGCCTTCTGCGGATTCTCCTACTCTGTTCGCTGGAATCGACGAGCTCGATTTTCACAATGAAAATTTCGAAGTTCCGTATTATGAATTGAGTCGAGGAATCGATCGTCGTCGTCAGAGCGAGGATTTCATGATGGAGCGGAAGTTCATTGTTCCGAGACCGACTTTGACAGGTATGCGTGTGTAGTTTTGTAATGTTTGACGTGAATTCTTGTCGCATTAAGGCTCAGTCTTTCAATTATCAATTATCTTTTACAATAATTGGCAGTAATCGTCAATAATATCTATCAAAATAGATAAAAAATTTCAGTTTTAGTTGATTAGTTTAACCGATAATTGAAAGACCGGCCTTTCAGTTAGTTAGCAATAAATATTGATCGCAGATTTCATTTTGCATAGAAATTTAATGCTTGGATATAATTGAATAATTTTACCAACAATTGAAATATTCAACTTTAGACATGATGTTTTAATCATAAATTAATATTTTAACTTGTTATTCTATAAAATGAAAATTTATAACGAACGGTTAAATTGCTAACTGATAAGAAAATTGACTTTTGACAGTTACATTGAAAATAGATTTTCATGCGACAAGTTAAAATTTTTTGAAATGTGCTGTAACTATTCCTATAAAAAGGTCATATTATGGTTCTATTAAAATTGCGTATTTTATTGAATGAAAATATAGATTGTCAATATTTTAAACCGCATTATAAGAGGTTCAGGTGTGATACAACAAATTCTGATCAGACACTCGTTATTATTTTCGATAATATGTACATGCCATTGAAATGCATGAAGCATTGTTGACAAAACCGAAACCCAGGAGAGCCTCGTTGATGAATCATATGAAATTTTCATATTACATCTGATCAAATACGTTCTCGTTGTGAACAGTATAATAATCGTCATTTTCATGTTCTATCTCCTCGTTCGAACGCAGACTGAATCTATTTTCGTTATTCGATCGAAAAATTCCAAATTCGTCCGACATTTATAACATAATAATATCGATATTATTCGTGTTGCGAAATTGATGTCACCCAAATGTCGCTTGTTGATTTCACCGTTTTGGATTCTATCGGAAAAATTTGACCGTGGCATTTAAATTCAAAATTTTAGCTAATTTGAAAGAAAATTTTATTCACAGCTCAGTTTAAGTGATTCATTCAAGCGGATATCGAAAATATATAATACATCATTAAGAATTGAATAATTTATACGCATATTTTTTTGTTTTTGAAAGTTTTCAACATATCATATTAGAAATTTTCGATCGGCTGTCATACAGAGTTAATTAGTCTCTATGGTTACAGCTAAAAAAATTTACACGCACCGTTAAAAAACCAAAAGATGAAGCCATCAAGAGAACTGGGACGCGAAGGTGATTGTCATTTACGAAAAAACCGATAACATTTCTACAATTTCTTCTGAACGACCATCGATTACGAGCACGCGATGCCTAGAAAGCACGACACTCCACCCAACCTATAATTCTATGAAAAAAATCCAAAAATTTCAAATCAAACGATAGATTCAAGTCGAACTGTTGTCGGGTAGTTTTCACCGTTTTTCATTCTTCTGGTTTGGAAAATTTCGAAGCGAGAAAACCGAGTCGTTCGCACGCTTAAGTCGTTATGATTTTTCATAGGAATTATTATATCTATGTGTTAGAAGTCGTTGGATAATTGTGGATTGTGTTCTTCACGCACTCGTCGACTTTCCAATGTCGATTGTTCGCGAATGTCGAACCGTTCTGATCGCTTATTAATTCTATGGCTTTTGTTATATCGAACCGTTCTAAATTGATAAGAATCGATTTTGAGAAAATTCGCAGCATAAGTGAAAGACTTTTTTTGAAAATATAATATATCAGCGACATGATATTCTACATTATTTGTATAACCCAACTTTAAGGAAGGATTGTCATTTGAAGTAATCTAGGTTAAAACAATTTTCCGGAAAGAAGGAATTTTTTTTTATAGACACCATTTGAGTACGAAATTGGTGATAATATAGGATTATATTTTAACATAATTTAATTTGAAATTTAATCAAATTTATCCTAAAACTCAGTCTAACGAACTCAATTTGATAATGAACCAAACTTACTCTAAAACTCAGTCTAACTTAATCAAAAATTTGATCCAATTTAATCTAAATTAACACGGAGTATTGTGTCATCGATATAACTATTCAATGACAATTTCCTTTAAAATCTATCGTCGAATGTTAAAGACAATCGAGAGAAAATTTTCGAACTCTAAATACATTATTTCCGCGAAAATCACAGACTGGATGCAAATTTAACGCTCGATACGCTGCAATTATGCAATTTTCCTATTCTGCTCAGTATTTTTTCCTCTCTCAGTATTTCGCAACTGACCGGCGATACTCATTTTCTGCAGATTTCGATTTCGCCACCGTCCTGGCTAATTGTCGCGGATAATCATAGGTCCGCTTTCTCTAAATGACCCATATTCGTATGCAAATCCATAACGAGTAAGGTTCTTTAGGTGTTCGTTTTTTTCGGTCGCGTGAAATTCTCTCGCTTTTATTTGACGACTAAAAAAGCCACGGGGTACAAGTTATTTCGAGAAAAGCGCGTTCAAAGTTGACTGATGTATGTATTAGAAGGAGGTCGACTGATTTGATGATATATTGAGGCACACGTTCCGAATTCGTTTATATCCTTTTGCCACCAAATAAACGAGATTCCTGTGCATAACTCGATTTCGGCAAAAGGGTCACTTGTACCCCTCGGCTTTTTTGATCGTCATTTCTACTTTCGATTTTGCGCCAAGTCGATAATCCTTTCGTAAGATTTAATCGGAACTAGTTTCGATAATCTTGGATTGTGTCAATGAGAGATCAACGATTTGAATGTTTGATTGGATGATGTTTTTTCATGATATATCCAATGTGAATGTTAATTTCTAATGCAATAAAAAATATTAGTTGGATAAGTCATCATATTAATCGAGTTTTTAGGTACGTCTTGAAGTAGTAGATAATTGTGTAGTATGTATTTTCAGAAAGGTCATATTGTAAAGATTGTAAAAATATTTTCATTTGCTTCAATATACATTTTAATGGCTCTAAAAATGACATACGAAAAATGTTTCTTTAAGTAAAAAAATATATCTTAATTGGGTACGATTTTACTCATTTAAGAAGTTGCTACAGAATTACATAAAGAACTCGTCTATACAAAAAATATGACTTTAATAGCTAAAAATCGATTATATAAGCAAAAATTCGAAGATCGAAAAAACAGGTGCGCTCAAATCTGTGTCGTCAAATTTAAGAAATTTGACCTTGTACACGTGTCGGATGAGCGGGAAAGTTGTCGATTTTCAAAAAAAAACCGAACTAATCGAACTCGTTTTCGAATTTTTTTAATGCTGTTTTGCGCAAATCCCTCCGATGAGCGAATTTTGTTCGTGATTCTAGAAACGGTCACGATTTTAGTTATTGACGATACTTTCCAACTAGAATCAAATTGATAACGATGTTTAGATGTTCACGTATTCAATTATTCGTGATTTTTTTTTAACGAGCAGTAGTCAAGTTGTATTATTTTGATAAAATCGTTCTGGTTATTTATGTCTGAATATTGATTGATTTTTGATAAGAATTTGTCTGAAGACGTTCTCATTTGATTTTTTTAGTAAATACGAGAAATGTTAATTTGATGAATTCCGTATTCTCGTGTATACGACGATTTTGTTGAATCTGGTACGAGATATTTGACTTACAAGGAGATAAGCAAGAAGAAAGTCGTTCTCGTAATTTTCTTACGATTACACCTATGCATTTATTGAACTCGATGCACTTGTGCGAAATGCAACTCTCGCTACGAGTGTATTGAACTTGAAATATTTTTTCGGAATAATATAATATAATATTATTATTTAATAATTTTTATACATTAATTATAAGATTTTTTCAAAATAATCATGACCAATGTCAATTTATCGATTAAAATTAACAGTACTCTCACAATTTTTTTTAATAGAATCGAATTAAAACGAAACTGTATAAACCTATCACAATGAAAATTATATGAACGCTGCGAAGCATCTGCTGAGCACGAAGTGGAATGCATTTAACTGGAAAACGAAAGTTAATCGCTATAATTGAACTCGAGTGAAAACATAATTCTCGGTTAGACACTCGGATAACTTTAACCATAGTAAAGTATTGACATCGAGACGATTTTAGACGCAAAAGTTAACCTTGCCGAAGGTAAAATCTGTTGAACGATCAGGTGAAAGCATCTGCGGTATTTTCTGCATCGTTAACAATGTTTTTGTGTATCGAAAACTGTTTTGTGGTGCTCCATAAAACAACGTCAACGTTGACGCTGAACAATGACCGCTTCTTTCTGTTCGGTATCACACGCGTTCTAGGTCAGGTGGAACAAACCTAATTACAGAGGTGTTGAATCTTTGTTTTGCAAATTGAATCAATTAATATGAAAATTTGTAATGTGTTTATGTTGTACAAAGTGGAATCTTGGACTTACATGCTTCAATTTTCAAGAATTGGGCGATCCAATCTAAGAAATTTCATCGTTTGATCTTCAAACTCAATATTTGTTTTTTATAATCGATGGGTAGTCTTTGAATCATTGGCTAAACTATTTAATCGTAACTAAACATTTTTTATCTTGTGAAATTGAAAAACTTAAAACCAATGGTTATTCCTAACCGATCGCCTAATGATATTTGAAAAATCTAATCTATGAACTAATGTTTCAATTATTTAACTAATCTACCTTTGTTTGATATTTTTCTCTATTGAATGTAATAATAAACAATTATTGTTAACTACCGAATAACTCAAAATTAAAAAATCGGCATTTAAAATTGAATTTGTTTAGCAATATTTAGATATTAGATGAAAAAATATTAATTGAAATGTAATAAAAATAAGGCACTTAGAACTGATACGAAGATTAAACCGCGATAATCTGTTCGAAATTAAACTGTTTTCTATCTCGATCGTTTAATGCACTCTCGAGTAAATCTCTAATTATCATACAAACGTAGTCCATTGTTTCGTGGTCGTTTTTTTTCGACGTTGTTTGGGTTTGGGAAAAACTAAGCATTTTTCTCTTAGCTCGTTCACACAGTGTCCCATTATTATTTCTGTTTGATAGGGGCGACCTTGTTCGCTAAACCAAAACGAATTCAGAAATTTTACGAAAATATGTGTGTCGTGTGGCGAAGAATTTCCACAAAAATAAAATAAACGGTAATTAAACGCTGGTCGAAATGCAATGGACAAGGTTGTCTATGCGCAACGATCATTGTTTCTGATTAATTTCGTTTTGGTTTATTTCGCCGCGAATTTTCCTTCGTTAAAATCGAAACAATGCGGTGAACGCACTCTCGATTGAAAAAAATATCAACACGCCTTTAAAACGGAAATTTTTCTAATAAAGTAACAACGATTTCGTACGAAGGAAGTGCGCATAGAAGGTAAACGACGCGTACGTGAGTCGAAACGTAATTAAATCGATGGTATAATTGAACATGATCAAATTGATATCGAATTAATGAAATATCAATACGAAAATAATTACGATTCATCGAATTATATTGGACCACTTTCGCGCTTCGTCGAATAAAAGTTGCAGCAAAATGGTAGCTATCATCGCACGCTTTAATGCTAATTTGATACGAAATCGTATTTTTTCACGATTTCATGAACAATAAACAATTAAACACAAACATGTGATCAACTTCGGTTCGGTAAACGGATGATGATCGTGATCTTGTTGTTGGTTGTTCGCGCTGCGTGAAATCGAATCGCGAACTAAACGACTTTAACAATTAGTCGTTTTCGAAATGGAAATTCGAGATTCTTATTAATTTTCAGATACACAAATGTATGTATGTTGGATGTTGGCAATTTTTCGCTTCGTCTCATCCGAAGAATTATCGCGATCGAATTGTGAATAGCTAAGAAGAATAGTTGTCGGTTTTGTTTACTGCCGCGATAAAAATGGTGTTGATGGATAGTTGAATTCGAAAAAAATCGAGAATGTTGTTTGGATGTGTTGACTGTCTTGGGTGCTTGTTTCTTTTCCCGTCTTTGAGAGATGATTAACTGGAATTTGTTAGAAATGCAAAAAAAGATGAAACAATCGTCAGTGAGAGGCATCAGTGAAAGTCAAACAAAACGAACTTCAGGTTTTGTTTCGAATAGATTTTAATAAACACACAATCAATTGGTACTTATGGAGTAAACCATTCTACTGTAGTTTGGGTGAGATAAAAATAAGTTTTTTTCTATTTCTGATACTGATATTTTTTATTCAACTTATAGTTTTCACTCTCGAAGGTACAAATATAACTAAAAAATTCAAACGCAAATCATCAAATATCTCGAAACGCAATTCAACCAACCATCATAACGATGAGCACAAATCTCACACAAGACCGCGCATAAAGATCGTTCTTCAACGTTAACGCAACATCACATAAATAAAACCTCTTTTGGCTATGATCCACTTGCAACAGGTGGTTATCCAACGTTCTCAATAACCGAATACCGACCGATTCTAGAATTCAAAAAATCCAGTTTTCCAACCCGCAGGGCTTCGAATGCGCAAACCTCGGTCAACTTTTACAAAAAAATATATTCACTTACGTACATACATATAATAAAACGGATAACACGGTCATTACAAGTGTCGTAACTCTCGTAAAACCAATTGCGTATGTACATATTATACACACGTCGAATCGAACGCTACCGTTTTATAAATGACTATTGAAAAGGCCAAGAGGTACAAGTGACTGCGGTGATTTCGAGAAAAGCGCGTTCAAAGTTGACCATATATTAGGAGGAGGTCGAGTGATTTGATGATATATCTCGGCTCACGTTTCGAATTCGTTTATATCCTTTTGTCACCAAATAAATGAGCGTGCATAGAAGCGATTCCTGTGCATAACTCAATTTTGGCGAAAATTTCACTCGTACCCCTTGGCCTTTTCGATCGTCAAATGGACATGATCGAGATTTGCCATCATATTATCGCAACATCGAAATGGTAATTGCCGTTTTTCGTGCAAAATCGCAAATCGGCGATCTCGTATGTATAATGTGACAGATTGTGCAAACGCGTGAAACGGTCCACGAATGACAATAGGATGCTTTTTTTTCGTAACGCTATTTTTCGACAGCCTTGACATTCTTTTTTTATATATATTTTTGATCGAAATCTAATTCTAAATGCAGGGACATTATTTTAGGGGAAATATATCGTTCACTTGATTCATGAATCATCTTAAAATGGGAGAATATTCAGAAGAAAGCTGCATGCAATGTACCTATCAAAAATAAATATCGAAACTCGTAATGAAAAAGAAAATTATGCCCTTCTTTGGAAAAACTTGAAATGACGTCTGAATGTCATCTTGATTCAATCGATGTTGGACCCAGATTTTGTTAAAAATTCGAAAGTTTGAGAGAAATCGGGTTAGGGTTTATCGGTATGAAATCTGCTCGAATTGAATCGACTTAAAAACCATATGTTGCGAATTCGAGTTTTAAAGCGATTGAATTTCGGCAAAGTCATTCAATGTGCGTATCGAGTCGATTGTGCAAAACCACATTCCGTGTTAATTTCGTAAAAACTTCAACACAAAGAAAGTGTTAAACGCCGTTTAATTACATTCGACGCTTACTACCTGAAATCGATACGACCGAAGAAATGTTCCGTGGTGCAAAATGAATTGATTAATCGACGTGCGTGCCGTTATTTATTTATTTTTTTACAATCAGTTGGTCAATGTTGTTGACGATGGTACCTACCCATCGTTGAGGCGACAACAACGGCAACAAAAACAACAACTTTCTACTGTTTGTTAACACGGACAAAGACGTAAATGGATCGAGGAAGACGTTAGCGGACATCGTCGTTGCAAACTGTGCGTTCGATTGTTTGTCTGTTAGATGAAATGGTTTAGTTTTCTTTTTATTGTACGACTTCAATTTTTGTTTCAGTGTGTTAATTGTTTTCGTTGATTATAGTGGTTGTTTTAAATTGGAAGAATGCTTCTCAGCATCTGCAGATTAAATCGAGTTGCTCTCAAAGTCTACTTCTTGTTTATAATCATAGTGATTCTATCCTGATTTTTTTTCACTTGCATTTAGCATATGGTTTTTTATCTTACGTTAGAGTTAAAATTGGTTTTAATTTAAAAATATATGCAGTCGAAACTCAAAATGAAGTTTTTCGTCATAATAATTCAATATGAACAGATCAGAAAAGAAAAAATTCTTGAGATAGAATAGGTAGTACCTATAAGACAAGACATGCGGGAGTTTTCTAGCAGATTTTACATTTCAAATTGAATTTATAACAATTAGAGTTTAAGAATAAGTAAACCATTGAGTTTATAATTGTTGAATTTTATTTCGCTTTCTTTTCCCTCACTATAATGGATCTAGATCGATTCTAAATACAAAACCCACCATCGATAAATCTGATTCAATTGAAACGAAACCGTAAACAAATCGAAAGTAACCTTCTCGTTAATCCGCAGATACAGGCAGTTCACTTTCCAGCGGAAACGAGAACTACGTGTATTCGATGACCGACGTGTGCGATCCTACTTCTCCGGATGCATCATTGGTCTACGTGTACGAGACGGCCACCAGGAAGAGGAAGATCGCGCTGCCGAAGAGCGCCAGGAGGGCCTCGTCCAACGGCAACCAGGCCGTGAGAAAGTTCAGGTAATATAACTGTCCGAACAATGATGTAGATATGAATGGATAACTTCGAAATTGATGAAAAAGCTCGACAATGATCAGAGGCGTAGTTTGACGTTTAGGGTCCCCAACGGAGAGGTGTTTAAGGGCCCTTTTCTTTAGATGCAATTCAAATTTAATTAATTTTTTGGAATTATATTATCAAAATTATATATTTTTTAGTGTTTATAGCAATTGCAATTAGTATCATTAGTACAATTAATTAGTATGTAATTTATATGTAAATCAAATAATCAAAAGATTTTATTACATGTTTTTCAAGAAAGTACATATACCTACATACAATGATTCACTAATACAAATAGAGATATTGACAGTAAAATTATCAATTACCTTCGATTTTTTTTCATATCTGGAGTTCTATACAAGGAAATTAGAATCTTGATAAACTATCATTAATTAATTTTTCAAACTAAAAAAAATGCAACCATTTTGTGTATTATTTTATTATATAATATATACTTTTCATATTACCATTTTATTATTTTTATCCTGATACTTATTGTTAGAATCATCCATCTCAAGTAACTACGCCTCTGTGCATATGTATCCATACATTAAAAATTGATGAAAAAGCTTGACAATAACCTTAGTACCACGTTGGCTCTCTCCATTTCTTGTCACGGTCTGTAGTTGCATTGTTGTGCGTAACAACTCGTTTGCAAAGTGGTCTCGTCATGGAATGCAACGTCTAGTTCTATTTTTTTTTTCAATTGAATATCATCTTTTTTCAGGAGAATGCGCAACAGTGAATGTCTGGACTGCAGGCTGGTGGATAACGGTGGATACTCGGACGGTTTTGAAAATGACATGCATATGGTGCCACTGAAACCACCTCCAGAAAACTTCGGGTTGAGTTCTTACGGCCACCTGAAAATTGATTACTCTTGCAGTTGGCATTCCCTCGATAAGTTGATACGCAGTGAATGATTAGACTGCAAGCCATTGTCGGTACAATAATATTATATTTATATTCTGAGTCCAGTGTGTAAATTGTGAATGGACTCTACATATATAGAAAAAAAATGTAATGATGGATGTATCAGTATAAGATATTATAGATGAAATATGTTGAATAGAATTGAAAAAAAGATTTTATAGTTTTTTTAGTTCTGAACTATAATTGATAATAAATACATGTTTTAAATGTAACCAAAGAAGTTTATTTACCAGAAATGAACTTCATTATAATATTTATATTTTAATGTAATAATTTCATAATATAATCTATTGAACTGTTGAAAATGTGCTAAATATTATATAATATAATTAATAAGCTGGTAATGTAATTTGTTATAACAATTTGTAAATTTACAAATTAAAATGTATTAATGAATGTTTTGTTATTATATGAGAAAATTATTATTTCGAAATAAATAAAAATTGACTATAAGACTAATTGTAAGAAACAGTTATTTACACCATAATCATGTTTCCTTCAATTTAGTCCTCCAAAAATTCCGTATCTGTATTGAATAATTTCCTTTTATTGACTTTCAAAAGTGGTTTAACTTGACAAGATTGTCTTTTCATGTTTGTTTCATTGTTAGTCAACAAGTTGAAAGATTGTTGTTTTGATGCATTATCAGATGCATCTATTTCAATAATATCATAATTTGAAAATTCTGAGTTATTATTGCATTTAGTAAATTGTACTAGATTATTATTTTTCATATTGTTCTTTTCAAGTTCTTCAATTTTCTAGAAATATTATCAGATTCAATGATATTAAAATTTATAGTGATGAAGATAAAAAAAATTACCTTCTTATATGCAGAAATATTTAGATGATTCTTATCGTTAAGTATTTTAAATTCATCTCGCATTTTCATCGCTTGAGCATGAGCCATTTGAAGTTGATTTTCATATTCAAAAACAAGAGTATCTATCTGTTATGCAGAAAAAAAACCATTCTATTATTTTAAATATAATATACCTAGGTACATACACATATTTAGTTTCGAACTTATTATATTGAAATAAAATTAATTTACCTGTTGCTTTTTGTTCATGTGAATTTCTTCAATTTTTTTATTCAATTCTTTTATAACACAGGAATACTCTTTTGATTTATTCTCAATTTCTGTTTTCAGCCTAAGAACTGGAAAAATATTTTATATATTATACATATTACATTATTATATGTTTATGCAAAAATATAAATATCAACACAATTTATAATCAAATTGTATAATTACTTTCGCTTTCATATTCAACTCGAAAGTTTTCAAATTTGTTGCAGTTGTCGCTTATTAATTTTTCAGCTTCTTGCTGATATGTTACATGAAGAACCGATTTTTCCTATAAATTGAAAATGTGATTGATAAATGCTTGATATACAAATATATATGTATTATAAGAGAAAAACCTCTTCTAATTCTTGTATTTGTTGGTTCTTTTTCAATATTTCATCTTGGCATGCTTTTATTTCTTCTCTCGCACTCACAAGTTTGGCTATGGTGTCTTGCTGTTTGCGAATTAGTTCACGTGATGTCAATAATGATTCATTTTGTTTCTTTTCGTTATTTTGCAAAATAATAATTTTATTTTGCAATGACTTTAACTGGTCAGATATAGTATATTTTTCATCATCACATTTTTTAAAGCGCTGAAAAATATATAAAAATAAGGTATTCATTTCATTCAATCACTCAATTATAGGTTTTTTTTCTATAGATTTTATAGCTATAATATAATCAGCAGTTATTGATAACTAGTTGCTAAACAGATGTTTGAAATATTGGGCTTAAGTTATTTTGGATTTTCCCAATTTTATATCTACCACAATTGTGTACTGATGAATTTGTTGATATTGGTATAGAATTAACAAAATCGGCAAATATTGGTGATTTTTTATTTTATTTTCTTCAAGGTATGTCTGACATAACGTTTAGTTGGGATTGGGATTGGAGTGAGTTGAGACAATGACGTGTATGAAATAGTTAAGTACTATTCATTATAAAATATTAAGAAATCTGCAAACCCCAGATATGGTTCCGAAATCTTTCAAAACTTGAGAAATATCGTCATCCATGGTAAAGTTTTGTGGTTGCCGCCAGTCGAAATGTCACTATGATAATAGTACTGAAAATAATACGACCATTAACGATTTTGATTATTTTTTGCAATAATAAGAGAGAATGGGGAAAGTTGGCTTAAAGTTTTATTTTTAAGATCTAACTTTCGTTTGGAAAATCTTATTTTGATAAAAAAAAGTGTCAAAATATTCGGAATTTCATTGGCTAACAATTATGGTGCAAATAAGCGTTGTTTAAACCAAGATTGTTTTGAAGTTTCTTTATGTACGTATTGAATGTCAAATCTCTTATCAGCTTAATCGGAAGGTTATGTAGTTAGAATTGTCATTGTTTTGTTTTTATTTTTCGTTTTGTTTTATTGTTTTCAAGTATTTAATGTTAAATTAAACATTTAACTCTATTTTGAGTATTATTTAATAATAAAAAAATATAATTTTAACGATTGAAAAACTTATTATGTCTGAGAACATCAAATGAAGTGCAAAAATATAGCGCATTTCAAAGATTATTAAGTTACATAAAGTTCCAACTATAGTTGAAGATGTATTATTCAGTGATTATCAGTTTTATATTCATTTTGCTCGAAAAATATGTAACTTGTGAAGATTATAGAAGTTTTTTGAGTTCGAACACACCTTATAGATTCATCGAAAACAATAACACTAATGTACCATGTAAAGGTAAGTTATAATAATTAATTGGGAAATATTAATGAAATATATTCATGAAATTACAACTGAATCATTCCGACACTTTTATTATGATTCTTCAGAGTGTGAAGTCAAAAAGACATGGATGATGATACGTCATGGTTCTCGGTATCCAGCTAAAAACCTTCTTCGTTTCATGCAAGATGAAATGCCCAATATAAGAGATAATATTTTAAAATATTATGAAAGAAATGCTGGTCAGTGCAAAATAAATATGAATAAAATATTTAATTCATAATGACTTTTTTATGTGGAATGAATAATTTATTAGGTCCTTTAACTGAAGAGCAGTTAGATGTATTTCGTACGTGGTCTCCGTTAAATGAGTCTCTTCATAATGAAAAATATTTATCATTCGAAGGCAGTGAAGAAATGGAAAAATTAGCAATGAGAATGCAAAGAAGATTTCATAGCTTGTTTCCAAATCAATCCCATAAGAAAAATTTCAAAGTTTGAACTTTTTTGATAGAAAACTATTTTTCATCGCATATATTATGTACCTTTATTCCTTTTGTAGTTTAAGCACACTCCGACTCAAAGAACGTTTGAAAGCGCTAAACATTTTGCTATCGGATTATTTGGAGAAAAAACTGTAAACAACATAGATTTTATAAGTTCAGCATCCAATGATTCTGTATTGCGGGTATTTATTTCAACTTATAGAATTGTAATTATTTATATATATTATTTCACATAAAAAATATGAATTTTAGTTTTACAAGGGTTGTGAATCTTGGGAAAAAAGTGTGAAGAAAAATCCAAAAACTTATGAACAATTAGATTTATATATTCAAGGACAAGAAATGAAACTTGCTATTAAAAATATATCTGCTATGATGGGATATGATAGTTATTTAAATTTCAGTAAGTAATAGTTTTTTTTTCAATATTATGTATTTTTTAGTAAATTTTTGAAGTTATCTTACATTTAGAAAAAATCGTAAAACATTGGTCATAAAACAGTCTTCATAAATGACTTGAAATGTGAGATGTTAATTATATGAATTAAATAGAGTGTACTTTTGATAATAGACTTATCTAAGGGCTAATGTCATGTTCGAATATGATCGGGTCAAATAAGAACAATGAACTCGCTTAAAATAGAGATGTTTCAGATATATCGATATATCGTTCAATTAAAGGCAACCGAAAACCATGGTGAGTTGTGTCTCTTATAACTCCTTTCCATTTATCCCTGGATTCATGTGTGAACAACAATAAATCTAGTAAATTCTTATTTATCGTACTATCTAAAAAAAATAAGTGTGAATTTATGATTGATCGATTTGTGTGGATCGACTAATCGATTGGTTGAAAGTAATTTAAAAACATATGAAATGGTAAACTTACGAAAAGCTCTGAAGATGGAAAACGAGGATACTAAGTCAATATTAGTGATAGGAAGATTGGAAGGAAACCTAGAACGCAATTCCTTTCTTTTGTTTTTCACCAGAGAATGGGACTTCAGAATATGATTTGAATTCTGAAACTCTTCGCAGGCATATTTCGAGTTATTTTGCAATTTAAATTGAGATGAGCTGATGGGATAACAGACAAGTAAATTAGTCTGATTTAAATTGAGAAGTTTATATTGTTTTTTAATAAAATAAATTGAAAATAGGTTATGTACAGTAATATGAGACCGATTGTCATATGGCCTCCGTGGCGCAATTGGCTAGCGCGTTCGGCTGTTAACCGAAAGGTTGGTGGTTCGAGCCCACCCGGGGGCGGTCTTTTTTTTTTCATTAATTCGTTTTAAAATCAAATAACGACTCCTGAAAATCACATTTGTCATGAAAATAACTTCATTTTCAATTGTTTTTCAGGCATCGCGAAGTCGCTGTACGAAACTTGCGCGTACGAGCAAAGTGTGTGGAACGAAGATTTCGTATCGCCGTGGTGCTTCTTGTTTAAGATTTTCGATTTACAAGTGAGTTGAATTTGTATTATTTCTATATTTATTTATGCCACTTTCATATTTTATGCGTGTCATTGTCTTAAGTTGGACCTATTTCTTTTTCATTGTTAGCTTTATGTTCATTATATTTTCAGGTTTTCGAATACGCTGCAGATTTGAAGAAATATTACACGAATGGATATGGATATCTGATCACACGACAAATTCCTTGCAATGTTATGAGAGATATCATTTCATTTTTTCAGTGAGTTTTACTTATGAATAAATTTATAAAAATTAGTGAACTTTTGATACATGTTATTTATCAGTGTTTGCAATTAATTGTGAGTTGTATGTGAGTATAATTAATGGATTATATGGGAATTTATTGATATTTTTAATTTTATTATTGAAAGTGCTGATAAAATGATTTTAATTGCATAAATTAAATTTTTAAACTTTTTTCTCAATCCCATATGGTCTAGTGGCTAGGATACCCGGCTTTCACCCGGGAGGCTCGGGTTCGATTCCCGGTATGGGAAATATTTTTTGAACTCATTACTGTTAATTTCAGACAAAACGCATCATATAAATGATTTTTTCAGGGTCGAAGATAGTGTCAAAAACGTTTTTTACTTCACTCATTCTGGTACAGTGAGCAAAACTCTATCGTACTTAGGATTGTTTAACACAGATGGTGCTCTTAAGTTTGATATCAGAGATACCAACCGCGCTTGGCGCACTTCATACATTGATGCTTTTGGTTCGAATTTAGAATTCATTTTATATGAGTAAGTTTTCCTGTTACTTTCCTATTTCTTGCCCACCACCAACCTGACTTTGCTCAACTCTTGTCTCACATATAAATTCCATTTTAATGTTTTATTTTGAGATAAAAAAAATCTTTAACCCAAATCAATCTAACAAGTTTGATAGGGGTTCCATGGTGTAAAATTGTGGTGATGATCAAATAAGAAAGAATTCTGTTTTTTATAATCATTATTCGATGTTTATTTATTGATTTCTTTTTTTCAGTTGCGATGGTGTTGATAAAGTTTTGGTCATGTATCAAGAGAGACCAGTTTTACTACCTGAATGTGATGAATTCTTGTGTCCATTAAAAACAATAATAGAATTTAGAAGAGAGTCATTGGATAATTGTGATATTGAAAAGCTGTGTGCGATTCAATAAAAAAATTATAATCTTTTTAAGACATGCTCATAGAGTAATCTTGTGATATTTTTAAATATCTTGCTTTAATTATTTGCATTTTTCTGCTTAAATAATGTATTTATTTATTGAATATTTATACTATTTTGTGATATCTTAATGATTGAAATATTTTATGTATAAATGTACTCATTGTCAGGTGTGACTCATGACAGTGAAAATATGTGGGATGTGATTAGAAATAATTGGTTTTCATGTATGTATATTGAACTAATATATGTATACCAATTTACTATTTTTATTTTCGACAAATCGTCATAAATATTATTTTTATTGTTAATGACACTGTAAAAAGTGAATTACCAAAACCTTTGGCAAAATTATTTGGAATTATCAGAAATCTTTTGTATTCAAATTTTTGAGTTTTATGTTTGACTTACATGTATAATTTGTATTCTATATAATTTTGTGTTTAATAATAATCTGCCTATATTCTAGGAGTATTTATGAAGATTGTTTTATTTTATTTAATCCAAAAGTAAGAACTTTACTCAAATGAAAAAGAAAAACTCATTAATGAGTTGAAAAAACATATAACAAAAAGAAAAGAAAAAACATTTCGAGAAACACAGATGTTTCAGAATATTTCAGTATGAAAATTAACAGCTTCAAAGTCGAATTTTTATTATTTCTGCATAATGACAATCTGCATCAGAATATTCTTATTATGCAAACGAAACATGAAACGAACAACGGTGCATATTTTTTCAGAATTGAAATGTTACTGGGTGAACGTAGAAAATTATACGACGCATATTAAAATAATATAGAAACAAAAAATAAAACATTATCCGAGCGATTGAGTTCGGTAATAAATAAACAATCTGAAAAAATGATCAATTTCCCGCCTTTTTTTCATTAAAAACATCACATGGGAAATGGCCGCCGATGAAACTTTTATAGCCAACGCTTGATTGTTTTCATCGTCGAACGTTCGAACGTCGATAGATTGGTAATTTACGCTCAGAATTAAAGCTGAAAACACACTGCTGCGACAAATCGCACAAAATTGGTTTTTATCGAACAAATCCATTGAGTTTACACAGTTATTTTATTTGTCACAGTTTTGTGAAATTCGCGCGGTCAGTCGTCGAAGTGTGTTCCCTGGATCGCTTTGAAATTTTCGCATTTTCCGACTTCATTTCCTCGTTCGATTCCGATTCATTATGAAATTGTTTTATCTTTGGTAGTTAATAGGCTTTTCTGTGATTTATGAAGATTAATTTTGGTAAATTGATGTCATTATTGAGCAATTGTTGGAATTTTTTGTAGATTTATCGTTTAGATACGTACAAATTATAACTATGATTTATATTCATATGCGTACTAATACATTTTTTGTGAATTATTCTTTTATTATTATTAAAGATCTATTATGGAAATAGGTATGTTTAGCCGCCATATAACATAATATTTTTACAATATTTGTTTTGGTAGAAATGTTTCACTAAACACCATCAAAGTGCTCAAAAAATTACACCAAGTATTTAAAAACGCACAATAAAATTCATGTTATACAAAAAAATCTACGATTCAAATAAAATCAAATTAAAACTTTCTCATGAATTCGTAAACGATCCCCAAATGAATTTTTAAATGCGAAATATACTATTTTCTCAATTCGCAATGCTTTTCTATAAAATTCACATTGTTCTTATTGCTAGAAGTTTTCTCTCGCGCATACATATTTATTAGATGCACTGCATCACCGAAAAATATTTATGTCTAATCTTCAAACAGGATTTGATGAGCTCGTACTATATCTCGGTATATTTAAAACATTCGGCATGTTGTTTATTATTTTTTCATACAAACAACTAATTCACTACTTCATTGTTTTAAAAGCGTTGAGTCACAACCTCGGGAATGCTGGGGTGATTCACACCGAAATAAATTCGAAGGTTTCCTACTAAAGAATTCTTCTAAAAAACTTTGGTTAGATAAATAAATAGTCTTAATGTAAATTCAGACCGGATTCAGTGACTTGATTAACAAAATTAATCTACTTTTTATAAGAGTTTGAATCATCGACATCACATTTGTGCCTATTATTGTAAGATTGGCTTAAAACGATTTTATTATTTTCAATTTGATCGATTGAAAGTAAAATCATTAAACTGAATCATTTTATTTCTTCTTAAAAGATAGAAATGTTTGATTATTTTACAACGAGATGAACGAGACTCATTTGATTCATTTATAGACTTAAGTCACTTTCATAAAAATGGGTATATTTTATTCAACACGTGTTGCTAATAATGTAAGTTTTCTGCCAATCATTTGATTGGAATGTGCACTTTTTTCAAATCATTTTTTTTCATGATCGCTGAAAAAATCTTTATTTTACGGTATCACATTGACTATGGTGTCGATAGAGCATTTTCACTAACGCATTTTTCACGTGAAAGCTCTTCATTTTTCCTTAGTACGTTTACGTTTATGGTTTTTCAATAATAATAGCAGGGGTAACGAAAATTTATTTAGCGTACATACGTGATTTTAATATATATTTTTCGAAATAAATGAAAAATATATCGATTTTCATTGTTCTCTTTAGAAGTAAACTACGTCAATTACATAGAATAATTTCAAAATTACTTTCGCATCATAATAACATAATATTATTCTTAGATGAATCTGTTTATTTCTGAATATAAACAGCGAAATTTTCAAAAAGATATTGTTTGAAAATAATTTTGATATAGATTCAGCACCACGAAAAAAATATTTTTTTACCAAAAATACAAGTTGAAAAAGTTCCATTTTGAATTACGAATTTTTCGATTCAAATTCAATATTTCAAAAAAAAAAAAATAATAACATCAAAACCATTTCAAGCATGCCATTATCTGAACTATCCCAAAATGATACAATTTCTTCAAAATATCTAACTAGAAATAGAAAACATTTTACTCGAATCTAATTCTAAAACCATCCCACATCTAACTAGAACCAATCACATCTAGACATTTAACCAACCAAACTTAACTTTGACCTACAAACCGACTTCGAACGCAACTTCGCCATCAACCTAGTGCATCCTCATCAGAACCTTCCAACCGAACACTACAGAACCTCATCAGCCAAATGACCCAGAATCCAATCTCACGTCTCAAAAGGAAATTTCTCAGAAAATACATACATACAAACACACAGAAAGTGCAAATGCAAAACGTCCATTCGTGTTTACCGCGTTCTGGCTCTGGCTTCGTTCTACCATCGTCGGCGCAATAAAGCGCCTGTTTATTCCGTTTACGTTAAACAACTCGATAAATGCTCTCAAACTGTGGGTCGAAAATCGTCAGTATATCCATCCCCCCCCTATTCCCCTCGTCTGTGTCGGATTTAGATTAAAAAGGTGCAGTATATTCGCAGTTTGTCCGTCGCGCGTTGCGTTTGTTCGGCGAAGTTCGCTCGGAAAAGCGTCGTATCGGAAAATTTTTTTAAGACTCGTGAAAGAAAAATTGTGATTTTTTAATTAAGTTTTGTGATAGTTTTTTTAATATAAATTACAGTTTTTGTATCGTTTCTGTGATTTTCGTTATCGGTACGTTGGTGGAGAGTTGTTTTATCTCTGTTTGTTCTGAATACTACATTTGACATTTACTCGGGAAAATCTTTTGATTTTTTTTCAAGCCAATTAGTAATTTTTATATACAGTTTGTGTTAGTTATTTGAATTTAAACTAAAGTTTATGCAATGATATTTGTATTATTTCTGTGATTTTCGTTATCGGTACGTTGGTGGAGAGTTGTTTGATCTCTATTAGTTCTGAATACTACATTTGACATTTACTCGGGAAAATCTTTTGATTTTTTTCAAGTCGATTAGAAATTTTTAAATACAGTTTGTGTTAGTTTTTTAAATTTAAACTAAAGTTGATGCAATAGTTTTTGTATTGTTTCTGTGATTTTTGCCATCGGTATGTTGGTGCAGAATTGTTTAATTTCTGTTTGTTCTAAATACACCTTCTTCATTTGACATTTACTCGAAAAAATCTTTCGATTAATTATTTTTCAAGCTGTTATTGTTAATTAGTGATTTTTAAATACAGTTTGTTTTGGTTTCTAGAATATAAACTAGTTTCTATTGTGATTTTTAGTATCGAACGATGATAGATGGTAGTTCGATTTCTATTTATTTTGAATATTAATTCAAAAAAATCTTCGATTAAAAAGTATTTGAGAATATAATAAAGGAAATAATTGGTTTTTGAATTTTATTCGTGGTTCATTTGTAATTTTTATATTGTTTCAGTGATTTTACGTATCGTACGATGGTGTGAAGTCGTTTAATTTCTGTTTATTCTGAATATGATATTTGACATTATAGTTGTATTGGAACAATACAGCAATATCTCCGGTATCGTCTTAAGTGCGAGTATAACACTAAATGTCAATATTGGTTCATTTCTATATACCCAAGCGTTAATCGTGTCTTGTTATAGAAGACCCTTCTGTATCATCCTATTAAAATTCACAAACATTGTTTAATTTATTTTTTGATTATAATTTTATTTTAATATTATACGAAAATACATATTTTTTTCATTAATTGGAAAAAATTCGTGGAAAGGACAAAAAAAAAGTCAGATAAAAAGATTTAGCGAAATAAGAGTATCAAAGTGAACGACAAAAATGGGACTTGAGAAAAAAATTAATGAGAAATTAAAATGTTGAAAAAAAAAACACAATCACACAAAATATTCCAAATATTGAAAAGTCCAAAAATCAAAACCGCAAAAATATTTACGCGAAAAATCTGAAACTTCCGATAAAAAATCGTAGATCAGTTAGCAGCGAACACCGGTCTGCGTAAAATCACGAAGCGATTCGCACAATAAACAATACGGAATACTATCGAAAATTATAATATGATCAGTTCAGAGCTAAACATGACTAACTCTATAAAGTAAAAAGTCGATAAAAGTGATCAAACGTGTATGATTCATTTTTAGAAATTTTCTTAATGCACTTCATTATTAAATTTTCCATAAATTACACACTAACATATTTTGTCTATAATAACCCATAGATGTGCTCAATTCACATTAGACTACAAAATCAATTAAAATAAATGATTTATTTTCTGTGGCTAAAAAAAATTTGTCATGTAATGGTATTTTTCTTTAACATTTAAGACATTTCACACATAGAAAGTTATGATTATACTTATTGTTAATGATTTGACATTTAAATCTTTTTTCTTCTTCGAAAGGTGGAGTTAGTTGAGTTTAGCTCTGAACGGCTCATATGATGATTCAGAAACGCACGAGGAAATAGCGGAACCTTCTACATATACAATTTATTATTATAATAAAGAAAGAACAATCGAAAGTGCTGAAAATGGAGACGTTTTCGTTCAGAATAACGGCACTCGAGTCCATTCTTCGAACGGTAGTCGAACGTCGAAGGTCTTCGTGGTTGTGAGGATATTTTTTTGATGTGATTGAAGATTTTTAAGATGAACATCAAGCTGAACGTGGATGAGAATCCTGCTGAAGAGAGTTCGGAGCCTGCGCCTTATTCTTCGGCGGTAATTTGTTGTATTTTTATTTCGTATGTGTATTGATAGTTTTTCATTTAATTGTAAGTCAAAAATAAGAATATTTTTTGTTTGTATTTTGGTTTAAGGATCACGGTTTTGATTCGCACATAGTAGTTTAAATTGTCAATTATAACGATATTGATTAGATGAGTAATTTAGTTCTCTTTTACGGTTAAATAAGTTATTAATTGCAATGCAGAGTTTAATTGTTAACTAAAAATAGAAAGGCTCGCTCTTTCAATTAGCATTTTTTCTTAATAACTCAGTTAGTATTAGAAGATTAAATTTAGAGTGGAATTAAGATTTTTCAGATTCCAATTTTTGTATTGTTTCGTAAAATTAATGTAATATAATACAAATATATTAATGTTCGAAACGGGACATCTAGTGATAATGTGTGAAGTTTCAATCCAATGGTTAAATATTTTCATTAAAACGAATTCTTTTTATGAATTTCAGAGACAAATACGATGATTTTTTTTTTGGGGATGAAACGATCAATTCTTTTGAGTTTCATCAATAAAATAAGAGATTAATAAATCGATTTTATTCAAACTGTTAAATTTTTTTTAATCAAATATTTTCACATAACACCGAAAATTAATCTAACAATTAGATTGAAATAATAAAAATACATTTATTTTTAAATCAACCTATTTGAAACACAGAACGAACGACATTACATTTTTATTTCAAAGGCAACATCAAAGCTTCAAATTTAAATCGACTTTCCCGGAAAAATCAAACGCAAACGCGAATTTCATTCGATTGTTCCGTCCGATGACAAATATTCCGATTGTTATATAGGAAAAAAAAAATCGCTCAAAAGCGCGAAAATATGAAAGTCTCCTTTCGGATCGCTTTTGCCGCAGTTATCGCGTTTTCGCAGAATCCACTCATTTCCGTACGAACGAATCCACGAATTCTGCTGCCACAAAAGACTTCATATATTTTTTTCATATTATAGTATTATTTCCACTATCGAAAACGGTAAAAACACCGAAAAATTTCCACTCGACGACACGCGCGAAATGGAAAAATCGAAGCTTTCCGAAAGCTACTTATTTGAAAATCTCAAGGAACGCACTGAAATGTACGCTTGATATAGGCGATGGTTTAAGTTGAAAATTTTTTTGGATCATATTATCGTAATTTTTCGAAATTTTAAAGAAAAATTGAATTCAATTGATTATTTCAGTCAGAAGTTTTTGTATTTAACTGAGGCGACTACAAAGCAAACGCAAAATATTAACATCTGATTTTTCAACTATCAATTAGCAACTAGTTAGTGATAATAGTTGTTAAAAATGAGAAAATATAGTTGATACAATGCTTAATATTTTTGTATAGCTTTAATATGAGGTTGAAAGATCAGGTCTAATGTAAGTAATTTACAATTGAAAGATAGGGTATAAAACTTTTAAAACGCAAAGAGATGAACTTACACCATTGTCAAAATTGAGGACACAAATCGCATTAAAAAAACTCAACAGTTTTTATGAATTTCGCAGAGATTCGTTCTGAGTTTCGAAGATTGGATCGCTTTTTGCGAAGTAAACAAATCCATCTGTTTTATCTTTTAATGCTATCTGTGCGATATTGAAATGTATCGAACTGTTATCCGATGCGAGCGACCCTATTTTTTTTAAAGGTCCTTTATTTATTTTTACAATTTTTTCTGCGGTCAAAGGGTCCGAGGGTCTCTTTTTTGGGTTGTTTTTAAAGAGAAAAGTCTCGGTTTTCCAGAAAATTTTCAGTAAAAATAATGAAACTGCGAGGTATTTGGGATTATTAGCGCTCGTTAGTTGCTCAAGGGCGAATTGAAAATTTGGTACTACGTTATAAATTATCCCCTTCGGGGAACAACAGTTTATTAGATTGTCCTTAAGGTTCAAGGGCGAAACGTGTGTGTATTATCAAATATTATTAACGCTTCATATAAAGGAGTTTGTTGAAAAAAGTCTCAGGCGATTTCAGATAAGACGTGATAAATTGAACAGTATTTTCATTATGAATGTGAATCGGGAAAATAGTTTCCGAATTGTCAGTTATCATTAAATTCATATATTCAGATCAAAATATAGGAATTTATATGCATACATACTTATTTTTTTAATAATAGACTGAAATAATTGAACATAATTAAAAATCGAAAAGTTTTTCATTGAGAGCTTATGATCTTTCAAATGAAATAATACAAGTTGTATAAGTTTATTCCCGTTTTTTATTTGATTCACTAATACAATTAAGATATTATTTATGGTTTTAATATGATTTAAATATGGCAGCAGATTTACTAATATGGCTGTAATTAATTGTCAAAGTTCGAGCGTACCTATTGAAAAACACTATATTTTCAGTACATACATTTATAGAATTTGACAGCTGTAACTAATGGTTATTGCTAACACGCTGTTAATCTTTCATTGGAAAAGCGGGTCTTAATTGACTTAACTTTGTCTATGATTTATTTTGAGCCTAATTTGATCACTTTGATTAACTCTTCAAGTTTTTTTATTCAAATTTAACAATCAAATTGAATGCATTATTTATTTAAAACATTGTAATTCTATAACGAATTGAACACGTTAATGAAAGAGGAAAATTTTGCACTCGCAAAACATTCTCTATTTAGAATTCACTAATTCCATTCATCGTTTCATTTCATAGTAAATCACTATCGAATAGACAAATCATTCGTCTGTTATGAACTGATATTTTAGCAGACATGAAACTATTTTTCGGACAAATAAACTAGCATTTGTGAATACACGCGTGATTCACTAAAGATCTAAAACAACTAGAGTTCGAAACGAATATTTTAAATGAAATAAACAGTTCACCTCTCAAACTGACAGCGGCGATCAAACAGCTCAAATTTTGACTTTGTTTATCCGCCATCTTTTATTTTTTTACCGCCGCCATATTGTATTTTTTTTTTACTGAAATTCGCAGAGGCGAACTAGTCTGTTTTAGCGGATTTTTCGCTTCGGTTCTGTTTACGCCGTTTTGTTATTGTTTGTTCTTTTCGCAACTTTAGAGTTATAAGAGCGATTCGATTTTTAACATATTGTGTATAATAAACAGAGACGAGGTCGTTCGAAAAATAAATCCGCATTTAAAGGGCGCTAAAAGCCGGTTTAATTTATTTTTAATGGCGTATCGCTTTTACAGCGTGAATTTTTGATAGGAAATTAATTTGTTTTTGATGATGCGAAGTTTAAATGTTAGTGTGTGTGAATAATGTTTTGTTTCAGAGTTCTCTATATAGTGAAACCTTTATATACGTTTATTAAGTCTTTGATGCAGTATTTAAAAAAAAAAAAATTGAGATTGTTTTCAGAATGTGTTCTTAAATTTTATGACAATGATGTAAGTTTTCGTTCATTTGAGTCAGGTGCGCAGTTGGAAATAATAAATATCATATTGTGATATAAAAGTGATTCTTTTAGTATATATTTTTTAAATTTGAACCAAATTATGATATTTCGTAATAATGTGAACTAAAAAAGCGATCATTTTGTCACTTTGTAGATTTACACTATTGACATGATAAAAAACACAATCGAATATTTTTATCAATTTAAAATTCGAGTTCTAGAGTTGTATATAGATAAGAATACGTACGGACTTCCTTATATGAGAAAATTTAAATTTTCACCTTTATTTTCATTTTTTTCAACTAAATTCGAATTACTTACTATACACGCACGCTGCATTATCACCATACAATATAAAGTTACATACGCGCGAAATTCAAAACCTCCCATTTGGTATTCAAACGCATTCAAATAGAGTCAACTATCGGCGACCCTTTTATCGCCGAATATTTTCCCCGCCATATTCATGCAAATTTCGACCGCATTCTACAAAACCACTAAAACTCTATGACACATTCAATTTTTTTTTCTAAAAAAACAGGAGGAGAGGAGACGAACTGGAAGGTACATAGCCATATCAGTTGGGATATCTTTGGTCTGTTTGGCCATGTACCATGCATGGGAGAGGAAAGTTCCTGTTTTGGCCAGTCTCCTGATTCCGGCCCTGATCATGCTCCTTTATATCGCTTGGGTTCTATATACGGCGTCCAGGGATAAGAAAAAGGTATGATTTTTCATTTTTGATAAAGAATTTTATCGGAAGTCTTATTGTTGAGTTCAAGGTATTGAATTATGAGTAGTTTTGATTAGTAGTGGTATGAATCCCCATTTAACGTTGTTCATATAACGTGAGATTCATATTTTCGTTATATGAGAGTTTATTGTAGTTCTTATTGAGTGGATGTTCGTTCAGAGCTTTCAAAATACGATTTAGTAGTTGTTTATGTATTATATATGAAAATAGTTTTGTTAATATTTTGATTTATAAATAATGTTTCAAATTCAAATACAACGATGCAATGCAAATAATTTCTGAATAAACAGAGTATGTGAGCGATTTTGTATTTGTTAATGTGAATTAGTTTGCATTCAAACGAACAAATACATATATCGTATGCGATTCACGATCAAATGCAATTTGGTAAATATCCATTTCAATTATTGAGATTTAATCAGTTTGTGTCACGAAATTGTGATGATTAACATAAATTCATGATTTCGCCTGCTGTTTGCACTAGAATTAATATTAGAATATCGAAACTGTTAATTTTCGATTAATATCCTAAATTATTCAATACGCACGTATTATATATTATTTTTGAGAAAAAAATATGTTTTGAAAATACGTTGTAATATAAACTCTGAAATTTAATTTGACTGCATATTTATTATTAAAGCGACCCACAATTGGTTCGAATTTTTATTTTCACAATGAAAAAATTAAATATTTCATATTCAATCAATCAAAAATAAATCTCCAAACTTTCTTTACAAACTCAAATGCAAAACATACATATATATTTTTCCAAAACATTCGAATGGGAATAAATCAAACTCCGCACAAACAAACAAGCCGCGAGCCGCGCACAATATTTTTTCCGAACACATTATTAACACGTATGAAAAATGGAAAAATAACGAAAAAAACACCGAAAAAAATATCGAAAAAAAGACCATCAAAGTGTCCGAATCGACGTATCCTAAACGAAAACTGGGAATTTATTTGTTTATCGTCGCCATGGCCGATGGCAAACAAACTTTTCGGATCGATCGGCAATCAAAGCGATTTAACACCTCGAACACATAACGGCAAATGCGTTTAACGACTAACGGATGTGCTTTTCAACGTGAAACACAATCTAATCGACGATTAATAGAGCCGCTTCTAATCTGGAACGGTTCCACAATAGGGTTCCATTCGCAAGATTGTCAATTTTCAACAATTTGATAGTCGCAAATATTCATTAAGAAAGTCTGGGATATGTTAAATTTTCATTGAAAAATATGTTTTTCTTTTAATTATTTCAATTTATTTATGGGGGAAAATGGGTTGAAATTTAATTGAACGGTTACAATTAACATTAGATTCACTATCGATCAGAATTGCTTGATGAAAACGTGATTATCATAACATATCAGCGGATACTTTCGGTTAATGTATCTCTGAATACAAATCTGTTAAAACTTTTCATTGTTTATGTTATCTTTTGAGAGTTTTAATTAAAAATAAAATGTTCATTTTATATTCATATTATAATAAATTAAATAAGTGAAAAATTTTTAAATTAAGAAATTTGATATTTATATTGAAAAATCATGCTAATAAAAATTGCATGAAACTTTTAAAACAAGTTTTAAACTATTTCATTATTCTACATACATGTAATATACGTAGAAAACGGGGAAGAGATGAGAAATTACTTTTTATATCATCGAATAATTTTTATTTTATAAAATAAACTTCATTATATAATATTATAATTACTAATAAAATAAAGTTATAATATCCTTGAGTGGGTTAAAGTAAAATCACGTAAATCGACGTCGCGTAATTCAAGAAACAAAAGAATTATAATTTGAACTAAAACTCAATCAAATGAACATATTCAGATTTGAAAAACACATAAGTAAGAAAAAATGTGATATTTGATCATAATTTTTCATCGAAAGATGCGTAATTTTAATTCATTGTAAATCTGTTTTTTTTTTAAGCGGATCTGCAATTCGGAACGAGAGAAAAAAATCAGTTCAAACGAACGCTCACGATTCGCAGACGAAGTCGTTATAGTGATTTATTCGTGTTATTTGTATAACAAGGTTATAAATAATTCGGATGTACATATGTGTATGAATTTGTACGTGACTTTTGTGTACGCCATGTGCATTTGAATCATACGTACGGAAATCAATTATCAATCGTTTGGCTATTAAAAGTTTATTCGAAACGCGGCATTATTAAATGGAATATTATCGTTAGATCGAATCGAATATTTTCATTTATAGAATTTAGTATGAGGTATATAAATAGTTCAGTGAATAAAATGCTTAATTAACGTAGATGTTATTGTATTGGAAAACTTAAAAAAATATGCATAGTATATATTTTTAGATAAAAATGCATTATTTTGCTAGTTTTATATATCAAAAACAATGAAATGATTCACTCGTCTGTATCTGGATTTAAATAATTCAATATGCATTGTGGATTATGATATGAAAAAATATAACATAACAGTTCTTTGTGGATACTTTAAACATGAAGGTATAAAGTAGTGCGGAATAAAACGAATTCTGCGGCTCAGGATGCAACATTGATTTTTGTGTCTATTTTGTTTAGAATTTGCAGGAAATTAATGCAGAAATGCTCAATTAACGTAGATGTAATTGTATTGGAAAACGTAAAAAAATATGCATAGTATATATTTTTAGATAAAAATGCATTATTATTTTGCTAGTTTATATCAGAATCAATAAAATGATTCACTCGTCTGTATCTGGATTTAAATAATTCAATATGCATTGTGGATTATGATATGAAAAAAATAGTTCTTTGTGAAATATTGTAAACACGTAGGTATAAAGTAGTGCGGAATAAAACGAACTATGCGGCTCGGGATGCAACATTGATTTTTGTGTCTATTTTGTTTCGAATTTGCAGGAAATGAATGCAGAAATGGACGCAGAAGCTGCTCATCCGGAGGTTCAGGAAGCGCCCCCGGAGCCTCCGCCCCCGGCGACTCCGCAACAGCCCCCAGCTCAGGGACCAACCACTTCTAAACAATTTCGAAGATGCTATTCGATTGCTTAGGATCAATTCTTGTATATAGTCTGTTTATTTTCATAGCCAATTTGATAATATAAATTTTATACTGCTTGAATTATTTTAAAGATAAATTTATTTATTAGGTTAATTTTGTACTTGTATTTTGTGGGTAATAAATATGCATTTAGATGGTGTGTTTTATTATATTTTTTGGTGAAATTGATGAATATTCATATTTTCAATTGATTTTAAAATACATATTTTTGTTTATATAAAAATTACAAAGGTTTATAGCAGAATACAATCATTGATTAAAATAACTTTAGTTACGTATGAATTATTCCATTGGTACGGCATTAAAATTAACTTAATCAAATTTAAATTGCTTAGCTTAATAAAGAAAAAAACTAATCTAATCTAACCAAAAATTAAATCCAATCCAATCCTAACATATTTACCAATTGATTGTTGTGACAATGGAATACAAAAGCACTAAATGTTTTTTTATATCTTACATGAAAATCGAAATGTTCAGATAGAAAATCCCTTTCGATCAAACGTCTATGGAAATAAAATAATATTTTTCTATAAAATAAAGTTACTGAAAATATATAGCAGATATACATCGACGAAAAAGGAATATTCCTTCGATATCCGGCGAGATAAATGCGCACATAGAACCCGAACATTGACGAAAAGCTTAACTTCGATTTCTATGGGCGAAATATTCTGCAGGTATTTCAACTTGGAATATATATGAATTATTTGTGCGAAAAACGTTGTGACCCCCTGATAAAAAAAAAAGTCGTCCATAGAAAATAAATACACAATGTACATGCGAAATTGAATGAATCGCCCGGCTCTTCAAAGGTTCGATTCACACGAGAAGGCTTCGAATGTAGCGGGCCTTTGAAACGTGTTTATATTTCGTTTACGACACAATTTGTCGAAAATAAAAATTGGGGAGACTTTTCGACGTGTACCAGACGAGGACTAACGTTCGAGAGTTTTTTTTTCAGTAATATGAAAAAAGAAAATGAAGATGATGTACATATTGTGCGATCGGTCTGAGAGAAAAATTGAGAAATTTTTATATTCTGTAAATATTTTTTCATGTGAAAATGATTGGTAAATGTCTAATATTATATTTTTTTATTTCGATTAAATTCAATTCTACGTTTCACATCTGCTCTTAGAAAAAAATAGAACTCAAACAAATAACTTTCGTTTCAAATTTACGCCAGAGCGTTTAAGGATAAAAGCGTACGTGATTTGCATTCAGCATACTTTTTTCGACTTCCTGAGGGTTTCCAGAAAGTTTCATCAGTTCAAAACAAATCAAACACATTTCGAATCTTACAGCTAAACCATAAAATTCAAAGCATCTGATAAATCGTTGGCAATTTCGAACTGTCGCGAAATGGTCAGGTAGAAAAATTCGTTCTTCTTATTCAAATGTATGTACATAATTTGCAGTTTTCTCGAAATGTACGGACGTGAACTTTTAAAATCCCTTAACGTATAAATATTTATCTTGCAGAGGATGTGCGGTAATTTAGTGTCTCGATTCGTTTCCTCGCAGTTTTCGAATCGGAAAGAAAATTTGTACGTTGGCCCTAAGCCATTCGCACAAAACTAATGTTTGCAGTTCGCTGGGTTATATCTCCTCCTTTTCTATGTATTTCGGAAATGAATACGTGTGTAAATTATGCTCTATTCTTTCAAATCATCAAATTTATTTTAGCCATAAGATATTGCTTGATTTTTTTTTCAGATTTACACAACGGTGAGGATTAAAAAAATAGCATTTCACGGATTCGTCGTCGCATAAATATTGTACGGAGATGGCGTGAAAAGATATTAAAACGTAAGTACGTTTCGATGTAGTCGTAGCGCGTAAAGAATCCTTTTCATTTTTTACGCAAAGACCAAAACGGACAGTTTCAAAAATAAAATGGAAATGGAAAATATTCAAACGTGAACGTAGGCTAATGTGAGGCCGAAAAAAAAGTCATCCGGCTTTCGAAAGCCACATTTTCCGATATTTTTATCGGAGCGTTTTAATATTCAAAACGTGCAAAATGCAAATTTAATTACGACACTTTACGCAGTGATTACTGAACTTTTTCACTATGGATAATATTGTGTGAACTTTCGACATTTCTCGCATAAGAAAATTGATCTCGTTTAGCAGCGAACAATCGCTTAATCAGCGTTTTCGATCTCGATTCTCATCAGCGTCGGAATTTACGCGAAACGCTCGAATTTGAATATATTCAACGACTGAAAAGGCCAATGGATACAAGTGAAATTTTTGCCAAAATTGAGTTATGCACAGGAATCGCTTCATTTATTTGGTGGCAAAAGAATATAAACGAATTCAGAACGTGTGCCTCAATATATCATCAAGTCACTCGACCTCCTCCTAATACATGTAGGTCAACTTTGAACACACTTTTCTCAAAATAACCGCATATAGTCAATAGTACCCCTTGGCCTTTTCAGTCGTCATTTGAGACGATATGACGGATTATTGAATTACTTTCAAAAGCGATTTTGCTCTCGCACGTAGAGATTCTGCGTCCGTTCCTGTTCCTTAGGCACACGTTGTTAAAACGAAGCGGAGATGAACGACTAACATAAAATTTACCCCATTAACCATGGAATTGGTAAACGTTTCTGAGAATGTTGGAGATTTTTCTTCGCGCCCAATCTGCGCTCTAAAATTACTACCGAGCTTATTTATCGTCTCGAATCGAATATTTGTTTAGATTACGTATCGGATGTGAGATGAAAAGAAGTTTATACCCGAAGAAAGCGCACTTAACTCGATGAAATTTCGTATTTTTTCTATAAATAAGTATTTATTATGGAGGAGACCATCGTCAAGATACTAGATCTGATTTAATCTTACACAAAATATATTCAATTTAACCAGAAAAAAAACTAAACTTAATATAAAATGGAGCTCAAGATCCATTCACAATGAGATACACATTGAAATCAATCTAACCCTAAAAAATAAAAAACGCCAGTTCAAGTTAACATAAAAAATGCCATTCAATAAAATGAAACCCGACAAAGAAAAAAGAAAACAACTTAACAAAAAAGCATAAAAAATCATATTGAATCGAACGAAACTATTCCAATAAAAAATCACAGTATCAACATTTCAAATAAAATGCTTAGAAATGTGACAGCCCTAATCTGACTGTAAATGGACAGCCCTAGTTTAAATATTTCAACCAATACAAATATGTAATCGATTATCATAAAAAGTAATAATTGTTACAAATCGAACTCGCGCTACAAGAAAGAACACGCATAAAAATGCATTATAGATAAGCGGAGCAATTATGTATTTCACCATTTTAATTATTGTTGTGAAATTATCAAAACATCGATTCAGTATCGGTAATTGATTTTTCAAGTAAAGACGTGTCGTATTATAATTCGGTCGTTTTCGAATTTTGCGCCGTTTTCGATTTACATAAAAATTAATGTCATGATCAAAGTGAGTTTCATTATAACATAATAGTGTTTTTGTGTTAGTGAATAAGTGAGTGTTTAAAAATAATATAAAATCTTACTTTGAACGCCTTAAAGATGAAGCCTTTTTTCTTGATTCACTATAACACTCGCGCAATTGATATAAATTCGATTCAAAATCATTATTTTCACTCGAAAATTTCGTTAAAATTATAACAACTAATTAAACGACCGATCGCGATTACTGATTGTTATCGACTAATTGTAAATCGAACGCAATATAAAAAACATAAACGACACGTGCAACAATATTCATTAAACTGCAATGCTGTTAATTTAAATGTGAGTACAATATAAATTTTAATACCTACCGATTTTTATTTCAATATTATGATCATGACGTAAATTTTCTGAATATAATGAATCAATTGACTGTTTATTCGAAAAGTGGAATTTTATTTTAGAGGTATTTGAAAATGGTAAAAATTTTCGCCTTCAGTGTTATTTCAAGCGTTTACCAACTATATTTGCCCCATATTTGAATTTTCCGAAATGTTCGAAGAAAAAATACGATCATCGTATATTAATACTGTAATACAAAGGCTGCTAGACTAGCGATAACGAAAGTAGCGAGATAGTCGGCAAATTATGTTCGCAATAATTATTTAATGACCTCCGTTAAACCTTCTCGGTCATTACCATAAACGACAGATAGTATTACTTTCAACCCTTTGTCGTAAATCGGACATGCGGTTCTAGTTAAACTAGCGATGTCGTCGTATCGATTTCGTTTCGTGTGCTCCGTTTTAAACTTTAGACGATTAAACGATTCGAAATTAATTTATGTGTAATTTAATAGAGCTCGAATCGTATTGTAGAGAATGTTAGAGTTTGCGACGTTGAAATATATGTCTGATGCTTAAGAACGAATTGTTGGAATAGTATAGACTTCAAATGGATTAACTGCGTGTCTGACGATATCTGGAAAATATATGTGTTTATTGTATAATATTTGCGAAAATGAGTCGTATGCAATGTAGAGCTATTTTAGAAAAGATATTTTTTTTAACATATCAAGTTGTAAATGACAAAAAATTGAAGTGAAATATTTTTTCAAGATTCTTATATTAATATTTTCAATATTAAATCTTTGAGACTTAATTGAAAACTTCTCAGAAAATACTTGTATCATCTTCATTAAAAAAAAAATACATATAATTTAGCGATATTAAAAACATGATATTGGATGGTAATTTCGACGACACAACACTTGACCTTAATCTAACATAATTCGAAACACAACTCAAAATTACTTGAAAAACGAAATTAAAAACTTACTTAACATAACCCATAGAGATTTTCATCGTTAATCAAACCATGCTATACCAAATACAATTAATTTAATTCAATTTAATAATCGAAAACTCACGTTTCGTGCGGATGAAATTTTATTTTCATTCAGGCCGACTCACGAATCCTCGATCCATTGTCCACATTTGAACCGAGCCGTACGTGTCTGCGTTGCAAGACTCTCCTTAAGACATTTAAGATGGTCTTCCAAGTCTCCCCACAGTCTTCTTGGACTGGAAGATTGATGAGGAGCACGTGGGTTGCTTCCGCACCTCACCTCTACGCGTATTAATCACTCGAAGATTGTCTAGACGACATTTAGGTTTATTTAACCCCGTATTTTTATATAATATTTGCAGAAATTCTAGGATGTGTTTGTTTTAAATATAAATGAAAAAAAGGGGTTATAGTCAAATCAATTTGAGGCTAGATTCGATTAAACTTAATTTGTTTTGAGTTTATTCATCTTGAGTATATTCAAGTCTTGTCTTTCAATTGATTGCCGAAAAAATATCAATTTGTTATACATATGACGATCGAACGAACGTGACATTTTTGCTGAAATTGAGTTTTGAAATTTATCTATACACAGGAGTCACTTCTATGCACGCTCATTTATTTGGTGGCAAAAGGATATAAATGAATTCGGAACATGTGCCGAGATATCATCAAATCAGTCGACCTCTTCCTATTACAAGTAGGTACTTGGTCAGCTTTGAACGTGCTTTTCTCGAAATCACCACAAAGTCACTTGCACCCCTTGGCCTTTTCAGTTATCATATATATATTCTATAGCAAAAAATGTTTGTTAAATCTTTATCCAACCAATATGTTTCTAATTAATTAATGAAAGATAGTTCGTCAATATGATATCATCTGTCGAATTTTTCTGAATGTTTTATTTGAGTATTTTCAATTGAATTCATTTTTAGATCACAATGTACAGTTAAAAAATATTATTTTATTGTTAGTGAATTGATCGGTACAAATATAAAAATAATTGGATATGAAATAAAAAAATAACAAATAAATGATGTATTTATGTTAGGAACGTTGTTGATGCTACGTGAAAGTATCCTTAATCCTTGGGATTTCAAGCGACGTGAAAATATCGACGGTTTCGTTCGATATGTGTCATAATAAATGTATAGTTTTGGTCGGGTTGTAAATCTACGAATTAATTTTGCACGTTTTAACTAGGTTTTGGGAAAGCTGGTTGTTTAGATGATGAATTAATATTCATGTTCAGTTGAGGTAGATTTTCACTATTACAATTATCCCATATACAGCTTAAAATTTTCAGAACATGATCTCAATATTATATGTACGAATAAATTGAAACGCACGAGTTTTTTTTACACAATATAATAGTGACATCATATTTTGTCTAAATAGTGGAAAATATAGTTTAGTCAAATGACTTAACAATAGTTAAACATTTTTATTTCATAGAATTTCTCAACTGTCATTGTTAACGAATTATCAACTAACAATGGATAGATCGAAATTTTTGGTTTTTTTTTTTTGCTACATCATTCATTCTGATAATAATATGAATAACGAGAAATCAATTGAACGATTCCATTCATAAATTAGTTGATACTCATACATAGTAGAAAATTGCGACATCTATTTTGAATCTTTTCATGAAAAATCTTATATTTTCAGATCTGAGTCGTAATAATAATATATACAGAAAACATGTATATCTTCAGGATCAATCGAAATGGATATTTATGGTGTTTCTAGCAGTCCATTCGGAGCTCGCGAGTCGATTTTTACGACCCCTAATGACCGCGTCGACGTCCATTTTTTACACAATATAAAGCCGCCGACTCGACCTACACCATCCACGGCACGAATAAATTACTACACATTCATTCGCCGAAAAGTCCAAATTGGAAATTCGCTTCTAGGCGATTTTCGACCTCTCCACATTGGACGATGTGGGTTATCTCTCGGAAGAAAACTGAGTTATGGCGCTCTTTCTGCGGTGGAGGGAAAATATAAAAATGCTAGCTTTACGCGGTCGTTAATCATCTGAAAATATTACGTAGATGTGAGTCGTTGATAAAAAGTGTGTTTTGTATTCGCAGGTGATTTGTTGTTGTTAATTGTTCGGGTGTTTAAAGCGCGTTCGATTTTCTTGCTGTAGAGAAATTGAGAGAAATAATCGAATATGTTTTTATGTTGATTTGATTATGAATTATATTATATATGTTTTATACGATTTTGATATAGAATAAATTGATGTTGAGTTGAGAATAGGGTTTAGAATAGAATAGAGAATAGAGAATAGGTTCATTCCTTCTTAGGAATATCTAGGACTTATCTAGTTCCATTAAATTTAGTGTTGGAATATTCTTACTTAAAAGTTTTATTTTATTTTAAAAAAATATAAAAAGTCACACAATAAGTTAATTACATACATCTTTCTACTTTTCAAATATTATATTGTTTGACTAAAAATATTTTCATAACAATACAATCAGTTCTACAGGAATACAGATCTGTTAGCATATCGAAAATATACAGAATAGGTCTATTGTATGTATGCAAGAATACATATGTACATTTAATACTAAATATCTCCCAGTCAAATAGAGCATCGCCGAACTATACAAGCAACATATTGCTATTTCGTAGAAACTCCTAGTAATTTTCCTATATTCTCCGACAATTAAACAATTCGCCTTGACATTTATACAAATGTTATATCCGAACTCGGAACACACGAAGGAAACAATATTTGAATTTGCATGAAGCGATCGTTTTGTTTGAACTAACGCTAACTTGACACGTACTCCTCGGGCATTTCCCATACGTTGATTATTCCCATTTCGAACGAAAATTATTCCAAATATACGTCATTTTCAATTAACCAATAAAAAAACTATCAAAGCGAATATATCGTTAAGAAAACATTAGAAGCAAACTGCCTCTTTTATTATATCAGAGCTTCGCTCATATCTAACACAATGAAAAATTCTCTTTACGTTTGTCGAAAAAAAAATCCTTCGCGTCTATTTTCTCGGAGCAATTTCTCTCTTTTATATTTACCCCCTTTCTTTTCCATGGGCACGAGATGTGCCACGAATTGCGATAAGAGTTCCCTTTAATTTTTCTCGCGTGCAAACGAGTGTCTCGACGCCTTTTTTCATGGCTGAATAGTTTCCCATTCGACGCTGTAATTATGGAAAATCCCAGTCCGGAAAAATCTCTCGTACGATGATAATCATATTTCTATCGATTTTTCCGAGGAAAATTCTGTCTCTCGCGTAAATAAGCGAGCGGGAAAATTTTCGCGGGAAACTTCGATAATTCCACGCGAACGTTTCCCGAAGATATTATACGAAATTGTGTGTATAAATTTCTGAATTATTTCGGTAGTTTGTTTCGACGATGTAGCACTTAATGTTGTGGTTTTTGACGTTATCGTAATTCCTTCAGTAAATCATAAAAATATTTTCCTTTTATATTAAACAAAAATGAAAGATTCTTAGTATTATATCATAGGTATTAATTATTATGTACATATGTCAGACATGTGTAAGAAATCATCGGAAATGTTTACTAAGCGTATTATAAGAGATTTGTTCAAATATAATACATTTTTATTTGTTTGTAGTAGATGAAATATATATTTTTTCTCGTAAACTTTCTGTGGATTTATTCGTTTGTCAGTCTGCTCACTAGTCGATTCCTTTAACGATTTCGAAATATCTCATTCTGCGTTGCCATTAAACTCCAGGCTGTAAAAAAGAAGCGGAAAATATATGGCGAAAGTTGTGAAAGCTGGTGAATTTCGTTTGGAAATCCTTTTTACGAGACACGCAAAAGGAAACTGGTGTACATATATGATGTAGAATTGATTTATGTCATCCAATCTACGGTTCGAAATGAAACTGTGATATTTATATTTCACTTCGCGAGATGTATTTTTAGTTCATCTTGTATGTATTCAGACGCTTTTGTGAGTTTATAGCGAAGTTTTTTCCCAGAAATCGCTCTCTTTGCGAATGCAATATTTCTCAACGAATGATTCGATAATAAAACTTAATGTGGCTTCGTGTCCAGCTAAGCGTAAAGAAAATTGAATGGTGCGTTTGTTTTCTTCGATTTTCCTCTAAAAATAGAAATTTTCCAGCACCAAAGTGACAGGTCGCTTTGTGCTAAGTCTTCAATACACATCGACGTAATATTTTTCAAGCAGAATTCAGGTCACGAACTGCCACTGGTTTATATAGCGAATTTTTCATTCTGCACGAACTCCAACACGCTATTTCGGTAACGCTTTGATTGATGGAATTAACGAAAATGTTCTTTAAAAAAAACTTTTTTTAAATCGTTAAAATTAGCCTCAACTTGAAGTGGCTATTGATTTCTTACGAACGAAAGCTATTAAATATAATATGACCGAAATTTTTAAAGCACTTATTACTTTTTAGAACAATGTTCTTAAATAATCACAAAACTTAAAATTATATCGACTTTAATGTTGAACTTAATTTATATTTTTGTGAATCTTCTGAATTACTGATCATTCACATAAATGATTGTAAATATGCTTTTGATCCATTTCAACTTAATATAATGACTAAATAACTATAAATAAGTATTACTAAAAATTAATCAATGTAGCAGAATTTTTTTTTTTTTAACAAAAAACGACTTTCGAACCCAATTTTTCAATCATTAACTCAGTATAGATACTTAACAACCTAATAACGATATTTTTTCTATATAATTTAACAGCTCTTATTTCCAACTAATTAGAAACATACGATCGAAAGATCCATCCTTGAACAACCGAGAATCAATTCGACCCATAATTACATACTTATTCAATACAGAGAAATCGAATTATTACTCGAACACTCTTTTCATACAAAACCAAACATATAGACAGAAAAACGAGACCGTTTTTCCTCGAAAGCCTTATTTGCTCGTTCCTGCGAATCCTCGATAACCTGTTGCCTCGATCCTTTCAGTTTTCACAGTCGAATCGCACAATGGCCTTACACAATACCACAAAGTCCAATGTCCTTTGGCTGATGAACTCATCAAGGGACATATTGGATGCGGATCTGAGGATGAATGGCACAACTTTGTTTGATGTTCCGAATTGTAGCTCGGATGTTTTATTGATGAGGATCGCGATGCGTTGTGTCGTGGGTCTCTTTGTTCGAAGAATATTGAGTTTGTTTGCTGCCATCGTTCGAGGAATGGAGGGTTTCAAATTTGAAATCGGTTTGTTTTGTCGAGTTCGTGAGAAACGGTGATTGAAGGGATTGAAGTGTGTTTGCGCGCCTTTGATTCGTTAACGCAACTAACAAGTTCGTATTGTTTTGAGATTTGTGCCGAGTTAAGTTTTGGCGGGATTTTGTTTATTGTTGTGTTATTGGGTTCGTTTCGAAACATTTATAATAATTGATTTCGAAATTTTTGATATTTTGAAACTTAGGAATGATCTTTTCAATGCTTTAGTTAACCAACTAGAGAGTTAGAGTAGGTCTTTAAACTAAAATCTTTGGAAAATCTGCAGAATGGCGACGAATTTAGATATTTCATATCTAAAAAACTGACTGTGACTCTATAGTTAATCAACTAGAGCAGTGAAAAGACCAGTCTTTAGATAATATTTATAATTTATAAGAAATTTCATTAAAATATTTAGTCTATTTTCAATAAAAAATAACAGTATCTAAAACGCCTCATTTTCTTCATTAAAAACAACTGTCAAAATATATTTTTTCTAAATAAATTAGTCCAAATATATAGTCTAACGAAAATTGAAAAAAAAATTAAATTTTCTTTGATATTTTTTTCAGTTTAAGAATCATTTTCAAAGATTTACAAATCCGAAGAGCGCTGTCCATAAGTCTACATTTAAAAAAAATCTATATTTCACGAGTACATAGACGATATATAAAACTATCCTTACACAAAATAAAAAACCTAATTTTATATCAATACAAAAACAATACGAACAAGACAAAAATAATCCTCACACATCCAAAGTCTCCATGAAACAGAGCCATCGCACTCGAAGCGCCCATGAAAATAACGACTGGAGCGCACACGCGCACGCACTCCATCATAGAGCGGACGCAAAATAACCCAAAATAACCCAAAAAACCCATAAAATACACACGAAAATATACGTATATATCGACCGTCTTGGGTCGCAGAGTTTTATATCGGTTTGCTTTTAGTCGGAAGGGGTCGGAACGGTCCCGGTGCGAACGTACGGAACGGTAACGGTTACGGCCTGTGGGAACGCGTTCTGGGCATACCCTGTCCTTTCGTACTTATTCCCTTGTTGTTTCGCTTTATTCTGGGCGTGTCTGTGTGAAAAAATACTTGGATATTTTTTTAATTAGGGTGAATTTTCAGCGGTGAAATCTGATGGGCGAGAGTCGATTTCTTCTGGGTGCTTTTAAGCGAGTCGATTTCTTCTTGGTGCTCTTAAGTTGAAGATTGTGTCGTTTGTATATAGTTGTTTCATATAAATATTGAATTAGAGAAGCGCATTTTAAAATTCGATATTCGTGCACAGATAGTTGCTTATTTATACTTATAAAAAACAATTAATAGATAGTATTTTAGAAGAAGATTTTGCTATGCCATACTGAGTTGCCAGGTTATAGACACAAGTTCCATTTTTAAACTTCGTAATGAGTTCTTTTTTAAGCTCAATTGTCGTTTTTGTCCAAGCTTGGTGAATCATTATTTCTTTTCGACCCATAGCTTCACTGTTTTCAATTATAATATCATAAGATTTCATCAATTTTGTTAGAATAACGAGACATTATCTTTTACAAGATTAATCGTTAATTAAATGAAAAGTGAATTGCATGAATAGTGATACATACAAATAGTGAGATTTCACTCTATATAGGAATTATTAGCTATTTCTTAAATAATCAAATTTGAATCTCTTTGGTTACATTAAAATGCTTTGTATCATTCATATACACATAGGGACAGAATGAATATTAACTTTTTTTTATATGTGTGAATATTGAATTTTGATACATATTAAATGTTTTCGAAAGACATGGGTGTTTTTAATCTTCGATGAAATGGAAAAATACAGCCGTTCGTTCTTATTGCCGTGTAAATGTACGTTTTTGTGGAGATGACGATTGAATTTTATATGAAGGCAATTTATGGAATGGAATCGATATGTTTGTGTTTATTGGCATTTTTATTGCTTGTTTTTATCTATTTGTTTAGGACTGTCGGCCTATTCAATCGAAAAAAGATCAACGACGGCGACATACTACATTTTTATAATTGATTCTCAAACGTTTTTGTCACAAAGTTCTTTCACATAAGAACGATTTGTCTGTGTATCACACGAATAAATGAATTCCGATCCATAATCGATTCTATTACATTTATGAAATTCCTAGAATTGATTCGAAAAAAATACACACACTATATTCGGAAAATGTGATGCGACTTTTCGTACGCTCCATTAGAAGCATACACAATAGTTGTCACTGCTCGTTTTCAGTTAACGCGAAAAAGACAAACGAAACTCTACAGCGAAATAAGACGAAAAGTAAAAATGAAGAGACATAAAACAAAAGATGTCTAGGAAAACAGACGACGTTCACGTGTATTTATCTATGCGAAATATTGGCTTTCTTTCGCGGGAAATTCGATAGCACTCGTGCCACGGTGAACGATATTGCGTAATATACTGACACATTTTCCCTAAAAATAATCGAAAACATTCATATAGAAATGTTTCATATCATGGATATGAAATATTTTATTTATTTATTTTTTCAGGTGTTATGATCTGAATTGATCAGTGTTAAAGTTTATCAAATGTTCGAAATAAATTATCGAGCTATTATTACAATAAAGATAAACAGCATGCCAGGATCTGAACTATGTAAGTGTCGTATGGATACTGGATAAGCGGTATGCAAAAACGAATTAAGTCGTGTTCATATCTATTGCATCATAAAAATAGAGACTAAATGAAGGAAAATGGATATGTAGATAATTTTGTATAGATCTGTTTTCGTCTGTCTGTCTGACACGACGCGATATAATAGATATGAACGTTACACTATCAACTTTGAAGATCGTTTACATAATGCCGCTGCAACTCACACAATCACTAAATCTTACCATTTCGCTTTCATATCTAGCCCTTTTTTATATGTATGTAAGAAAGAACTTAAAATGAGCACAAAGACTTTACAGAAGCAGCATGTGAACGCGTCTTTAAGTTTCTATTCAGTCATTTCTTTAGATATGTCACCAGTATTTTCTATAAGAACAAGTTAAACTGAGTTTAATATCAAAATGACTATCTGAGTCTGTCTTACTCTAACAATTTTCATGCGATAAAGACTAGCAACATATTTCTATAACTAAGCACATATAACGACTGAAAATGCCAAGGGGTAAAAGTGACATTTTTGCCGAAATTGAGTTATGTACAAGAATCGCTTCTATGCCCACTCATACATATATTTGGTGATAAAATGATATAAACTAACATGGAACGTGTACCGAGATATATCATTAAATCTCTCGACCTCCCCCTAATACATGTAGGTACACGATCAACTTTGAACGCGCTTTTCTCGAAATCACCGCAACGTCAATTGTACCCTTGACCTTTTCAGGCGTCATATCTAACTTCATTCCCAGCAGAAAACGGCAAGCAGCAGCGGCAGCATGTGAACGCGTCTTTAGACCTACACACACATCGAACTCCATGTGGTTGAACCCTTCTTTTATCCTCGTGACTCTGAATCTCCATTAGCCCCCGGCGAGATTGACTCCGTGCAACAAGCGAAGGGGTTAATGCGAAGACACCGTTCGCGCCATTAGCCCGAGTGCAAAACAATATTTAGCCACTCCCGGAGCCAATTCTCTCTTTAGGGGGTGTGTTTTCTTTGTCCTCGGCTTCCGAGGGTGTGTTTGTGTTTGGAGGTGTGGGAAAAATAGCCGGGCGATAAGGTGTTAAAAGAGGCTTTTTGTATAGTTTTTCGGTTTGAATTGGGTATAGTTAAGTATATAATTTGATTGTTTCTTTGTACGGGTATTCCTCGAGTAGGGTTCCTGAATTGTTTGTAAGTCGAATGAGTCGTATGTTGAATTTGTATAAAAATAATTTTATTATATTTGTTAGATTTCTTTTGCGAGTTATTAGCTTGTTTAAAATATCAACTTACTATAAAATGTATGCACTTCAATAATTACGCCAATTTTATGCAATTTTCATTACGCCACTGTAGAGAAAATTGCAATATGAACGTAACACGAATAGACAGACTCTCAGCATATTTGCTCTTTTATAATAATAAATATTTTAAATAATAAACATCCACATTAACAACTCGATTTATCGTTTTGCTATTTGTAAAATTGAGGAAATTATCAAATATATGAATGTTTATGTATAATTTGATAACGAAATATTGCTCGTTAATGTTCCTCATATTTTCCAATTACTCATAATGAATGGGAAGAGAAAACGTATATAATCATGTAAAGAGCAGCCATATTAATAATTACATGCCCATTATTTAGTTCATCGTGTAAATAAAGTTGCATATAAATTAATTGCGTCGCATTGGAAACGTTAATTTGGATATTAAATCATTTTCAAATACAATTTTTAATAACATCTCTAATAAATTTTCTTAAAAAAACGAAAATGTAATTTATTCATAGTACAATAAATGCTATATTTAATACGCACAATTATTATAAAGTTTATAATAATTATTATAAACTCAAACTTTCACAACTAATTTGATATAGGTAAACTCAATAAACATCAACTTCATTCGAGCATAGAACGAAACTCCCACATTCGCTCTATTTCAAGAAGTTAACTATAACATTATACAACGGTTATGGCTGCGGGCAAAAATCACACACAGCACAAGACCATCCCCAAGAGGCAAATCTCAATAATTTCGAGTAAAATATGACGAGGAATCCGCCCCCGAGTTTCATCCCTTAGAGAATTTCATCGAGGTTAGTGGCTGTTGAGTGAGGAAAGGAAAAGTGTTTTGAATGTCGTCCCTCGTTCGATTTGTTTTGTTCGAGGGAAGATATCTCAGTAAACTTTGACAGTTCGATATTTCTATAAAATTATATATGACAACTGAAAAGGCCAAGAAGTACAAGTGATTTTTGGAGATTTCGAGAAAGGCGTGCTCAAAGTTGAACATGTATAAGGTGGAGGTCGAGTGATTTGATGATATATCTCGGCACACGTTCCGAATTCGTTTATATCCTTTTGCCACCAAATAAATGAGCGTACATAGAAGCGATTCCTATGCATAACTCAAATTCGGTGAAAATGTCACTTGTACCCTTTGACCTTTTCAATCGTCATATATGAGAACTCTAGAAGTCAGGGGATGTTTATGCATATGACCAAATTTTGAAAAACTATAATAAAAGTTTAATTAAAATATATGTATTAGAATAAAGTTTTTTAATTTTAATCAAACAAGATCAGAGACATTTTCTATGCTCATTTTCAGTGATTTTAATTCGTCTCTTAGCTTAGATAGGATTGAAATACGTTTCAATTCGGTTGATTGAATTTAATCGGATCTATTCTCGATTTCGTTAAGTTTAGATTATATGAAATACAATAAATACTCAAAAATATTGACTTATAGCAATTAAGCTATCAAAGTGAGGCGTGTTAACCCATCAAAGCTATCAGAGGAATTTCATTGCATCAAATCGGCCCTTTGACGAAGTCTGTGTAATGCAACATAACAGGACGTGCAATGCATCCTTTGAAGATGCACGAAAAGCATTCTCCGAATTTAATTAAATTCAAATTGCAGATAAAATTCAATGCTGATTCTATTATTTCCTATCTGGATGAAACATAAGATATTTGAAAATAAATATTTTATTTCATCTAAAAATTTCATAATATGTTATAAGAACCTTGAAATCAATGGCACGTATGCATGATCAAATTTTTAGAATGCCATATTCAAACCAAATTATTTCAAAATTTTTAATCTGATGTTATATTTTAATACCGATTCTGAAAAATTTTACATTCTATTTAAACCAATCGATGGACATATTAAGAGTCAATTTCTGCTCTCAATTTAAATTCTTCACTTACACCCATATACATCTACAATTTTCAAATATTAGTAAGATAAATCTATCAAATATCATATAATACGATATAAATGCGAATCGTGAATATTTGTCGAATATCGATTGCGGTACAAGCTGTTGTCGAAAGGCCTACGGTTCTGTTGCACTTGAAAACATCTGTCGTCGTACTAAAATTTACATGGATTATATACATATAATAATATGTATTTTACTTATGCCTATATATTGGCTTTCGGTAATTGCTCCTTTGTGATTGTGTAGTTTGATTTATGAGCCGTTTGAACTTGGTTATATGGCGTCTGAGAGTTTCCGCCGAACAGAATGAAAAAAAGGGAAATTCGCGAGTTCTTATTCATGAAATTGTAGTTAAGATTAATTTTAAGTACGCATTATTATTTTTTATTATACGGCAAAACTCTTTCATGCTTTAAAATTACAATAAGATTTTTTTTTGACGTGTCAAAGTATACATTTATTTTGGCTTTGTTTTTAAAGAGTTTTGTATAATTAATTCATTTTTTATTTGTAGATATTACGAAAATATTTTGTAATTTAGTTTGATCGACCTTTTCAATTTCGCAGCTTTTATTTGAACTACAAATGAATCCATACGGAATTATAAAACGTTAATTAATTTTTACATGTACGCTTCACATATTTGCGCGAGAAACGCTTTAACGCTAGCTCCCTTTAACATCTCCCCGCGTAATGAAACATAAACGGAATATTTAAATGAAAACTCGTTTTTTTCCATTCGCAAAACCGTTCTATTTTATATTCACGCAAAGTCATTCCAGCTCGCTAAATATTCCGATCGTGTCTTTGTACCTAAACACGAAGAAAGGCTCGATTTATCCTATAGTGCTACATATTTTTTATTCCGCAACACCAACTCTGAAGCATTATAAGCAGCAGTAAAACGTAATTTAGCGGTCGTAAAATATCATTAAAGTTTGGCGAAAACGTACCTTTATTACTATACGCTGAGGCTGTATGAATAACTAATCCGATTTTGCTTTAATAAATTACCATCGCGAAAAGAACATCAAAGTCCGATGAGGGAAAGTCGCATAATTCGTTAACGCAGTGGATCCTAACGGCTTAAGTGTGATCTCCTCAAGTTTATGTTTCGAAACTCGCACTATAACTCGAAACTCGTACAAATGTTCGCTTATATTAAAGAAAACGTGTGAGATATTTTATCAAAGTGATTTATAGTCTTTTTTGAGCAGATCACGCATGAATATCGATTTTTAATGATGGTTCTCATGTTGAAACCTGATTCGAATTTCAGTTTGATGTAAGAGACATGTTCAAAGAGTAAAATTCGATTAGTAAAAAAAACTTTTTGAATATAATTTATATTTTTATGAAAGAGCAATTTTTAAAATATCTTTTACATATTACTGATTTTTTTTAGATAGTCGTCATAATGCAAAATTAACTTTTCTATGCCCTGTTCACAAATAAACCAACGAAGATCATTAAGGCTAAATGTTTTTATTTCGTCATCTCAGAAAATTAAATTATCGAAATCTCTTGAAATACCACAAGGAATATTAAAATTGAAAACAATTTGATTTCACAAATTTTCTATTCACTTTTTTAATCAAATCTTCATTGACAACAATGAGTAACTCACATTCATCGATGTTTAGCATTGACTTCACAAAAACTTCTTTTACGAAAAAAGCACATAAAAACCGATCTAATTATTAAAAATACATCAAAAAAACAATGACAAATATTTAAATAAATACTTTTTCACATAAAAATAAAATTTGCTTAAAAAATCATTCATTTTCCCCAAACGAAAACTCCTCAACTCACACACTTCGTACATTAAAAACTCGCACTTTTCTGAGAACGCACGCGAATAATTCGTCTCCAGCAGCCATCTCACCTTCGTCCACGCTATCGGATGACTTCCTCACATATACACAATGCTATATTCGTATAGGCTCTATTATTAGTGTCTAGAGCGAAGGCTTCTGGGGCCTTTGAGCTATTCTGCGGCACTCACCTGTCGCGGTCGCCACCCACTCGAAGGGTATGAATCGAAAGTGAAGCCCTAGGTCTAATTTCAATTTGTATTCATGAGAAATGCGCACACGAGATTCAATCTAATGGCGCACATCTCGGTACACTCTTGAATTACGATCCTGAAAACTGACTGTTCGAGGAATCGTGAGTTGCGAAGGGTTTTGGCGCGAGGGTCTCATGAATGAAGGTTCTGGATTCGTATTGTCTGAAATTTTGGATTCAGGTTTCAAAATTAATGTTCGAAGCTTTCAGTTTTGTATAATTCATATTTGATCGTTCGAAAGTTTAAAAATTGAGTTTTTCTGGTGAAATTGAGCACTATCTCAATTATGTCGAAGAGCTGATGGTAGTACATATAACTCGTTGGATTTATTCAATACTATCATTAATGTTTTTTTGAAGTATTAGTAAGTATTCAATTAGAGTTTATAATTTTTGAATCTCTTAGAAATTGATAAAAATAATTATAGTAGTTTATACACTTGATTTTGTATTTCGATTCGATCCGGATTCGTTGAATACCTAATCAATATTTTCAGTTCAAATGCGTCATGAAAACTTGAATGATCGGAAATTTTAGTTGTTAATTGATGATTTTGAATTAAATTAAACATTTGATTCTAATCAATCATATTTATTTTGTAATTGTAATGTAAATTTATATTATATGTTTGACTAATGCAATATTGTATTATACGATGCAAATTTCGATTGATTGTGAACAGCTTGAAACTAAATACTGATGGAATTAATTATCAATTTCGAAGTGGTTGAAGTATTTTGTTCTTGAGCATCTCTTGATTGTTTTGAAATATCAAATCGATACGTACTTGCAAAATTTGTCAATAATATAATATTTTATTTTCGTGAAAGAAAATTTGGTATTGGTGTTGATACTTTTTATTAAATTATCATCACACGATACATCAATTACTTAAAATCATATTCTCTTCAAGTAACAATGAGAATGTACCCGTGGAATAAGTACTATACATAGTTTTCAAAGTTACAATTTAATAGGTTCCTTTCGCATTGCATTTACTTATGTCTATATATAATTTATATTATAATCATCTGAAAAAGAAAATTTGCACCAATCGCAACTGATTTAGAAAATATTAAGCAGCGTTTTATGTACAAAGTATACACACTTCCATAGTATGAAATCAATCATTTAACATATCAAGTACATTTACGTATGATCGAAACACATGTTAAATAATTTATATATGTAATTCTCTACTATACACCAATATTTATATGCGCTCTAATAAACATTATGCATTTTGATTATGCACTTTATGCATGATATATAAAAAAAATATTATTGCCGCTTGACACTAGGCAAAATTTGAATATTTTATAATATACCAAACGAAAAGTTTCATAAAACTCATTATTCATACATTAACTATTTAAAGATGAAAAATATTTACACTTTCTGTTATTTTTGATCCATCAATCAATATTAGATGCTGGAAAGCTCTTATTTTTGTTTGAAGTACATAAGTAATAGGTTATATTTTATAATTATAAATTTAGCTTTTAGTTTTCGTAAAATTAGCTTTTCGAATAAAGTAATACTGATTAGTTTTATTCTTTCAGAATATAATTTTTCAAAGATATCGAAAGGAAGACGTAACCTGTATATAATTTATCCTACGAATATTGTAGAAAATTACAAATTTAAACTAAAATACCCCAACTTCTGTTTGTTAAACAAAAATCATTATTTTTGGCCTTTCCTTTGTGCTCTAAACTGTTTGAATTTGATAAACATATTAATATTTTTGATTACCACTTCAGATTCAAACATTTTCAGTCTTTCGTTGTTACAAATGACGACTTGTTATTAATATGAATAAATAAGCATGTATGTAAATAAATAATTAAACGAAAATCTTACATTCGTACGTAAAAAAATTGGACCCAAAAGCTCGATAGAATTAGTCCGAAAAAAAAATGTAAACTTCGTTCATTATTGATTCATTAACTAAAAACCTGTATTGAATTCGATATCTTTGAGGTTAATAGATCCAATAAATGTAAATTTTTAAAAATGATGTGTTTTTTAAAGATATAACTTTATTCAAGTAATTGGACGTAAAGTCATTTCATTTTTTTTTCATTAATAAGGCAGTTCAATTATTGTATGATAATTTAGTTTCAAAAATTGTTACAAATAGAAATAGGTAGAAAATGGATTATTATTCAAAATTATAAAAAAAAATTGTGCGCAACTTTGATTCGAGTCGCCTTTCTCAACACACACCACAAAACACAGAAGAAATACATATATTTATGTATAAGTGCTCTTTATTATGAAATTGGTGTAAGTGTAAATGTTTAAAAAAAAGATCATGTTTTTCCCTAATATATTTCAAAAATTTGAAAATTTTGTGGTATTAAAAGAATTATTTTTTCGACATAATATAGGAAAAATACAAACTTACACCATTGTCATAATTAAAAGCACAACTTCGGCCTCGGGTCAGTTCATTACCAAGAAAAATTAAGAATGAAATTAGTGAATAGCAAAACAAACAAAACAGCCACAGACTAGTAGTGTCTAAACTTTTTCTAGCGACGATATCACGATATTTAATTTTCATCGCGTTTGTATAAATAATAAATAAACTGTTTCTTAACACACTCTCAAAAGATTTTATGCAAAATTTATACTTGATTGATAGTATTTATCAAGAGCAGCTGCCGAAAATGTGATGCAGCCCTAAAAAAATTTCACAACGATGAAAAAATTGAACCATCCAAGAAAATTTTCGACACGATGTAATACTTAAGCACTTTTTTAATAGCCACCTCTGACATTATCCCATCAATCAAAAAACCTACACGCGGTTCAGACACTTGAGCCATAGCTGCGATATAATCGATAGAAGACGGCCAGAAATAAACAAAAGTGGAGAAAAATTGATACCGTACCTAATTAAGACATATCCACACTATGTATCACATTGATTAATCCAAGTATACGTACAACATACACTGTCAGGCTCGCTCTCATCAAACTTTCTATTTACATCAATCATCCCCTTATTAGTTTACAAGTTTGGCCCGCATATACGTTATCGCACTTGCGTATGAGACGAGACGTCAAAACACACCAAAGAGAACCACTTTGCCGTTGTTATAATAGTTTTAGAAAATCTTCGAAATTTCAATGAAAATTTTCTATTTAGAAGAGCTCCTTAAAGGTCCTCATCGATTTTGATTTGTAACGTTAGTATAGACATGAAATAATAGTGAAGATGGAAAGAGTAACTTTCAGTAATTCTTCGATTAGTTCGGTATATTTTGAAATCAGTTAAATCAAAATCAGTGAGCACTTTTATGAAGTTTCGCTTTATAAGCCGAGCTTGCGCTTTTCCGGTCGGGTATATTATATCGATCGTATTCTAAATGTGATTTTTATTTATAAGCATTTTAAGTAAATGCGTATCGAGTTTACGTTAGCGATGTGAACGAACTTTCTCGTATACGCGCTTTAGAGCTAAAAGTAAAATAGCTTTTTATTATTACTAGCAATCGAATTGATTCGATCGGTGAGCGGTGAAAATATAAAAAAATAACGATTCATCTAAATTAATGCGCACATTAGTCAATACACGGCTTTTTGTACACGTAACACACCAATTATACAGAAGCATAAAGTTTTCGTTAAAATTTCACATCGAATACCCGAAACCGCATGTTTGGTTGAAATAATTAATTAACAGTGTTGCAGTCATAAAGAATCCCATTTGCTTAACAGGAAGCCAATTTGAAAATGCAGCAAACTGTGCAATGACTCAACTAACAGTTCAAGCGAATTTTTCAACTTCAATCTAGTTTTAATTTGATTTTGCTCATCAATATGCGATTAGAATACATAAATTATTATGAGTCGCACGATTCACTGTATTTTTAAGATTCTTTACGACTAGAAACACTGAAATGAAACTCGTGATTTAAAATCAACCTTAAAAGGCAATCAATTCTCTTCGTATGCTCACAACACTGGGAGCCGAATTCCTTATGATATGATACAAGAGTTCCTCTTGCCTCCAGCATGTCTCTCCCTGATCTGTTGAAGGTGGGCCAGCTGAGCTGGTGATGGAACCGGAGCCGAAGATGGAGGAGGAGGAGCTGATCCAGCTTGAGCTGGTGGCAAGGATTGTCTGCGTCTCCTCCTCAAAGCTGGACTCAGGTTATACTTGACTTTTGCTTGGGCTAGTAGTTCTTTGAATACTTGACTCACGTTTGTGTTGTCTTTTGCTGATGCTTCGACGAAGCCGTTTTCCCAGTCCACTGTTACGACTGATTCTGTTGTGTCGTAGTCCATCTAAGAAATTTTAAATTCGATTAGTTTTCAATAAAAATTGGAGAAAAATACATTAAATATTCGCGAATATTATAGAAACTTGTTAGATGTTGAATAGTGGTAGATGAATTACATACAAAATAATCAATTAATTGTAAGTGAAGAAGCAGTTGATAGAAGACTTGAGACTCAGAAAGGCTATTGGAAATCGAAATATGACATTAAAATCGATCGATTTAGAAAAGATATTAAATCGATTTCCTTTTTTTCAACTAAAATTGTATCAAATATTTGAAAGAAACGACTGAACAACCATATAAATCATTCAATTAGAAAAACGTCACGTAACTCTCGCTGGAATCAGAAAGGTCACGATTTTATCATTTAATAAATGTTTAATATTATTTTAAGAACGAAAGTACAATACGACACGAATCGCTTAAGTGCTAAAAGGTGCGAAAAACTCTTTAGCAATGGCGACATATTTTTTTATTACGCGAAAACAGAAACGAACTAATTTTCTTTACGGCGCACAATAAGCACGTATTTTTCAAACGTTAAAAGGCTTTCGTACTTTTTGCATTAAATGATAAAGAATAAAGCGCTGCTCTATGGAACTCGAAAATTCCACGTGGTGATGAAGCAATAAAACGCTACATTTCGAAAAGGAAGTAAAAAAAATGAGCGAGCACTTAACTGAATAATAAAATTTCCTCTGAAAAATTTCATAAGTCTCTAACGGACGTCATTGAAATATTGAAATCGTCGATCTTCCAGAACGTCATAGCAGCTTATTTTTACAGTTAAAGGATTTTTTTCCAGAAGAGATTTAGCAAATGCGTGTATTAAATAAAAAAAAAGTTTCTATTGTAGAGATTCGATAAAAAAATATCTATTTCTAGAAAATAAATCGCCCTTTCAGTGAAATTTGAACAAAAAATGACAATCTCGAAAACCGATTCTACGATATGAATTTTATGAGACGAGAAAGTAATTCGATTTTGATGCTCGTATAATATATTTCAAACTTTTTTCGTAATAGAGAATATATTGATACTAAAGATTCTTTAAATTTTCAATTCGACAATTTTTATTGTCGATTTTCATTTCGAATTCGATTAAACTACCCACATTCGACATAACGTCGACGCTATGATTTCATCAAACGCCCTTTTGCGTCTGGTTCGAAATTAAAATCTTATTTTCTTTCGGAATATCCTCGCTTTTTACAGCTTTTCATTTTACGAGACATTTTAGGTGTTGTTGAAAGGCTTCTGGGACCTAACCTACATGTTTTGTTTATTTTTCATCGGAGAAAGGCGAAAGGTCGGATTGATCAACAAATACGTATATACACATATACATTTCGCTTTACGTCCGTCGTGTTTCTTCTGCGAAATTGTTTCGTGATTAATTTCACCCTGTTTTCTGCGAAAGCCTATTTTTTGCTTGCGAAGAATGAGAACAAACTTATTTTCAATAACGGCACGAAATATTGTGTGTTTCCAATTAAATGTTTTGCATGTATTTTCTTATGGAATTCTCGCGACCTTTCGGATTTTCAAAGATGAATTACACATTAGTGTTAGTACGTCGTTTTTAAAGGTTATCGTTGGAATATTTCTTACATTTCGCGTGGGTTAGCATCGCGGTCGTATTTGCTAACCGTAAAAATGACAAGCTTTCCTTTCTCTTGTTTAATCACATTTTATTAGAGGCGAAGAAATTGCGTTGTTTAAGCCGAGACAAAAAAAGGATGAAAATAAACTTTACTTCCTAATTTTATTTCATTACATTCTACGCGAAATATGATAACGAACGAACATATTTTTATCTTTTTATATATACAAGCTATTTTCATAAAACAAAGAGATTCATTTGAAAAGGATTATGCATAACTTTGGTCACCAATATATATATAAAATAATGGAAAAAAACAATAATCTAACTCTATAATCATTAATAACATTATAAATACCTCTCTATTATCATCGGCCAGATCTATCTTATTTCCAACGACCACAATAGGAACAGCCGTACTGGCTTTAGTTTCATGAATCTGATCTCTAATAGCCCTGACTTCTTCAAAAGTGCTAGCATCGTTGACATCATAGACAAGAATGAAAGCATCTGCCGAAGACATGGACAGAGCTCTCATGGCAGGAAACTCGAGGGATCCTGAAGTGTCCAGGATGTCCAGGGTCAGGTGGACACCCTGAACGGAGAAGTCTCCGTGGTGCATCTCTTCCACGGTCCTCTTGTATTTGGGTGAAAATGTGTTGTATAAGAATTGGGTTATTATTGAGGATTTGCCGACTTTTGCGGCTCCCATTACTACTATTTTGTGGCGGACGTTGTTCGATAAGTTGCCGCTGCTCGAGACTGTGTCGTCTGATCTGTAAATTAACAGTTGATGTTAATTCAAATCGATAAATTTTTAATAGAATTCGGGTCAATTGCTTATTTGAGCTTGCTTTGTTTAAATTATTTTATTCCATGCGTAATACTGTAGGCTTATTTATTCACGAGTTTTGAGCGAATTCGTTTGGAGTTCGGAATTTGCATAGGTAAATTGTTTCGTGTGAACGGAAGTCGAAGTTTCTTTAAGATGTTTAAGCCTCTACTTAACGTATGTAAAAGCGGTGGAATTTAACCAATAGGAAAAGCTGAATTCAAAGTCATCTCGTAACACCAATGGAAATATATTTTGAATGATTTTAACAAGTAAAAAATATATTTATGTTTTAATAGGATTGTTTTCAATCATTTTTTTGTGATACATTAGTGAAAGGTGACAATTTCTAGATTAATTGACGAGTTAATAAATCATGTGAAAAAATGTAATCATACTTTCGTTTGTATCATGAATCATTTTCACACCCTAAAGGGACCGTCAGGAAAAATATACGGAGAGCTTCAGTGAATTATACGTCGTATTAAAAGAGTTTTATAACTCGGGTGGATGCAAAAGTTAAGTAACAAAATAATATGATATTATATTAAAATGTCTGACAGAACCATAGAAGCATATTATTTTAATTAAACTCGTTATTTTTCACGATGTAGAATATAATGTGAAAACATCTATTTAATTAAAAAAATAAACTAGAAATGTTCTCTGGCAGTTACATTAAGAAATTTAATGTAGATACACAGCTCAAAAACTTATTTTAAAACATCATACATATGTATATTGTATAAAAATAGATATGTGATTATTTTTCAGCCATTTAGATTTTATGTTCTTTAATTAATTCCATCGATTTTGATTAATTAATTAAAAAAAATGCACGTCTAGGGAAGTTTTCATATTATAATATTGCGACTAATTTACAATCTATATTATAAATACGCTAACGATGCTCGAAATTTTCAGACGTCCGTGCCACGAACCCGCGCGTGCAGTTTATTGGCCCACCGCCTTACGCTCCGAGCTACGAGTCGTAATTACGAAATTGCAACTTTTAACGTATATATGGGATATTTTTTTCGTTATTTTTTTATTTCACACATAGATGGCAATACGAAGTTTTATAAAATTCCGAATAATATTATTTACACATTTGATTAATTCCGAACTGTGGCACTACTAGTTCTAATTAATTTAAATAAAAGTAAATTTTAACTTACTTTTGCGCAGATCTCCTATCGTCTTCAGGCTCTTCTTTCAGGAAAGAAGGCTGAAGACTGAACCGTCTTCGGAACTGATGTCGTCCCTTCATACCGGAATTGGTGGCTGTGAAACCTGGTGACATGCAGGGGTCTAAAACACTGGTCTTCGTAATATCACACTGAATTTCTGCTTCGAATAGCCTACAGCATTTTCAGGCTCATCATCGTCCCATCGTAGCACTTTTGAATTTTTCAGAACGGTCCAACTTTCGCGATTGAACTCGAAGCACTTTTAAGGAACTTTTCTCGTTGAGGGAAACTTCAACGTGATTGAATATGGCCTTGTCACACTTGCCGGTGTTTAAACTACATAGTTGTTGGGTAAATGTGTTCTTCTATACGACGAGAATTGTCTGGAAAATAAAAAAGAAATCGTGAAAACTTCAATTTCTAGATTTGAATTGTAAATTTTCTCGAAACAAAAAGTTTTAAGTCGAATTAAAGTGGAAATGTAAGATTTTTCTTTTAAAGCTACGTAAAAAATCTTCGTTAATAAATCGCATTTGATACAATTGGCGAGCTTTGTGTAGAAGAGATTAAAAAAAAGAAGTATTTTCTTAACGAAATTACGAGAGGGAAAAATGGCAACAGTAAATTAGATTCAAGCGAAGAAACGGACATTGAGTACGATCTCGAGAATGGCGATCATTAAAATTCTGTCTCGAATCTCGAATCTGCGGTATTATTTTTAAATGCCTTATTCGATTGGCCGGAATACTTTCGTTCCATCGATGCTGATGAAATAAAAATTGGACACGAGAAGAGAAGACGTCCGAATCTGAATTGCAAACACTTCTAAGCGAACCGTCCGAACAAAAAGTTATTAAAGAATACACCGAAACGAAAATACCGCTACGTTTACATATTGAAAAACGGTTTTTATTACGGAAAACAGAAAGGAAGATCTGTAAAAGTGTCCGTATTGAATAATAGAATTCAACAGATCGATTTAAAATGTATCACAATTGATACTTTAAGCAGCCTGATGATTTTTCTCTATGACAACATTCATAGATATGAAGTTATCGTGATTTTTTTTTCATCCAACAAGTCATATCATACCATATTACCGTATGATTCATATGATCTATAATCGATTTTCATCAACCTTAATAACTTGGTCTTTAAAAATGAATATTATTCATTTTTGGGATCATTTCGATTCAACAAACTTCAAATTCACACTTGTCTGGTAGTGGAAATTACCATCATACATTTTTACCCACCTTCCTTTATATATAAATTAGACTTCGCTGAAACAAGGAACGATCCCAACCGTTCGAATCGCAATTCGTTCTTCGAATAAAAGATATTGCGGAAACGTACCTTTGAATTATCACCGAATGAAATAAGCGGGAAAACGAACCTCGAACGAAATTTATTACTGTCCCCGGGTAAAAATAATAAATTTCACCCTTCCCATTATAGCTTTTGCGGTTAGATTATATACTTATATACCTTGTACTGAATACCTGGTATTCCTGGCGAGATTATTCGCTTTCGTTATATACAGTGAACGTCGTATTATTATTTCGCTGAAACGTGGCAATCTATTTCTTGTTTGCGGCAAAAACGATCTAGGAACGTTTTATTGTATCCGTCTCGTAAAATGAACGTAAACGTCACTAATGCTTATGCAATTCCCTTGTAATTATCGTTCTAAAATAAGAATCGCTAGATGAGTTTTGCATTGCAGGGTTATGACTTTTGTTGGAATTGGAAGATGATTGAATCTTTGTTTCTATTATATAATGTTGGAAATATTAAGGCAAGCTTTATTAGGATAAAATTATAAGATTAATGCTCTGTATTGTGTGCTCCTGTTTTATGCAATATTCATTAAATGCAATGTGAAGTTAATTGTAATTTGAGTGTCACAAAACAGACGAATTATTTGTGCAGAACTTATACTTAATTTCAGTCAAATTCATTAATTGATTTTAAATATATTTAACGATCCATGTTTTTCATTTTAAATTAAGTGTTTCGAAAATTAAATCGAATCGTTTTAAAATTATGTATCAATATAATAGAACACTTAAAAGTTTGATAAAATTTTGGAAATAATTTTATGATTTTATGTAATTAAATATTAATTATTGAAATTATATAATTAATATAAAAGGATATTAATTTAAATTAAATCGAAAACGATTTTAATTCTAAGATAAAAACTTGTGTCAAAGCAATAAATTCTCATTTTAGTATTGCGTATCAAATTATCAATTTGTGAATTTAATTTGAATCGTCACAGAGTTTTATCAATTCAAGAGAAATCTTAAGTTTCTCTAGAAGGTAATTTGACTGTTCTGAATCGGTTGTATTTCAAACACAAACGAAAAGCATAAACGGTGAAAGGAATCAGATTGAATGTTCCGCATTCGTATTTCTAAGGAAATTTATCGTTTTCCCTTTGCGCATTGATCGAAATCTGTTCCACTTCTGTATAAATACTGCGAATTTTCTTTATTTTTATTTTCGTATGTATTCTGTGTGCATCTCTTATCTGACAATGATTGATGATAGCTGAAAATATATGAATACGCACACGAGATAATCTCTATTTATTTGGATTCTATTCGGACACGATGTCGTACTTACAATTCTTTTGTGGTTTTTTTTCATCCCCAAAGATTATGTGCATATAACTTCAAAATATACTCGCAGAATTCAATTTTTCAAAGTCGAATTACTAAACTTTTTCTTTCCGAAAATCGCATTTGAAAGGCTCTACGAGATTATGCCGCAGAGCTAATGTACTAAAAATTAAAAGTGAAAAATTCGATTACTTTCATTTTGGCACCTTTTAAAATTGAATGGAGACGAAAATTAGATTTTCGAGGATTGTTAATGGGTAGAAAAAAGGGAATCTGAATATTAAATTTGCGGTACCACATTTCAAGTAAACGAAATATAAATGATTTCATAGATTTATTCAATAATAAATTGAGTGAATATTTAAAATTAATGTATCTTATCAAATTTACAACTTTTAGAACATTGATCGAAGAGTTTGAATACCGAATTTCAAACTATTCCGATTCAGAACTATATATTAATCACTTATCTGAAATTGGATGAACGTAGTTGCAACTTGGAATTGCATTACCAAACTAGAGTTTCGATTTAACAACACACATAACTACAACATAGTATACATTTATACACATAAAGCAACACTGTTGTGCGAAGAGACTTTATTTGAAAAATATGCAAAACGAAACAGAACCGTACGATCCGAACACATTGCAAGAAGAAAAATCTTCGGAACATCTCGAGACTGTGTTTTATCGCAAAATCTCATACAGAACGAGAAATTTAAAAGAAAAAAGCACGTCCCATTCAAACTGTTGAAAGCTCTGACGATATCGATCAAACAAATCATCGGAGATAAGCTCGAAGATGCCGTTATATTCGTACTACACCCGCAGCACGATGTCTTCATTATCTTCGAAGCGATCCTCGTTCGTGTATAAAAAAGTATATGTATAAGGATGAAAACCCTATCCGAAGAAAAAATAACGAAATAAACTCGCGAGCTTATACACGAAAGCGTTCGAAAGCTCAGATCTAGAGTGGCGATAAGTCTTTACAATTCGAAAATATTCGTTTTCAGGTGAAAATCGAGTTTTATACTATAAGGAATTGCTTGAGTTTTTGAAAATATTAGCGATGGAGGTTCGTATCGAAATTGATGTTTTAAAAATAGTAGTTAGTCGATGTGAAAAAGATTGAAAATTGTAAGAAATATCTTTGAAATATCAGTGACATAATAGTTCACTTGAGCTATTTTAAATCGTAGCCTAAATTAATATGACACAAGATAGAAAATAAAACCAAATCCAAACGAACCAAGCCCAAAAATTATCGTATATGATCAAAACTTTTATCACTGAAATATTATTGAATCTAATGAAAAAAAATCTTATATGCACAGTTAGAACTACATAGCTATTCTTGAAAATCCCATACATTTTCATGAAAATTCTCTAGAAATCAGAGTAACTACTTAGGAGTAAGGACCGTTCTTACGACAATGTCCCTGCTGAGACATTTCAGAACAATCTATTATGTCACAATGGGAAACTTACATACAAGTACAATATGCTCTTAATTATGACATGTTGTGTAAAGAGGAAAAAACAATTAACTCGTCTCATTCATTTTTGGGCACACAATAAAGTCCACTTACCCCATAATAGTTAAACATATATTAAAATGGAAAAATAAATATCAAATATGATTTTTAGTAAGCAAGTGTTGTATAAAATCCATTCTGATTAAATCGCGAGCGCAAATTGAATGCACACAAAAGACGTTCGCCGCAATAACTCTTTTTACGCCGCACACGATTCCAGTTATATATTGTTCAATATTGTTTGTTATCGCATTTTTGCAGGCGAAACTCTTCAGTATTATTCACTCAATATTTATTGACAAATATAATAATTTACGGGATGCGGAAAATCTCGTCAAATCGTCGCCGCTCACTTAGAGGACTCACTTTCTGTTTGTGGGACGTGCAAATTTAATATTTTGACCCTTTAAGGTCGTCGTTCTTCATTAGCGATTCAAATATTATAAACGGAACGGGCCCTAGGTATTATTCGGGATGATGAAATTTCCTTTCAAATTAGAAAATTATTCCGTTCGAGCGAGCCATTCGAGGGAATTAATTGTTGTATTGTGATTGATTTTTCAAAGCCCACGCCGAAATTATGATTCGTTAATTAATTTAAATTCATTGAAATATTGAAATCGATCATTATACATTCGAATATTTATATTAATTAGAGATTTTTTCTTTTCAAATGAAAATTCTCGAAGCTATAGGGAATAAGTATCATTAAATCGCTGAAGTCGAGTGCAGAAATTCTTTGGTTTTGAAGATGATATAGATTGTTCCAGGAAATATTCAAATTAATTGTGAATACTTTATAAATTCTATACCTTCACAAATATTGCATTTTTTGTATAATTATTCCGAATTCTAGTGAAAAGTTGTATATTAAGAACTCTAGGTACTCTTTCATTTTACAAAATATATACAAAACTATTATACTATTTTGAGATAATTTTATGAAAATGACAGTTTATCAAATTTACAAAAAGCGTCCACAATATATTCTACTTGTGTATCATGCCATCATTTAAAGATTTTTCAGTTTTCGTTCAATAGATATTCAATTTCGAACATCTCAAAATTTATACGTGCGCAGTACACCCCTTACTTTCTAGAGACCTCAAATGCAAACGACCCTTTTACAAACACGAAACAGACTTAAATAAAACGAAAAAAATTCTCCGAATTAATATGAAATTTTTCGTATGAATCAGTCGCACAAAAGAATTCTTCGCCTAATTAGACGCATATTTTTCGCATCGCCCATACAACCTCTAGGAACAAAGGGACAGGACAATTAGTATGGCGAGATGTCGTCACTCGATTCCGTCGAAAATGAAACGAAATAAGACAAAATAAAAGCACAGACGCTCTTCGGGCTTTCGATTGACTTTCAAAAGAGATATCTTTTGAAGTCTGAACTTTTTCGTATAACGAAGGGGGCTCGGAACGAGTCGTCTGAAAATTTTCGAATATCGCCTGCCTCGGGCTGGCCACGTTAGAAATTATTATGTGAAAATGAATGAAAAATGGAAAAAAATATGTATAGCGATTTTCCTAATGTTTTCTTTCTCTCTCTCTGGGGGAAATGTCGAGAGGTTTTATGTACAAGGGGAAAAATAGCAAAGGATGCTGGGGAGTTTTCATCGTAATCGGAAGAATACTCGAATGATTAATGAGAAATTTTATTATATGCGTTGAATAATTTTATCTAATTAATATTTGAAATCATTTTCGTATTAATTCTGTAACAAGGTTATTTCTAATTGATAAAATATTAGGCATAAAAATACATAGATATTATAACACTCGCTGTATAATATTAACGTCTTATTTCGACGTAAGTGTCAGTAAAACTATCCCTCATTGATAAGACTATATTAATGAACGTTAACGATTCATATTGGGTACTTTATTATTTTACCTAGGGCGTTATCATAATTTTACACAAACTCCATTCCAACTAAATGCTAGTTTTTATGTAATGAAAAATAAATATTACAAATAAAAAATAACGTTATCTGTAATTACATTAATTAATGCATATTTATGCAGATATGCATAATTATCCAGATGATCGAATATGAAAGATCTACATACATATCCATAATTTTACTTATCTATTAATATAATAGTTATTTTTTCACAAAAAATCTATATTTTCATATGATTTAAAATAACACGAATTTCCAACGTATTAACATATTTTTCCTATAGAATTTTACAATTGTTATCGCAAACTAATTGATAACATTAAAATTAAAAGATCTGCTTTAATTACTGAAAATGTATTATTCTTAAACGAATTTTATTCACAGCACCGTCATTATTCGCATTCAATTAAATAAAACAGCCAGATTCGACGGTTCTGTTTAAATTTTAATATCGACACTCAACCTTCAGTGGGTATCTTCGGTTCGAATCTCGATAAATCCTCAACGTGGCACTTCGAAGCCGATTCAGCGAAATCAATTAATTCTAAAAATACCTGGATCGTCCTAAATTTACGAGACGCTTCATTGAATCGAGCGGATTAAGCGAATTAAGTGTCGCTTTAAGAAATTTACGCGTCGTATAATCGTCGTGTGTGAGTTAATCAACGTTGCGTGAGAAAAGTGTCTTGGAATTTTGGAATTTTTATTTAGGGAAAATTCAATTAGGATGGTGGAAGTGATGTATAGTCGACGAGGCGTGACCTTTTTCAGCCGAAGAAAGGGTTTTCGTTTGCAGAGGAAAAATATTAAAGGGCTTAATTGGAAGGGTGTATGGAAAATGATCGCTTTTGGGAGTCAAAGAAATGTTGGTTCGATTTTGAAAATCGAAAATAGATTTGCGTAAAAAAATGTTTTTTATAAACTGATATTTTTTTTAATAAACGATTATTTTACGACGTAAAAATGATATATGACTGAAGAATAGTTTTTCTAGAGGCTTACTACCCTTAACTGCGAATCCGTGATTACGAAACTACTGAAAAGCGAAAGCCTAGTTTTTTCAAGATTTGGACTGTAATGCCATTAAAAAAAAATACTTAAGCTTTTTACTAGAGTAATTTTCAATTTCAAATGTCTTATGAATCATTCGATTTCAAAATCAAAATATTTTTAAACCAAAAAATTAGAAATATAACAATATTTAATACAATTTATCACGTGGACTTTTCAAAAATGTAAATTGAGAAAATTTCAAAGACTCAATTTTGAATCTCGAATTAAATTCTCGTCGATTAGTTTTGTGTTTTAAATTAAAAAAGTTTGATTCCCTCTCATCTTCCGACTCGACTTGGCGAAATTATAAATTCAACTTTCGAATTAATAGAAGCGCGAATTGTTTGATGCTTTCACGCCGTGGAAAATTTAATATACTCGCTTCTGAAAAAAAAAAGATCAAGTTATGATATTCCCCGCTCTTTCATTCATATTTTTTTTTATTCGTAGGAGAAAATCAGAAACTTTCCAAAGCTAAGTTCGCATACTTGGTCCGCACTCTCGAATATGAACACAGCTTCTTTCCCGCATAAATCACACACGGTGAATGAATATTTCCCGAAAATTTGCTCGTGAACATCGCATATTCTCACTACAATAATGTATTCCGAGTTCGTGTTCGACAGAGTAAATTAGGGTCGTGGAATTCGAAGGAGGAATTTCGTTACGATGGAAAAAAATCCGCATCAAATATTCGTACGTGAACGTTTCTGAGGCTAAATTCGATTCCGTTTCGTCCTTAAGTGTATATAGAATCTCGTAGATAAGTTCTTAAGTTAACGAGACACATGTGCGTGCTTATGATCTCGATACGATTGGATTGAACGTGTATTTTACAGATACGTTTCGTTAATGTGTTGTTTTTGGGTGGAAATTTTGTCGGAGGAAATCTTATGAAAGTTGTGTATGACGTGTCTAAGTTTATTCGCATCGTATGACATTACACATTCTCTTGCGCAATGTTATTTCGATACAAAGAAAGTTTATGAAAATGTTTTCGAAACTTGTTATGAACACATATGATATATTTTGAACAGATAGTATAGTATCATTAACTTAAGTAACATGTTTGAAAACAACTTTAAACAAATAGTATCAAATTGTACATCCCAGCGAATGTACAATCTAAATATTAGTGCAAAATCATGTATCTATATTACGATGTTTAATTAATGCAATGCAGAATGAAGCGAGGTAAAATACACTTTCCTAGCAGATGACAGTAAATTTTACAGTTATTGGAAAAAGCTTTTAAAATTAAGTGCTTGATTCAATCCGCGGTCAATTTACATTCTGTTCTGAGAATTCTCATTTTGCATAATTTGAAATTTACGAAGCGTCCCGGATTACTCGAAATCCGTTTAAGTTAATGTTACCTGTAGGCTGAACACACAAAAAAGTTGTGAATTATTAAAACGCTTACTAGGAACGATTTAAAGTGCTGAAAATTGTGCGATATTCATTACACAAGTAGAGCTTTCATAAAAACCATCGAAAATGTTTTGAAATTATGATCAAGTTATTTATTCCATCGTCATGTCGTTGGGAATATTGAAAGACTTCATGTGTCTTCAATTTATCGAGTAAAATATTGACGACTGTTGGCGAAGACGTAAAGTTGAATATTTTATAAGATTTCTTCCCAGAAATTATGATAAAATCCATTTTTTATCGAGAGCATATCGGAAATCTATTTTTAACGTTCGGATCATAATATTTTATATATAACCTATATATTTTCAGGTGAGATTTTTCAAATTTTCGTGGAAAATACCTTATTAAAAAGAAAACTAGCTAATATAAATACTAAAAGAATAATCTGAAAAGATTAAATACATTTTCCTTCAAAATAGTCGCAGATGCACCCAATTTTCTTTTCTGTTTTCCACTCTTTGTGCTTCGTAGTGGTTCCACAACACAATATCTTTTTCTATCCTCGTATTTCACAAGTTCTAATAAAACATAGTCGAATGTTTTTATTTTCACACCGCAGAGCTCTAAAACGTATAAAAATTCTCTAGATTCTCTAGAAACAATGAAAAAGCTTGATATAATGTAATAAAATAAACTACGTCAAATGTATGTTTAAAAATCATTACTCTGGTGTAACTCCAAAATTTGAAAAATAAATGATTCAATTGTTTATCCGTCTATATCATTGAAAATAATTTAAATATTTTTTTGAATTTTGAGAAAATGCATTTATTTCAGTTTTTGCACCAGTGAGAGATTTGAGGGACTTTAGGGACTTGTACCACTACCACAATTGAACGCAAAATTATCGCATAAACGAATCGTCGCATTTCGAACGAAATTCAAATCAGATATCGTCAAATTTGAATAACACGCATTCTATGGGTATTTTAAGCGACTCGCATGATATTTTCAGCAGTAATTATATCGGAGAAAATTCCGTACATACCAGGAATTCCTCTTTGATGCCCCGTCTAGATTTTATCGAGTCCGAAACACTCGCAACGATCGTAAAATTCGCACATTTCTGAAAATTAAGCGCACTTTGGACGTTTTCAGGCCGAATTTTCAGCCGTAGATAGCGTCCGTAAACAAAAGTTTGTTTTCCGAACTCGCGCCGTTTGAAAGCGAAAAAATCGCTTGCGGTTCATTAAATCGTTTCGCGTATTTTTTTTTTTGGGGGCGAAAACGCTTGAAAAAATAAAAATACTGACGAACACTCCGAACGTAATTGTTTTCGCGACGAGATGGGATTTTCATGACGCTTTTCCGAAAAAGAGCAATTTTCCATTGATAAATAATTCATCGTTTTCGTTTAGTGAACGCGACGACCTATAGTAGAAGCTTCGACGGAAGGTTTTCGCGTTTGTTTGTATTCGAATCGAAATCGAGTTGGCTGATTAAACAATCTGTTGAATGTCGAAAATACTGATACGTTTATAATTCAATAAGTTTACTTTGACGTATTGAGAATCAAATCATATTTATTCCGTAAAAAACATATTCGAAAATTGGTCGTCTACTATGAGAAACAGATTCTTTATAATCTTTCAAATACTACACATGTTTGAAAATATCAAAGAAAAATTAAATTAAAGTCTATTACTTCAATTATAGGCTAGCAGTTGTAGACAATAATCATTACAGCTGTCTAATTCTATAGAAAAAAATATACATAAAGTTATAGTCAAATCGTTAAATTTTCAATTTCAAAAGAGATTCATCAATTTTATTCATTTAAGTCCTGATCTTTCAATGATATTTCATGCTACTTATCAATATACATATTATCGTTCTTGACTCCATCCAATTTGACAGCTTTTGTCGTTAGCTAATTAGTAACATACGAATGAAATATTGAGCCATAAATTTATAAAGATAACTTAAAAAAATTACGAAAAATACTTTCGAAAGCAATAAATCACTTATTAGATTCGAATCGAACGAACGATCGCATCAGATTGAATCGCAAATTGCCGAATCTTGAAATCGTGCATTCCTCGTTCGGAAGCAGAAATACGCGCGAGATTCGAATCGGAGGGGAAATTACGTTTTTCCAGCTTTTCTCGACCGGATTTCCACCTGTGAAAAAGGTTCACATGGCTGATTCCGGAATCCCCATTATCCTTACTATGGTCACGGGGGACTTCAGGTGGAAAATTTCACGAAACACGTATTGCATCGTCACGCCACATTACCCAAGTGTGTGAGATCTTCATACGTATGAACATCTATCGCTTTAGATTGCTTAAATTGTTAGAATTTGTCATGCGAGGGATTAATGACTAGTTCCTTGAATTCGATCGTTCATTGAAGCAAAATTGAAGTAAATCTTTAATGTTTATTGTTTTAGTAAATCTATGACTAATCGTAAGTCTTAAACTTTTGTTCGTTAGTTATTCAACTCTAGTTTTAGTTGTTTTATTTTCCTTATAGAATTTGAATACGTTTAGGTATCAATAAAAATTCTAAGAAAAAAAAATCGAAACTGAATACAGTCGATTTAAAAAAAAATGATAGAAAATTTGAGCCTCAATATATAAAATAGATTTGTTTTTTTGTATATTTTATATAATAAGCAGAAAATGTGACTATCATTTTTAATAAGGAATTCATCTGACTGACTCAAGAAATAGCATCGTTTAATACAAGTTACATAAAACGTTAAAAAAGCTTATCTTCAAGCTCATCAGATTGGATCATTATCCTGTAATTTCAACCTTAAAACGTCTTATTAAGATTTTATCTGAGATTAGAGACTGAAAATTCAACATAAGTCACAATATAAAAACATTATTGCCATTTTCAAATAAATGAAATGATTCTGAAATTCATTTACAAAATTTGAGTGAAAAAATTTCGAATTGGTGCATGTGCTTATCTATAGATTTTACTTAATTCTTAGTTAGACCTGACTTAACATAAAAAAAAAACTAACCTAACTTAACCAAATACTAGTCGTAAAATTTTGGATCGATTATATAGTACATTAATACCTTCGAATCTTGAGAAACGATCGAAATGCACACAACCACATCAACTCAAGAAGCAACTTACCACATTAAATATTCGAACAGATCGCATTCGATTCGATCGAAGACTGAAATTTTCACACAACGTCGTTCAGAAACTAAAGATAATTGAGTTTGAAAGTTTCGCAACCGACGACGTATGTGCGGTAATTGTACATGCGACGATAAATTTCCACATTCAGCGCATAACTTTGTACGTGCCATCGATTCGGCGAAGTTAAAATTGCGGTTTTAGACTATCTTTCGACCCAGAAATAGTTTTATCGCATCATAATAGGTATGAGCCGTTTGCGAAGCCTCGCTAAGCTGTCTCTAACAATAAAGGTCTCTTGTATGCTTTCGAGCGAAGGCCGTATATTCGTTTGAAGTAATTTTCGCGTATGAAAATGGAAAACTCTCGCCGGGAAAATGGAGTGTGAAAGCGCAGTCTTTTCACACTTTGAATTTTTTAAAATGACATGTTGTAAAATTGAGTTCATTATGAAAATACAGTGGAACAGAACTGCAGTGAAACAGAACGTATGTCAAAATGTACGTATGAAGAAACATTTTCAAAAAAAAAAAAATAATATAATACATTCCATATCAACAGATAGGATTGCTTATTTAAATAAAATCTTTTAAAATATCGAGTTCCTTTAAAAATATATTTACAAAATCACTTATATTGTTCGAATATTTAATATTTTTTGGGTCAAAGGCTACGTTTTTGGTTCGTAGTCGGTGAGGTTAGTTTGAATATTTTGCTCTTTAGATTACAGAGTATTTTGTCTTTATAGACTTCAGATCGAATAAAAATGTATTATAAACGTGTAAGTCACTTATGTGTTTTCGATTTGAGAAATCCTGAAGCGTCGCAGCACAGATGTTATTCGACGAATAACATATGCATAAAATGAAATTGAAAAATAAGTCGGAGTCCTTACAAGACGTGCGCTTAAATAAGATTTTATATGGGATTTTTTTTCGAATTTCCAGACTTGTGCCTGGTAATATCATAAAAGGAACGGCTATATATAGACAGATTTCCCTGCTTCGAAATGCTATTTTCACATGAAAGGAAAACATTATCTCGGATACCTCTTCTCTCTCAAAACACCTGTATTTCCTGTAATATCCACATTATGTACTCACACGTTCGATTATATTAATGGATTGATCGTAAACATCGATTCGAAAACAGACAACTGAATAGGTATCTTCGGATTTTTGATACGAACACTGAACTCAATAAACTCAGTATAAAACATTTCATTCCTACGATCGAATTAATTCATATCATATAAAGAGATGTTAAATTTAATGTAATGAGAAAAATATTTTTTTAGCGTACTTTGATGAGGTAAATCGAAGTTTACATATTGAAAAATCTTAAAAAATAAATGATGATTTTAATATTTATTGAAAATTTGAAGTTAATTCTTGTTTTTGAGTCAGTCCTTGGTCAAAATCGCTAATTGCCAATAAGCATTTCCTCGAAGGCGCCCCAATTTTCTTATCACTAATTTACATAGGCCTAATCGTCGTTTCCTCTACTACGACAAATCGAGGGCGATCGAGTTTAATTGACGCGCATCGATTGCTAACAAGTAATTAATTAATCGATCAATTAATCAACCGATTGATTAATGCGTGGAGCTTATGAGAGAATCGCGTTACGCTTGCGGCGAGATTTGAACGTTTCGCCAAAAGCCTCTGTATAATGTTTGCGGTTTTCGAATTACTCGTTTCGTGGTTATTTCGGCTTATGTCCGATTGCAGTTTGAATTTTTTTATTTAAAATTGAAAAATTCAATATCGGAAAATATTTTTTTATATGTATTTAGTCCTTCAATTGTGAACTGTCAAAAATAAGTGGAATATAGACGGATATACATTAGTAGGTGTGTTTTATATTATAGTACGTTTGTATCTGTTTCATCCCTATTTTGACAGTTCATAGTTGGAAAATTGGCTGAATTATAGGTACGTAAGAAAAATCATTCTATAAGAATATATGTAATTAATATTTTTCAAATTATACTATATTTGATGACTGAAAAGGCCAAGGGTACAAGTGACTTCGTAGTGATTTCGAGAAAAGCGTGTTCAAATTTGACCATGTATGAAGCAATTCCTGTGCATAACTCAAATTTGACAAAAATGTCACTTGTACCCCTTGGCCTTTTCAGTCGTCATTTTATCATAATTTACTGTAATATTTTTAAAAATTATGTCTAAATTTTCTCTATAAATTTCGATTCGATCAATATTAGTTAACTACAATTTAGAACAAAATGAGTCTCGCTAATTTTGATGCAGTGCATAAATTGCCGATTTCATTAAATTTTCATTCTAAACAAACCAATTTCGTTAAAATTAATATGAAAACTAAATATATTCATACTCATATTGAACAATAACGAAACATTTTCGACGTTTCAACTGTACAGAAAAAAAAAACTTTTTCACCTCACAGACTTCGTTCAAAGGCAAAATTACAAAAAAAATCTTCCACAGATTACAAAACGAAACACAAATAATAATAAAAGCTACAATAAAAACAACGTAGTATCATCAATCTAAAAATCAATACGCTTTTACACACAACAGGATTGTTAGATACGGTATCACGTTGCGTAGAGAATGCGGAGTTTCCTCAGTCCGCTAATCGCTCGGTAGCGAAATTTCCGATTCGTTTGGTTCAAATTGAATTCGTTAAACGTATATATCCCCGTTCTACGTCGGTTAATATTATCGAATTATACGGAAGCGGAGTGTAATGAAAAAATTCGAAAGCCTCGACGGTTTCCTTTTTGTCGAATCGTCAATCGCCGCTAACGAATTACGGCGACAGCTGAAAAACACTCGTCCCAATTTGCTAGAATTTCGTTCCGAATCAAAAATTTATGTGACGCTCAAAGGATTCGACGAGACGAATATCAATTAAATGCGAAATCGCTTTGAAATCTGAGCGATTCGAACGAGATTCGTTTTTTGCGCGTCTAGCTCTAGATATGAATGCTCATATAATATATTCCCATAAAACTCATACTGATACGTTTATGGTTTAGTTTCGATTATTTTTACATCCATTTGCACTTATGAGAATTTTTTTCATAAATTTTAGAGTTAAATATAATATTTTACTTGGAATCGGACGTACTTATTATATTACATCAATTTTAACGAAACTATCTACTGACAACATTCTTATAACAAGCAGTGTTTTCTACTTTTCGATAAAGTGTTATGATGAATGAATGAATGAATTTAATATGTAAATCGTGATAAAATATTTAAGAAATATTCCGATTAAATTATTTTTGATGAGGAACAATATTTTGATTACTGACTAGCATTTAGTTAACAATAAACAGTTGTCTAGACGAGAAAAAAACTTTTAACGATGGTCAACAACGATTAAAATACCGGTCCTAAATTATTAACAAAGTTTTTTTTTGAATATTTTAACTAGCGACAATATCGAATCTTATCAGTAAAAGATAATTATGTACACGATAAGTAGATGCGATAAAATACTTACATATTTGTAAATAACTAAATTAAGTTTGTTTACGTTTATATATACAAACATAATCCAGTTTGTTTATCCAAAATTTTACATAATTTATCGATATAACAAGCGTTTATATTCTTCAATTTGTATTCATTCCGAAATCCCATATTTAATTTTAGCCAAAATCTCATCAAAATGTAATCGTATGTTGATTGTGATGGACAGAAATATATTTAGGACTTTGCAATACGTAATTTTATCCTCGTTACCACGGCGATGTTAATCTTCGATTTTGTATTGTTCCTATGTTGAATTTGCTTAAATCATTGATCACCAATTAACAAAGAGAGAGAGAGAGAAAGTTCGCGATATAATTAACTCGGTAAACAACAGATGTTTGATTACAAATTAGTCGAAAATACCCCAGCACAAGGAGAGTTTCCTATAATTGATACGTTTTATAAATATCACTTTGAATAGAAAACATCTCGTTCGAGGAAAGGTATAACAAAAATTAAAATCTCATTCGAATAATAAGTTATAATTAAATGTTTCGTTTGTAATTTTCGATGTTTCTTCGAGTGATAATTTCAAAATTGTATGAAATTTCGTTGAAAAATATGATTTTTTTTAATATCATTCGAAATAAATTAAACGCGCTAAGAATGTTAAGTTTATTAAAAATAATAAGAATGTAAAAAAAAGTAATGAGGTCTCCATTCAATTATAAATACCCACAGCGTACATCTTGTCAAGAATACTTAAATGAGATGAAGGGAAAACGGAAAAGTTACGAAGAAAATTGAGAAAATTATAAACAATATAATGTGAAAAGATTGCTTCGCATTATTCATTTTGAAATATAATTAAGATACTAAAGAATGAATTCTAAACTTCTAACATATTGAAGTATACAAATGTTTGAATACCGTAAATACCAAGGGGAACAAGTGATAAATTTAAATCTCTATTATTGAATTCTAAAATATAATTTATTTAAGAACTCAATTTGAAATTGTCACTTGTGGCCTTTGGCTTATAAAATCTTCGCATAATTTATGAAAATATAAATTCAGATGCAAATCGACATTGAAAATATAAATATTAACTTATGGAATATTCAACGGTATATTTGTGTAAAAAAAAAATTATTTATATTTTTTAAACGAATAAATAATATAGACGAACTATGGGATATTATTAAATTTTCGATCAAAAAACATTAAAGCCAGATATTTCAACCGTATGGTTACTAATTAGTTATCATTAACAACTGTCATTATTTCATAGGAATAAAAAGGACAATACGTTGCTAAGTGAATCAACATACGATTAAAGTTTTGATTTAAAGAAAAGAAAATAATAAACAATTAAACAGCTTTGAAATAAAAAAAAAACATTCGAACCGACAAAAATAAATAAAAACAATCAGACCAAAACAAATAAAATAAAAAAAAAAAAAAAAACAAAACAAATCATCGAAAGGTAAATATATAATAAAAAAATAAATAAATATCGAAAGAAAAAAAAAAATGGGAAAGATGAGAGAAAGTTTGATTACCTCGTTGCGTTAGTCGCGTAAAGTTTTGCGTTCGCAGATGTAAAGGCAGGGGTGGCAAAGGCGCGGGCGTCCGTTGTATGCGGTGCGGGCGCGCGCAATGCCCGGGCCGCGAACAGCCCGCGGCCCGGACCGGCGCGCGCATGCGCACCAATACCGCACGCACTTTCGGGACACGCTGTATATGCGAATGTATGTATGCAATTATATTGTAAAGCGTGTGTGCGGTGCATTCGCCGCTGGACGCGTTTTCACGATGCGCGCTTTTTTCGCGTTGATGCATTTGGAATATTATGAAATGTATTTTTTTTTTTTAATTATTATTAATGTAAGGTTTGATTTATTGTTATGTCTTACTAGCGATCAATCCGCTGAATATATCATGCAGTTTTGGAGCGTTGCATGGACATTCAGACACGTGCAGATACACATACAGAATAGCGCTATTATATAGTTAGATTTAATTTTCATATTTCCACGCATTTTTACGATGATATTTATGTATATATATATTTTTGAACAATATAAGAAGATTGAGTTGTGTACGAAATTCAATTGAAAAAAAATGAATTTCAAATTCTATTCTGACCAACTCCAAGCTATGGATGTTTTCTTTTTGTTTTTTAAAATCAAAAACAATCACATGCATAGTTCTAATCATTTCAAAACTGTTTTGTTTTCAGCTTGCAAAGAATGGTAACAATTTGACGTTTTCGAATATTTATTATTTTTAATATTTTATGATTTTTCTAAACGCACCATTTATGTATGTATGTGTATATGCCCTCTAGTAATTTTTGAGTCCAAAGATTAAATAAAACGCCTTTTCGTTTTTTTCCAATTTTAGTGTTAAATATTTTATAAAAATTTCAGAATTGAAAAAAAAAATTTCGATATTCGTTCTTTATCGTTTTTATATACGTTTTCAATATTCAATATTTATGGCGATTTATATTTCAAATTATTTCCGTTTGTAATTTTTGTTACGTTTATTGCCAAATAAAATATACGGTGATAATTTTATTCGCTATAAAATTCTTTAATTTTCATCTCTTGTTTTAAATATAATTTGAATTGACATTAATATTTATTTTGAGTGAAGTCCTCCGAGGATATGAAAGGAAAAATCTAAAAATAAATAAATTGGGAATCTCAACGTCATGTGCACGTTTCCTCGTGCGGAATTTTCTACTAAATGATTTTTTTTTCCTTTTTTGAAATGGAAAACAATTTTCACATTTCATCTTTTTGTCTCGTTGTCAGAGAGCATTTGCGATTACGGTTCAAACGAATTGTTTTATATACTCGATAATTAATTCCGTAAAGTAACCTCCCATTTTTCGAAACACAAAATATTTTCATACAGAGATAAAATTTTTATTACGATACGATAAAAATAAAATTAATTGTATTTCCCTCGTGTCGTTTTGATAATTTCCTCTTTTTCAAAAGCATCGGAACGCACATTTATTCATAATAAACATTTTAATTTCGAACAAAAGCAATCGCCTATTTTCCCAACCTCCGATGGCTATTCAGCCCGACGATAATGAAAAACCATTTTCCATTTTATCACTATCATCGTTTGATAACAACAGCATTGAATATTGTGTAGACACAGCGTATTAATTCATCGTGCCAATTCCACGAAATCGGATCTAAATAATTTTATATTTTCATTCATTTCCACGATGAAAATTTCATTCATATTAGAACACCGCCTACGATTCGCTCCACGATCAATTTCGTTATATTTTAAGAGATGTTTAAACGCGAATCCGAACAGTGATTCGAATGAAAATCGTTATTTGACGTGCCTCGTTATAAATGATATGACATTTGCGAAGATCAAACGCAGAGCTCTCGTTTTTCAATATATGTACATATCAAAATAATATACACATTTAACACATTACTATTAAGAGAAAATATGATGGAATATGTTCCATTGATGTATCAGGATTCCAGAAATAAACTGGTGAAAATAACTTTCAATCAGTAAAATTGAATACATTTTGTTTAATAAGTCGATTTTAGTTCAAATTTAATTAAATTCTAAAATTATCACTTACAGACTTTGACTTCGAAGGTCGTCATGTTGTATATTTTAAATTATTCAAAGTAGCATAGGATCATAAAAACTTAACTTGAATGAATTTAATGAATTCTCAATAAACTATATCGAGTTATTCTATGTATTGATTTTCCAGTAATGCTCACTGAAGTAATCAGTCATCGAGGATCAGCTATATCAGTAATAATGTACCTTTACGAAATAGCATATGTCAAAAGCCAATAATGTATAGTGTGGAAGCGACATGTTTCGAATGTTGTCGAACACACGAAAGCTTCTCAATGCGTGGGTCGCATATAAACATCCAGATTTGACACTAGATAACGAAAATAAACCAATAGAATATATTATATTTAAATAAATGATAATAATGATAGAATTATACTTGACACTAGATGAAACATAATACAATTGTATAAAGCTATTTTGAAGCACGTTCAACATAAAAATGTGTCCTTTATTATGAAATTTTCTGTAAGTTCATAAAAAAAAGAACGAGTTTATATTTGTTTGGTTCACATTATAGTACATATGTTTTTTAAATTACAAATAAGTGAAATTGACAGAATCATTTCAGCTTGATGTTTATTATTTTCAGCGACGTAATTAACAAAATATGACAAACTTAAGCCATTATCACAATAAAGAGCTCTAAATCCTAAAATTATTACATAAATACGAACCAAAACAGACTAAAAAGTAACTTCAAAACCTCTTCACTACACAATAACAGCAAATTGCGAAAACACCTTACGTGGCCATTCGCGTGGAAATGAGCCGACATTTAGAACACATCGTATTATAATATTATACACTAAGTCCACCAACTACGAACTGTCGAAAATCCACGTGAATGACAATATATAGAGACACACATAAGTGTATAAAATTCGTACATACGTTCATCTGTATTTTGTCACTCACTTAATTTGAGAAAGTTCATAGTTGTTATACTACCTGTAACCGACGATATAATGTATTTATTTATTTATTTGCACACCGTATCATACTCGTTCGTAGATAATTGCCTGTGTGTACTCGGAATTAGTAGTGTCGCCGATATTATAGTGATAGTATTATAGTATGGCGATGGAATATTGTGCGAACGATAACGAACGTGGTTCGAATGCGACTCTAGCACCGTTCCATATATTAACGGTGTGTTTATTGTGCGATAATACGATAATGTATGTAGATAAATTCTGCGAAAATTGCCGAATGTTTCGTTTTTGTGCTTCGTTTTCGGGGAATTTGTTGAGCGATGTGTTTTGATTGTTGCGAAGGATGAGCTCGAGTGTTTAGGTGTTTCAACGATGAATAAAAATATCGATTATTTTAAATCCTATGAAAAAATTGTAAATACAATTCTTTTATTAAAATAATATGATAGCGAATAAGAATTATTTTATTTATTTTGAGTTGATCTAATTGTAAGCAATGGTTATTCAAAATGTTCCGAGACTATTATTAATGTTTTCGATGTTTTTCGGATGGATGATTTTTGAAAAGAAAGAAAAACCTGAATTTTCCATGATTTTTCTCAGTTATACAGTCATTTAGAAAAAAACGTTTTTTCCAGAATTTTCCAAATGGATTTTTCTTCGAAGGACCGATCCATCTACTTTCAAAAAATTTTCATGTATTATCTTTTTTTTGTAACCCCCATCTGACTCAAGCTCAAAAAAGCATCCTATAATATTAAAAAATATATATATTGTCAATGAACAACATATTTTAACTACTTTTAAAATATCAGCTGACTGATTTCATAAAGAATTTCATAAGAATTTTATTGCAATATTAATTTTACACGTAGTCGTTGTAAGCCGCTCACATGATTGATAGTACACAAGTTCATATTCTCGATGAAAACTTTCATGTTGTTCCCTGAAACGAACTTCACTCACTTTCATGCAATATATTCTGTACAATGTGATTTTTATTAAAAACATGCAAACTTGCTTCGAAAATATATTATTTACTTATAAACGAGAGACAATATGCATCTTTATCAGAAATATAACTCACTCATGTTTTGATGCGCGTTTTATTATATCAGATATCATATTGATGATTGAAAAAGCCAAGAGGTACAAATGACTTTGCGATGATTTTGAGTAAATCAAAGTTGTGCATGTACCTACATGTGTGTTATTAGGAGGTTGAGTGATTTGATGAAAATTTTCGGTACACGTTCCAAGTTCGTTTATATCCTTTTGCCACCAAATATATAAGCGATTCTTGCACATAAAACAATTTCGGCATAAATATCACTTGTACTCCTTAGCCTTTACAGTCGTCATATAAAATGATTTTTAGTATAAAAAGCGCAAATCAAAGAACCATCAGTCGAGGTCATATTTTTTTCATCTCCGATCGAAACAAACCATCAAACCCTCATCGGCGACAAGCCGCAAGATCGAACAAAAGACCCGAAGCTGTAGACCCGCTTTTTTCGAATTTCAAATGCGAAAAAGGGCGGGAAAACAAGCGAAACGGCGCCAACGAGAACTCCGAGATAATGGCGGATAATGGATGCACGGATTCAGCCTCGAGTGCGCTCACGTACTCGCATATGTACGTTTAATATACGTAGAAATACCAAAAAAAAATCCTTATAAATACGCAAAACGTGAAGGATACATATTGCAAAAGGGCGAATAATCCGCGCTTAAAGCATGAACGATGTCGCGGATATTTTCGAGAGGCAAAGTTCGACGAAAAGGATAAGAGACGTGTCTTATAATGCGTCGATGGAGAATGGGAGTTTTGCTTTGGAGGGAAATTCGAGGATAATCGATATGGCTGTGGCATTGGATTGGAAAAGCGGTTCGATTGTGTGTTTTTTTTTTTTTTTGGGAAAATGTAAGATTTTATTGAGTGTTTAAAATGGCTGTAAAAGTTTGAATATTTCATTTGTAAGTTGTTGGATGTGAATTGTGTGTACATGCTGTTGATGTGACTGCAAATATCCAATTGATGATCCAATGACGACCGAAAAGACTATAGAGTACAAGTAACATTAAGTTATGCACAGGAATCGTTTCTATGCACGCTCATTTATTTAGTGGCAAAAGGATATAAACGAATTCGGAACGTGTGCCAAGATATATCATCAAATCACTCGACATCCTCCTAATACATGTAGGTCAACTTTGAACGCACTTTTCTCGAAATCACTTATACCCCTTGACCTTTTCAATCATCATATATACTTTTTTTCATATTTGATTGCAAGTCATATTGCAGTTACAGTTATTATCACTTACATACGATCGAAAGACATGACCTTAAATAGTCGAACTCGCGAATGGACAAATGATATTCAAAGGTTAATATAATGTATTTTGAAAGTATGTTTGTACGATTTCAGTTCGACGTTGTTTGTTAACGTTGAGGCATGTAAATCGTATGGTTTTGTGTTCGGATATACGGAAACATTTGCATTGAAATGTTCATGTTACGTGCGGTATAGTTTAGATTGAATGCGGTAATTCAAATGTGCGGTACCGTGAATCTGTTCCGGAATTACCCCCGTGCTCGTCTGTTCGAGATGATATTATTAATGCGAAATGTGAGTAAAGGATAACGAAATTTACATTATTTTCTTACTTTTTTTTAGCAAATAAAAGGCGAGAAAGATAGACTTTTAAGTGTGTAATTTGAATTGCAGAACGTAGGGCACCGTGCAAATTCGACGACTCGAGTTTTTCTTTAAGGTTTATCCGTAGGATATTTTTTCAATGACGATGTTTTTCTAAGATTATCATATTTTTTATACCCGAAAGATAAAATTGTATACTTTAATTTCAATATTAAATCTATAACAAAAAATATTCTACACAATAAACTAGCTTAATCGGATAATATACTATACAATACATATTCATATTATTCAGAAAACCTTCGTATACCTTTACAAAAACGATCCTGAATAAATTACGCGAAACTAATTGAAATAGGAACCGGTGTTCATTTTGTTTTATTTACGACAAGCTTTCAGAACTTTCATATTCGTCCCAAGAGAGCTCAAATCCAATCGCCGGTACAAAATAGAGAATTTTCCCGATTTTCAGCATTCAGTTTCATTTTATCACCATAACCTCGTACACATACTTTCGTATTAGTGAAGATCAGCATGAATCCATTCCGAAAAGTTATATCCGATGCGAGAAAACGGTGTACCAAAGTCTGCGAAGTTAGAACGTCGATAAAGCTCATCATTAAGGCGGAAAATCGAGCGAAAATTTTCCATTTTATCGCATTTTCAGAAATTTTGGCATAATTCTGTTTGCCATTCGATTTTATTGCATATCCTTTTTTTCAGATTAGCGATCGTCGTAGGGTATTCGTTCGAATGTAAAATATGCTCAAAGACATCGAGTCATGATATAAAGAAAAAAATCTTGAAAATTTTCACAATAGACTGAACTTTTATATGAAATTGCACATTTTTCAATTTTGAACGTATATGTTAAAGGATGTCAATTCCACAGAATTATTCAAGTGTCACTTTTTCGCGAAGGTTTCATCAAAATTTAAGAACGATGAATGCGAAAGTGGAGTGTCACTTTGGAGCAATATCAATATTTACATTCACTTTTGAACGATAGAAAATGATATTTGATCGATTAAAGCTTTTTCGGATTAACGCGTTGATATTAGAACTTTTCCATGGAACAACTTCGTCGTCGTGGGTTTTGTCGACGACTTTCGAATTTCATCAATTTATCAAAAACGGTTCATTATCTTTGACAAACAAGATTAATATAAAGTTAAATTTCGTTATTATGTTAATATATTTTATGAAAAAGTTATTTTAAAAAATATATATTTATCTGATTATTTTCGTATATTAAAATTTTACGTAGCGTGTATCAAAGTGCGGCAAAATTAATCTGCTTTTGACACAATCGCTAACAACCTTTTGTTCACGAGGTCTTCTCAGAAACCTTTCTCAAACTCAATATGTTGTACATATTGGGTTGAGAAAGTGACAGAATGAAAAGTTTTACAATTAATATTAGTTACTTCTTGTTGTTAACTTTGTCAATACTCAAAAGTTTAAAATTGTAAATAATATAAGGCGATTTTATCATCGGTGAATAATGATTAGGCTTTTGCTGAAAATGCATAGAAAACTTTGATATTGATGAAACGTTTTGTTGCCACTTTTCAATAAATATTTAAAAACTAAATTATTATTCGAATCATTATAGAAAGTTCAAAGGAGAATAATTTTCAACGACGCAGAAACTCCTCATTTAAACTTTTTTTATTGCAAGACGCTTAATTGTGTTACTAAAATTCAGGTCGGAAAAAATCTTTTATTGAGGCAAACAGGTTATGTTTAACATTTTTTCACAATAAACGCAGACTTTAATTATAACTTTCCTCAATGCACTTTTAAACGAGTGTTGAAGTAAAAAATATTATATTATTTTCATTGCTGAATCACTTTAACTCAAAAACTTACAAACAAACATTGAATAAACCTGACAAAAGTTTTCCTCGAGTTTTAATCGAAAATTCAGTGTAAATCCACAATAAATGGGAATTCAACGTATGCTTTACTATCGAATCGACATCGAATCTTATAGAGAAACGAGGATACGGAGTCACATGAAACACAGTATGTTGAAAATTGGAAACATGAAACTTGGCGAATGATACAGAGTTCCTACGAGTGCGAGCATGTACTACACCAATGGCACTTTGTAATTTAGTTAACTGGCAAGCGTTCGCGTATTACACACATAACACAATATTCCGCGAAACGAAAGACAAAATTCATTTCCACGCTTGGAAAATATCTGGAAACTCGTTGCGCTTAATTCGCCGACGCAATTTCGAAATACTGAGAGCTAATTGAGAAAATGCCGTTAGATAAACGAATTTTTAGCAGAAACGTTTTCATCTCCGCATATGATACGAAACAATTCAATAAAGCACATCCGTCAAATTTTCGCGCATTGAAATTACGTACTTTTGGCAGAACTAATAAATAATCATTATGAACTAGTAAACTACTCGTTGCATTGCTATTTACACGAAAGAAAAAAACATGTAAAAATTCTTAAATAAATTTTTAAATTGCAGTCTTAAAACACCGGACGTATTTCTGATATTGAACTAATACTTGTCTTTCTACGACCTACTTCATATAGTCATTTTGTACCCATACTATAGTCATACTAAAGTCATATTAGACCATTACTAGACTCACTATAATCATACCACAGTCTTACTATGATCATACTACAGTCTTAATATGATCATATTTGAGTCTTACTATGATCACACTACAGTCATACTATGATCATACTACAGTCTTACTAAACCACTACTAGCATTCGATCGTACTTCAGTCTTACTATAATCATACTAAGTCTTACTATGATCTTCCAACAGTCTTACTAAACCACTACTAGCATTCGATCACAATAGTCTTAAAATGAAATTCTGAAACAAAAACCACTAAATTTCAATTTTAAATGAAAAATCGAATATTTAAGCACCCCTGATCGATCGAAGCAGAGGTGTTGAGACCGCGTGTTGATACACATGGGGTCGAATGTGCGTCAACTGTTGCGCACACCTAAAGCCAGACACGAACGGGCCATATATCGATTCGACGCAGGGGTAGTCAATCTTCTGGACCGCGTCCGGTCGTCTTCGCCAACCGAAACCCCCAAGGAACCTTCGATCTGCGGTTGCGCACCCCTGGCGACCACTAGAGAAGCGAAGTCGAGGAACGTATGCAACGAGTGTTGGACAAACATGGTTTAGTTATATTTCGTGTTTGTGTCGAAATGGGAAAATTGATGGTTTTCTTTGCAATTTAAGGACCGTTTTTTTCACTTAATCAGAGTTTTTGTTATTTTTTATTCTAGAGTTCCGGCAGTTGACGTGGAGTTTTCCCGAACTCTTAGCGTCAACTCTATTGAAAAAAACGCATGTTTGCTAATATTTGATATTAATATTGAATGTTTGTTGTTTTGATTTTAAGTCTTGGTTTTATGTTGAAATGCTGTATTTACATTTGAATCAAATATAAAGAATCGCTTCAGCAAGAAATTCAGATATTGTTTCACCGTTTGAATAATTATAAATTTGGTTCGAATAGAGTGAATATCAGCACTATTTTCGACCTTACCTAAATTTAGACTAAAAGCAACCTATCCTTAGTTTAATAATGAAATAAAATTTGATAAAAAAAATCACTTTCAGACTGATCCATAAAAAATCCAATACAAGATTTTTTTCTTCCAAATAAAGAATTTTTATCACGATTGAATCCAAACGTAACCGTATGTAACATATACCGATCGCATAATAAACTCGTTACATAAAATACTTAGGCATACACATAAAAAATATACGCAGACTAATATTGACAAAATCTCAAAGATTTCATTAAGATACTCCGTTTTACTGCCGATATATTAAATTTTATATCCATCCAACCCTCGAAAACTAAATAAGCGTTTAAGATACACCCACCTGTAAGCACTCAGTCCTCCTTTTTTATACATGTACCATCAGGTCACGAGTGGAAAAAGAGGTCCATAATCAATTCGGTTCATCTCGTATTTATTTATTTTTTCCCTAGCGAATCCGTAAAACCTTATGCGGTAAAAGGATTGGCTTCCGTTTCGTTGTTCGCAAACTTGGCTCTAAACCACTTTGACACAAAACACGTATAATGTTCGGATTTCAGCTGAATAGGTGTTGAATCGATAAAAGTGTTCGTTTAGAAGGTTTCACTGAATACAATAAGATTATTATTTTTAGATTCATTGAATATATATTTTTAAGTAATCCTCACAAGTTAAAAATACAATTTGAAATTTAAATATATTCTGAAAAATTATTCCATTCTAATTTTTTTTATTATAAATATGGATGAGAAATCGTTAAACGTTTATATAAAAGAACAGCTGAAATCTCAAGTGTTATGGGGGTTGTACGTTTTGAACGATTTTACCGTTTCGCATTCAAGAAAATACCGATTCTTTTGCATTATTCGAACGAACAAAAAAAAAATACCGTCTACGTTCTTTAAGAGAAACACCATTTACATTTTTATCACATTTTCTCGGAATTTGAATATTCTGCGAATTCCTTATTGCAATGCGACCTCTCGATTACGTTTGTCGCTTATTAAAAACGAATGGAAAAGTTTCCTCTTGCAAAAAGCGTCTGACGAATGCAACCTAGCCACTGATTTTCATGAAAAATGAAATAACGAAGCGAATTTTCCATTTTCAAGCAAACTTACTGAAAACGCAGCGTGGAATAATTATGTAGTCGCTTTGAGCACTGAAAGATTTATTTTCGCTTATGTAAAAACGACGATATTTGAACCAAATCACCATTCTACATTCTACCGTTTTATTCATAAATAGTTATAGTATTACCTTTACAATCGAACTTTTACAGCATAATTTCGATGTTATGTAATACATACAATTCGAAGATTAAACCCCGACGATATGTCGATACATATCGACGATTTTGTTCGATCACAATCGGTTTTTTGAATTGTACACGCACTTTTTATACGCAAAACATTGTAAACACATAAATATAAACCGTAAAAAAACCTTTTGCGGTGCGAATATTTCACATCGCATATAAATTACACGTAAGCCCTTTTCTCAGCCCTTTCGCTTATTCAAATCGAATGATTTATTTTGCGACGAGACGTCACTTGGAAATTATACTCATGGCGCGTTTTTCCGGAAACAATTCAGATTGAAAATAAATATTTGTATAGAATATAGTGAAATTTTGATTTAACAATTGCTTATTTTATTAGAGTATTCAAAATTATAGGCTTGAAAAATAAATAAGTTACATCCGTATCAATCAACATATGTCAAAATAACGATATCTATTGATTTATGTTTATAAAAACTACGAAATACACGAATGTGTATATGTTTAGTATTCTACCTCAGCGTTTTCCAAACTATTAGAATTTTCAAATTTTGAATATTTAAACAAATTCGGAAATTAAAAAAAAATAAATTAATTTCATATTCTAAAAGCGTTAAAAATACATGATTCAGCAAAACGAGACAAATAGAACAAACTCACGAAAACGATGGAACAAATGCAAGACACTACAAAAACGGGACTATCCCTTTTAAAACGGGACACATAGTAACCCTTGTATTAACACATACATATAAATCATCAGATCACTAAACAACCATTCAATATTTCATCGATTTTACAAAAAAACATTCAACACCGAACACAATTTTCTTTTCAAAATTCAATCGAACACACTTGAACCCATAGGCTTCTCGGGTCCTCTAAAACGAATTCTTCCATCCAATACGAAGCCCTTCGCTTCGACAACACGATCATCAATCAAATCGTGGCCGAATGCAAACTTTTCCTGCGAAACTCCCTAATGGATTAGCTTCGCACGTTACGGTCCTCAACATTGACCCTCGAGGGCCGATGCGAGATTCGTGATCCTTTCAAATTCTAGGTTAATGAAGTGCCCTCGGTCGTTTTCCATCTTCGAAACGCACGAAAAAAGCGGTTGAGCCAAAAGCACGCTCCTATGGGCATTTCCAATAGATTTTCGAATCCTGTATAGCTGTTACTACGAATCTGTGTGTGTGTTTTTTTTTCCAGTGAAGCACACTTATGAATGTAATCCGTTTGATCGGGGAATGTGTTTGAAATTCTCTGAATTCCAATCAGATGATAGGTTTATTTAAGGTTTTTTTTATATTGAAAAGTCAGTTGTGAATAGTCTGTTTTTGGACAATATTTTGGGAATCGAAATTAAACTTTTTGTGAATAAAAACGGTGTTTGTTATAAATGAATTATTATTTGAATAATATCAAGAGAATATGAGGAATTACTATGAATAAATTATTATCATAAATACTATACGAGCAACTAACTCGTTTAGATGTATAATAAATGCAGACTAGTTTTTTGTGAATCGAAGATATCTAAAATATAAATACTACAAAGAATATAATTTAAAATATGAGAAGACATTTTAAAATTCGGTCATAGATTGAATAATCATTCAAAAATATTAGATTTCTAATCAAATTGTAAAAGTTTTTACTTGAATCTGAAAATTTTATTACAGACTTTTTCTAGGAATTTAAATAAATAAAAAAATAAAGCGTATGTGAAAATTAATGAAAATATTTGAAATACAATACTGCTTTTATGAACACCCAATTTCTGCATACAGCCGAATTTATTTAGATATTCATTTATCGGAAAGCGAACGAATCGAAAAACAACAAAGCGAACATTCACGTCCATACTGATATTGCATTCTAGAGCATATTTTTTTCCAAACTAAAACTCGCTCTATATTTAAAATATTCTCTATACACGCATATACATATTTATATCTGGCACATATTCCTACATATTTTTCTACGTGTTCGTACATATTTATTTTTTTCCCCTCGCTCATATTGTTTGTCGGATCTCTCGCGAGACAATGGAGCGCGACGGACGCCCGCGTTTCAATGGAGATCGTCGGTTCATTTCCAACGGTACGGGCTTTATTTTTCGAAAAAAAGAAGACTTTAAAAACAAAGAGGAAGGAACCACTCTGTAGGGGGAAAGAGCGAGGGTCCCACAGGATCTGGAGGACGACTGACTGAGTGGGAGTTGGGTGGAGATACGGATCTGAACGCTTCGGCACATCCGACTCATTGACTGGAGCGTTTCCTTTGAACGGAGAAAAAGGCTGTATAACTGTGTGTAGAAGGATGTTTGTAACCTTTCGTCTCTGGTGGGATTTGTATGAAGTCAGGTGGTTGTGATTCTGCGTCGCTATGGTGCTATTTTTGAGTCCGGTTTAGGAATAGGTTGATCGAAAGGTTGGGTTGGTGTATTGGATGTTTTTTGGGGTAGGTTGTTCCGATAAGAATGGTTTTGTATAAATATGTGATGGTAATGCTAGGTGAAGGGTTTAATTATAGCGTCGGTTTAGGAATCGGTCGGTTTTTATCGAAAGTTGATATAGTGGAAGTTTCTGGGGTAGGTTGTTCCGAAATTAATGATTTTGTAAAAAAAAGTGATGGTGATGCCAGGTGATGGGTTTAATTAAAGTGTCGGATATTGCGTAAATTTGGTATTCATTTTAGTTACTCTGGTGATAACGGTTGAGTGACGAAATAACTTTGGAATAACTTATCCGCGGAACTTCCAGCCCCGTCCTACCCTTTTCATTTGTGGTTGATTTAATATCTGAATTACCTGCATATGTTAGGTTTGTTTTACGTTTTGGTTAGGATAGTCATTTATTTATTTAAGCTTAAGTAAGGTTGAATTACTATTGATTGGAGATTAAGTGTTGATAGATTAGGTAAGGTGATTAAATATGGAAATGAAATTGACCATGAACATGTGCTTCAAATTTTCTGAAAGTTGCCGGGCAGTTCCCAAATAAATATATAACAAACTATTCTATACCATAAATCTCTAAAAATGTTAGATTACTAATTATACATCAAAATAGATCTCAATATAAGCATTTTACTATTTTTTTCTGATTGTGTTGAGTAAGCTTAAAAAGTATCGAAATATAGTAGCTATTACAAACAAACATTGGATTAGATAAACAACTTTACACTCTAATAAACATTTTAAAAACTGTCAAAGAAAATTAAAGTTCTTTGATGAAAGAGTTGATTTATCAGCGTCAACTGATCTAAGATTAAATACTTTTATAATCCGAAGAAAAAAGTAATCAAAGATCCGTTAATCACGATTCAAACACATCACGATTGACGATTCGACTAAATTAAAGTCGATGGAGCGAAAAATAGCGACAGGCCAAACGCCCACCTTTGTTCTAGTTCAGCATTCGCGGCATATGTATTTTTCCATATATATGTACATATTTTTTAATAAAAATGCTAATGGCACGTCTATCGAAAAATTCGCTTCCGAACTCGGCTCGGTTGTTTTTCAGGCTGTTTTGTATATTTTTTTTTATAAATAGAAATTTTTGATGCGCGTGTGCTCGAATACGCTTTGCGAAGTTTTCGATTTAGGTTTTGTATACGCTCTGTGAAATATTTGCAGAGATTAAGTTTTTAAATTTTCGCTTTATCGTACGATTCGCACATGCGATGTACACACAAATAACTACGGTACTCAGACGACCTTTATTTAAGAGGATATTCCTCTAATTCGATATTCTATCGTCTAGCTTTATTTATTTTATAGAACTTCCATTCTGTGCTTTATTTTATAAAATCGCTCCTCTATTCGTATCTGATTCGAAGTTCTATAAAAAATGTTAATATTAATGATAAGTGTCAAAATCTTTCGGATCCGTTGATTGCACCATTTTTCTGAAAAATCGCCAAGTTTTATATCATGATCGTTAAAATGATAAAACGATGAATTAATTTTTAAAATTCAGAAGGGAATTTGATAACTATTATTATGGAGCATTCTCAGAAATCACTCACCTAAATAATTTTTATTTTAGATATACGATACTATAAAAATATTTCAGTGATAACAAGCTAAATTGCTTTCGTGAACATTATTGCAGCAATAAAACGAGGTGAGTTAAATGTAACAACGTTATGGCTCAAGTGGGTCAAACGAAATTATTGCAGGATATCCTCGACATAGAACCTACCCAAGATATCTATGAACTTTTAAAAAAATATGGGATCAAGTGTATAAAAACAAAGCAAGGACAATGGAGAAAAATAGCTAAACAGACCGGAAGGCGTAACCAGTAGAATTTTCCCTTGTATAAAAATTTTCTTCCCAAATTAACTGACCGCTTTACTAAATATATTCATTTTCTTTTTGTACATTTTTCCTGCAGATAATCATATGAATAAACAAGAAATTATTATGAAACGATTCATTCAAACAAAATTTGTTTTGCTTCACAGCATTAAATATTCGTTCACGATGAGTAATAATTCGATTAACTGCGTTTTTTTACGTTGTATGAATAGCCAGCGTCTGACGAAGAACGTTTGTAATTTCATACCACCGAAATTTGTGAGATTACTTTTTTATTTATGACAAAGATAATTCCCCTGACGATGACATAATAATTTTCCACCACAAATTAAGTGTCTCCTCGTCCCGTTCGAACGAAGCACAGGAGATTAAGTAATTCATTAAAAGTTAAATATGTGAGTTCAAAATTTCGCGAACACGTCGCAAGTTCAACATATGTTTACAGAGGTTCATTATATGCCAAAACAAATTTCACACACGCTCCAAAAATAGCGAATTCTAGAATTACACCTCTAAACCTACGACAGTTTGGGACGATTGAAGTTTTTTTTACGAGTTTTCCTCTTTTTCGTCGTTCATTTGCCCAAAACTCAATTTGTATCTCGGAAGGTAGAAGCCATCTAGATTTTTTTCCATCTTAAGGCGGTCATAAATTCAAAGAAAACACGCTGGAAAAGTTTCTGGACACGCAGGTATGAAATGAAATATTACTACATATCTACAGTTAATATTATAAACATAACTATTTTTATATGAAATATCATATGATGCTTAGAAAAATAAAAATATAATGTATGTTATTAGATTAGATTTAGTATTTCAATCATATGTTAAGCCACTTAGTTATGTGTTAACGTTTTCTTGCTAATATAATTTGACATTTGTTATCGATAGCATTTTAGATTGAAAAATCGAGTTTAAGTATAATTTTGCACATTGGATTTATTTCTATTGGCGAAATATTGAATTTTTTTTTTAATGATTTCAATGATAAAAAAACTTTTCCACATGCAATCAAAACAACTTTGAAAAGTTTGAATAAAATCACACAAATTGCCTAAGAGAAATATGCAGACAGAAGAAAATTCATTTTTTATGAATAATATTTATTTAAGTGTAATTAAATTTGTTGAAAATTTATAGAATGCTTAAATTATCGTAATTTTGGTTAAGTTTAATTGAAGATTGCTCGGATCGAACCGCGTGCGGTTAGCCGCAGCGAGATTGCTTCGAAAACGAACGCTCGTTTTATGTCGATAATGAAATAACTTTTCGAATTGCGACAAGACGAAATACGAAGAAAAAAAAACCGTTTTTAGAAAATTTTCCTCGCGTTTATAACGAGGTTTTCGAACAACGGAAAGCGCCTCTGCGACGATGGTGCAGAAAAAAAATCGGACGATATTCGGGCGAATTTTTCAATTATCACCTCGAAGATTACTTATTGGGAAAGTTCCGAGTTTTCGGTTTCGAATACAGAAGGAAATTACCTCTCGCCTTGCAAAATTCGTATTAATCAACGAATCGACTCCTCTTGACTTTCGTGTCGAGTGTCTGCTTGCTTCGATCGCTCTTTATCGAGTGTCCAAGAACGTGTTGACCTCTGGAGTGCACTTGGAGATTTCATACTTATAATGTGACTGAAATATAATGAAATATATTTAATTCGACTATTTTTTAGATCTTTTCTATCATTTATTTATATTAAATCATTTTTTGAAAGTGAGATTTCAATTTTCTTCAAAATCATTTATCGGATTCAATGAAACATATAAATAATATGCACATCTGGAAAACTTTCTGTATTATTGTAAATTTACATATGTACATACAGGTATATAAAATGATTCACTTGTGTGTTAACGAATAATTCTATTTAAGACTACTTATTAACAAATAGTGCCTATTTAAATATTTAATATAAAATCCGGTCCATTCAAAGCCTTCGATTAAGTAGTCCTGGATTAGGACTCGAATGATTGAATACTAGAATTAGAAAAACCTTCACAGTTTCTCTCGCTGAATTTTCAAAGAAAAACTAAAATTTTTAGCCGATTTGCACTTCAAAGGACTAGGTTTCGATAAATATTTAATTGAATATACCGTTTCTTTGGTGGAAACGTTGAACATCAAAAGGCTTTCCTGTTCCATGATATATATTACTAGTAAATTGTCATTCTGAAAAGGAAATTCAAGAAGGTTATTGAACGAATATTTTCGTTTTATTTCTTAACATTAAAACTTTCATAGAGCACTAGAATCACATTCCTGTGTATTTCTTCGGCCACACCTTCGACATCATTACCTGAAAACGTTTGCTTTATGAATATCGGTTTTCAAAATAAACATGCTTACAAGCTTTTTTCCCCATGAAAATATTATATTTATACCCATAGATATAATTTATACTACGTGTATATAAAGCAAACAAATGCCTAAGTGTAATTCCATCATATTTTTTTTTCCGTAATAAACAATATTTTCTACCTATTTTTCTTATCTTGAGAATTATTACTATTTTATAAACGAATTGAATAAATTTCGTTTATATTCATGAGTAAATAACATCATATTTAGGAAACTATGGTAAAATCTGGGCAATAACGACAACATACTCGGAAAATATCGATTATAGGTTATTTGCAGGGTTGTGAAATTTTTCTATAACAAATCGATTCCACTTTTCAATTTTCATATCTGTCTCAACATTTTTTCAACTTAAAATGTGTTTTAAAGTTTACTATTGCAAACACGTTATCTTGTTTATCGTATACATAGATCTATGTACATTTTCAGCTATGCACTTAGGAATTTTAAGATACATATCCATAATCAATTGGTCCAATTCCAATAACAATAAATTTCCAATAAAATCAAAATATTTAACATCAAATCACAACCTTGAATGCTTAGTATGCGTGTACTAAGCCTACAGACCTTGAATACAGAATACACATCGTTCAGTCGACGCATACAAAATTTTCCTCTCATAAAGTACTCCTTTCTAGTAACGGTCTTTGTTCTTATATCTTTTATTATATTTTTTGTCACCGTCTCATCCTCGATGGAGTTCTTCCTTTTTCCCTCTTGTGTTTCCACCTCTAAGACTCTAACTCTTGATTTTCACGTTCTATTCAGCGCACGTCCATCGTCAGATCTTCAAGAGTGGAATAGGATATGGCTTTTTTCAGCACATTGTATCGATATTCGATACTATTTATGACAATTAGATGGAATTTTTTATCGAATTATTCGAAACGGGTAGTCATTTTTGTATCTAACATTAAAAAAGCTTCGAAAAGTTTAAATGTCATCGTTTCAAATCGAAAATAGATAACCGGACAATTTATTCTTGCAATATTTAGCCGTTCTTATTTATATTGGAGAAGAGAAAATTCTCTGAGCTGTTCAAGAAACGGAGTTAAAACTTTTTGATCGTGCTCAAAATTAATAAATGAAACAATTTTATCAAAGCGTTCGACCTTTGGGAATTCGCCGGATTTTTCCTTTGAGTGAAACTTTTTAAAGAGTCATTACCGAAAGTCGATACATAGTTCAATCAATGTCCGCTTTCTCGCAAAGTTTTCAATGCCCAAAGCACGAAATTGCATGTTAAAACTTTAAAAACATCCTCGTCATTATTGAAATGTTTGTTAAACAAAATCTCTCGAATTTTTTTCTAATAAACTTCCCATTACATTGTATTATGTCAAATAATTCAACACAATGAAAAAAATTCTCGAATCTTTCTATTTTAGCAATTAATTCATCAAATATTTATCATCGACGAATTCAAACATTCAATTAACCGAAGGCGCAAAGACCGACACAAAGGCGAGTCAAACTCCGAAAGTAAATTTATATATACGAAGCGAAAAGTCAATTTAAGTGTACTTTCCCATTGTGCAGAGAGATATCCGATGATTCGAACGCAAAACGTTTCGAATATCGAACCCTTTCTGAAGGGCTCTATGGAACGAAAGCTAAGCCATAACGAGGGAAAGTTGTGCTCAAGAGATGATAATTGATTTTCAACACGTGAAAGCCTGAAATCGTGTTGATTTTAGTGGAAAAGTTATCCGTCTATTGTGAGGATTCGTTGATTTGCATTTTGGAAGGGATGGAAAATTTTAGGGCTTGTCGTTTATTTTTTGAACGATTTTATCTTAAAATATTAAAAAAAAACAATTTTCGATTTGAAAATTGTAAAATCTGTATTTAATATGTGCGAGATATCAAAATGCCAAAAAGAATTAACAATAGGTATAGTTTTGTTTGTTGAGTAAAGTACACGAATGTAAATTAAAATGAACTTTCTTTTGTATATTTGTACGAAAAACAATCTTTTCAGAAATAACATTTGGATTTAAATTTGTATTTACATACTTGAATACATTTTTTATTCGCCTGGAATAAAAAGGAATCGAGTACAATAAAAAAAGGATTGTCGTTCTTGAAACATACAAATTTACATTTTTTCATATTAATTAAAATAAATTTAACGAATTATTTTCATTTTAATTTGATATTTAAAAAGCTGAATAGCTGAAAAAACTTAAAGACAATTTTAATTAGAGAAACCCGTTAAAAATTCGAAGGTAAGTACGACAAAAATAAGCGTACTTGACAAATTCTATTTTCAAACGAAAACTGAAATTTCATTTACACATATTCCATTTTTATTATAGAGTTTCAATTTACATCGACATATTGAATACAGATATACGTACATTGAAATAAATTTCAAAAATAGATGCAAAGGCTTTAAAATTTTCTAAAGGGCGTACAAATCTTTTCCATCAATATTGCAATATTCCATTGAAAGCAGCCAATATGTCCAGCTTGATACTCTTTAATAGTTCGATTTAGACATCCCTTGTACAATATCGTATTATATTATTTTATATATAGCTGAAGCATCTGAAGATTCAGCTTTGCGGTCTTTAATCTTCGACTTTGACTGTGACCGTATTGAATATTACAACTCTGATTCAAATATTCGAAATTGAGCATGAGCTTTGCATACAATCAAACCCATAAGCACTCGAAAATCCATCAGTTATATTAATATATTACATAATATATTTTACCTTTTACACAATACATAGCTTTAAAATATGTTTTAAAATATTATGTTTTATAATGAAAAGACACAAATATGCTCGAACTTTTTTTCAATTAGGTACGTAATATTATAACATACGTTGACCTGAATGTCCGAACTTCTAATAACTTTCACTAAAGATACCCTATAACATTATCTGCATACGTATACCTTGATATAGGTATATTTTAATCAGCTCTAAACAAAATTAGGTCAAAGCTCGAAAACACGGATCGTTGATACACAATTGTCCCTTCGTGAGATTAACAAGCAGTTAGCCGAGAGCAAAAAGCATACGTAATTAGGGAAATTTCAAATACGAAATTGCCCACCCGAGTTACACTCTAATGCGATAAGGTTAAATTTTAATTGGTTATTATGTGAAAATGTTGTAAATGAAATTCAATTTCCGTTTATAAAGGTATACCATGCATAATAAATTTTATGTATAGGTAAACGTATGGAATATTGGATTATATGGGGCTGATGGTCTTCGATTAACAACACCTGGAACTAATGTGGGTTTCCACCTGAAAATGTTTTTATATGTATAACCTTTTTATTTAATAAGGTTTCACAGACTTTAATATAAGAATATTTATGAAATATCAATAATGAAAAAAATATGAACTTTTTATTTCGGAAATAGTTCCTTTAATTCCTACTGCTTTCAGTATTTTTAAGTACATATGTACTTTTACGCCTAAAAAGCTTCAGATTCTTAACATGTATAATATTTATGCTAAACATAAATTTACACATGTTGCAACAATTTTGTTGCATAAACTTAACATTTTCGCGCTTAGCATCTACGTTTTACGAGTTTCTCAGTTGTCTGTTGGAACAAGCAAAGTGGAAAATACTTTGCAGATACATTGTGTTGCACATATGTTAAATAAAGCCAGATTGGTTCATCGAAGTAAAGTGAGAAATATCTCGCACACTTCATAATAGGAATATTATTAAAAAAATATCATTTCTTCAATACTCAGAATTAAGGTATCATAAATTTTCTTAGAAATAAAAAGTATTAAAGCACGATATTGTCACGATTTCTCTAAAGTTTTGCGATACAATCTCATCTTTGTATCTCGATACTTTATACACAATATGTATGGGTATACCTTCGTTATATTGTTTACGTCTTACGTGAACGTATCATGAACAAGGAGACCGTACATAACGAAACGTCTCAGTTTCTAAACTCGCGAAGGTCTCCCTTCCCTTAGGGGTGTTGAATGTTAAAACGAAAAAAATCCTTGTGTTTTGTCAGATATTGTTTCATTTTAAGGCTTTCAGACGATACTGAAAATTCTTAGAAAAAAATATGGGTCGAATATGATCCGAAAGGTAACATTTTTAAGTTGATTAATTTCGATAAAGTTCGAATATAGATATTGTAGAATTTAATGCTTAACAACAATCATATACATTAAAGAATAGTAGAAGACTACGTTCTATTTATATAAATAAAACATATTGAATTTGTTTCGTTGATCAATTTAAGCTTCCCTTTCAAAATTTACCATTAGTTTGAAAACCACTGTTATGTGCTTTACAAAGTGTCTTGTTTCCAATATAAAGATAACGGATACGTGGTTATGCAATATCTCGTATACGGACACAATTTTGCAGTTTGCAAAAATCGTATCGTTAAATTTATAGTATCATCAAAAATAATTTACGACCACAATTCACAAATATAGCACACAAAATTTGTATACGAAAATTTATACATATTTAGAGTTGTTTGAGTTTTATTTTCGTCGGAATAATCGAATATTACGACTGTACTTTTAAAAATGAGTTTTATTTTTCAAACTCGACTTGCAAACTTTTCGAGCTTCGTTCTTTGCGATAAATATTCACTAACGAAGTGAACGTTTCTCGTTACGTTACAACTACTAGTAGTTAATCACAATGAAAAATGGATATTTTGTAATGTGAAACATAATACATCAATGTGCAATCTCGTTAATTTAAAAGTACACCGTGCGATAACTTTTAAAAACATTAATCTATTTAAATTTTTAATTGAATAAAAAGAAGCTCTAGCGAGATAATTCTCTATTATTTTTTCAATGGTACAGTTAACGAGAAAGTTAATTAAAATGTTGGATACGATCGCCGCATATAGTGGGTGTGGAGATTAAAGGATTAATGTTTTTTTAATGAAACGGCCATAAATTGAATCCTCGAATTATGATATAAATATTCAATTTTTTCATAAATTTCATGCAAACAATTTGAATCCGAACAATCATGATTTTCAAACACGCATTTTGTACCTCAAATTATAATAGATTTTCACCTACAGATTAAAAGTCTCATGAGATATTATAGTAATGTGCATACATGTTCTTTGGAGCAACGTTACATAGTAATGTCAATCATTTGGTGTGAACAATGGAAGGACATTGGACATTTGTGGTTTGTGGTTTATACACGCTATATCACAAAGGTGAATATTGGCTTTGACCGCCAATATGCGATTGATTTTGAGGCTTTTGAGGGCTTCTATGACATCAATTAGTATTTTGAATTTCAGTGTACGCTTAATATCCTTTGATGTCGACGATACGCGAGCACATAATATATTTCGTCCACAACAAGTGATTGGAAACTAATATCGAACATTAGGAATATTAAAATTTTACTAACATACGTTCAGACCAAATCGTGATTTACTAATTTTTTTGAAAAAAAGAGAGATTTAATATAAAAATGAGCTTTGAACGGTTCAATTAACAAAAAAAAATCGCATTTCCCTTCATATAAGAACGGTTGAAAGTCCGCGTAGTGTGACCATCCGTTTTTTTTTTTTAAAGCGACCGCACTTTGTCATAGTCTTCGTCCTCTGTGTGCCAACAAATAAAAGTCACCGAGAAGGCAACAAATCAAGGCTTAAAGCTCTGGTAAACTCTGACCCATTCGCGAAATATTTGCAGCGAGATTAACCCTCGCTTGGAGGTCGTTCGAGGGTCGAAGTCGAAAATCGTCGTTGGCTTCTGAAGGTACGAGTTTGAAGTTTGCGCTTTGTGCTGTGGTCCATTTGTCTGTGTTTCGTGCACATGTCGAGAATTAGATTAATTAAAGTGATATACGTGTGTACTTTTGAAATTCTGATATTATTACGTCGATAATATAAAGGTTATTCGACGAGAAGTTGTATGAAAATAAGACGCAAGTCTATTGACGGGAAATTAAATTGATAATTTAAATAAAGTGAGAGATATCGAATATAGTGTGGATTGATAAAATAATATTATTTGACCTGTACGACACAATTCCTTATGTCAATCGTGAATTATTATGATTGGCCTACGAAGCTATTCGTTTCAATTAAGCATAATCAAGTGACGCCTGAGACGTTGCGGTTCACGCCATGAAACTTTAAAACTGATGTTTCTCAATATTTATCAGAGACGCGTACTAAAAAAATATTTATTTCGAAATAATTGAATGATAAAACAGCTAAAATCCTTTGATATGACTTATTCATCATATGCGAAATTAAATCGATTTTGATATGAATAGGAGTGCGAAACTGAATGGAAGTTTTGTGAATCTGCGTTCTAACCCAACCCTGGCAATTAGACCCCACCATCACACCCCTACATCCCCTCGTTTCCCTTCTTGATCGAATTAAAGTGTGTAAAGCTCGTCGACCGTAAATTAATCCGTTCGTCTCCGCGAACAAACTGAAAGCTTCATAACCGGTTGTGTCATTTGATAGCATCTGAATCGTTTTCGCTGAAATAATTTCATACTGTGTATATAAATTTTGACAGAATTCTAAATACGGCTATTGTGGTGCGATCGATTCTAATATACGATTTTGAAACAGTTTCTATGTTCAATATATTTAAATTATGCGGTTTCTCATCAATGTTTAGATCGCTGAATTGCTTTATTTGACTTTCAAAATCATATGACGATCGAAATGGCTGAAGGATGCAAGTGGAATTTTTGCCGAAATTGAGTTATACATAGGAATTGCTTCAAATTGTTGGCAAAAGGATATAAACGAATTCGGAACATGTGCCGAAATATATCATCAAATCAGTCGACCTCCTTCTAATACATGTAGGTACATGGTCAACTTTGAACGCGCTTTTCTCAAAATCACTTGTACCCCTTGACCTTTTCAGTCGTCATATGGAATATCTGTATATCTATTTGAAAATCATTATATAAGAAAAACGGCATAAATTCGGAAAAAATCTAAAATTGGTTAATTGAGAATTCTCGTATATTTTTTCAGTTCAAAATGTCTGATAAAAATGTTCATATTATTTAAGTTGCGAGTAGATTATGTTAAATTTTAAGTTAGGTTTTTTTATCATATTAAGTTAGCAATTAAATTACATTTTAGATTTCATTTCATTTGAAGAGTTTCGTTTTAGGGCAACATTTTCATTTCCATTATGTTAGTTTGAAAGCTTCGCTTACTTACTTCGCTTCGTTAGGTTATAGAAATTTTCTGATCTAGTTACAAAAAATAATGAATTTTGAATATTTTTTTTAATTTAAAATAAAATAATGTTACTTAAAATGATCCACGTAGATAGAATATAATATTAAGGGCAGTAGCAAAAGGAGCAGGAAGGAAAGAGGGATGAATGCGTCTCGGGAACAACGTTGGCCGGTTACCAACTAGGGAAGCGGCCAAATTCTGCGACAACAACTTTTGGACAAAAACACGCAGAAGCCTCTACGTATTATAAAATATATGTAAAGCCATCCGATGCAGCGGTGCGTTTTAGGGACGTTGCCAAAAACGAGAAGTGTGCTGTATTGAAATTCGCAGTAGACCTCCCTTTTTTCCGTTCGAAAGTCGTTGAACTCTCGCAAAAGAACGATAAACGAGATTCGCTTGTAAGGTTTCGATTTTAATCAACGACAGAAAACTCAACCGGACTCAATTTGAGTTTCAAAACGAGCAATGAAATGTTTTTTCGATGAAAATTAAATGCGAATCGATAGTATATTTAGGACTATGTGTGCATTTTTGTATGAGGTCAGATCGGAGCTGAGCCTAGCTGCAAATGGAACACTTGGCAGGCTGCTGGTTGAATGCTCTGGTTGAAGCCAACTCTTCAAATCACTTAAGCGGTAAGATTACTGTGACCACCTTTCAATCTGCACTAATCGGTTTTCATGTTTGCTGGAAGCACTCTTGTGAGGCTTCGCAAATAGAATTTTCATTTATCCCTACTAAACATTAAATTTTTCCGAGATAATGTCAAAATAATGATGACATGGAATCACTGGGGAAATATAAGTATTTCAAATTGAAAATTCAATATCAAACAAATCTTAAATTGAAATATTAAAATCGATTCATTTAAATCAAACTATTTTAAATGATAAATGTGAAAAGTCAATTAGTTCAATCAATGGGAAATTCCATGTACGGAAATACATATGTAGGTTTTGTTTTATAACCGATCTGACTTATTTCTTGGTTATTATTTATTGATTATTTGTGTGAATCAAACAATAATGATTATAAAATTTGAACAAAGTTTATATTGACACACATTTGAATGCATTCATTGAAACATTGTTGACCATCAAAAGTTGTCAAAGTAAGAAAAAAAAGGAATCAAAAGTAAGAAAATTAACATTTTCGAGTATAAAACCTTAATTGAAACATACATTTGTGTAAATAGATTGCATTATATGAAGAATAAAAACAATATTTTGGAATAAAATAAAATATCCCGAAAATCCGATAGAATGGTCACCGTTTAACCGTTTTGAAGCTTTTGGGTCACGAGACTCAAGTGCGAGGGAGGTTTTGCCACCGTTTATTTTGTTGTTCTGAAGCTATTTTCGAATATGATGAGATTTTTATAAATATCATGTCGTTTAAGAGGCTTTTGTTGTCTTTGTCGTGTTTACCTCTGTAGAGAATGATGAAAACGAATGTTGTATGGATTTTCATTTAAAAATACTCCGTTTTAGTATTCATCCTCTCGAATCGATTCCTACACGTGTCTTGTAAAAAAAATTATGAATGAATATTGTTCGGAATTTTATGTTTAATATTCTACATGTAGCGAAATAATAATGAGATATCGCATTTCAGAAAATTTTATGTAAGTAAAGATCGTTTTTTTTAATAAATAAATAGATATTGTGGGTCATGGATCTATGCTTTTTTTTTCTAGTTATCAAAATTTGATAATAATGAGTCTGATATAAAATAAATTGGAAGAAACGGAGAAAAAAATGAGCGAATCTCAATAAAAATCTGGAAAAAGAAGACTTTCAGATTTCGCTATTTCCTTGTGCGATTTCCTTGTCTGATGAGGCGATTGAAAGGGTTTCCTTTTCTCGGAAAATCTCCAGCATCGGCTTATCGTTTCAGCAATTACTTTTTTATGAAATATATGCGTTTTTTCATAAGATAAGATATATTGAATTATGTGAAAAAAAAATTTTTTTTCATCAAAACTATATTTTTGATTTGATTAAACAAATAATTTTATAGTATTTGACAATAAATACCATACCAAGTCCAACACACTCGTATGAATTTGAATGAAAATACAATTAATTTGAAAAATTAACATTTCCAGCCACCACTTATGACATTATTATAATTGCTTTTGATCGGATTGCTTTCATACAAAACATAACGAAATGAAAATTCAACGAAAAAAAAAAACAATACCAATTATGTCCACGACATGAGATAAAAAGAACGGTGCGTAGGTATATAAAATAATACAATTTTAAAAATTAGCAATTCCGAATGAGTTTTTGTGACAGTTTTCTCTGGCGAAATTCAATTAACAACATGCCTTTGTACCGCTCTATAAAAACTCGAGAAAAAAAACCTACACATCATTTTGTTTTGCGTTTGCAAAACCCTTTTGTATCGCTGTCATTGAGTTTCTCTTATACATTTTATTTATACTCGTTTCATTTTCGTTCCCTAATTAACCTTTGGCCATGTTTCGAGAGAAACCCTTTTGAACGTCCACCGAACACACAGAGATTGTACTGAAGCACAAAATACGAAAACAACCAAACGAGAAAAAAGGAGGATAAAAACGTAAAGAAATTTTCCGCAATTAAGAAACTCAAAGCTCCTCGCAACAGTGACCTGAGATCTTTCGTCCCTTAAACCTTAGATTAGTTTTGTAACGTCTGAGAAAACAAACATAATCTCCCTTAATTGCTGAGAGTTTTCTCTTTTTCTCTCTGTTCTTTTCTTTTTTTCGGGCGTTTTGAGCGATTAGTATAATTCGAGGTGAAATATCGAAAATGGGGCGAATTCTCCTTATAGAATGAGTTCGTTAAATTTCGAAGATTGTCGTTTTTGTGGGGGCTCGTTGTGGAAATACGCGATTTATATGCTAATTGGGCAAATTGTGTTTTAACCCGCATCGAATGGGGAAAATTCGAGAAAATTCCGTCCTTTTATTGCGGGGTCATCTGTTTGTGAAGGAACGGCGACGATGAAAATGCCGTATATTCTCGTTTCGAAACAAGAAAAAGTCTCGAAATAAAAACTCGACCGAATCGTATTAGGTTTAATCAGAAAAGTTTAATTCACCTGAGTTTCGAGTCGTATAAAATTTTGTTTGAAATTCATTTTTTTCAAGGAGCATTAATTATATGAATATTTTTTTCATCAAAATATATTTAAACAATGAAGATTTTTACCATTTAAGTGATTACACATATTAGAGTTGCACTAAAATTAAATATTTTCTAAATTGAAATATCGTGAAAGTAAAATTTCAAATAGAGACATCTTTCAGCTGGAACGGTAAAGTGATTCTATTTTCAGTTAATTTTATATAAGAAAATAAGATTCATTTTTTTCATAAGCAACAGATGTCTAACTTCAACCAAAAGTTATGAAAACTTTCAGCATATGAAAACAATGAAAATCGTGAAATTTCCATCCCGTTCTTTTCACGAGCTATGAATTTCTAAAAATGTATTTGAAATACAACCTCAACTATTTCATCACTATTTTGTTTACTTTGTATATTCTAAAGTGAATTTTGCAATCTATCACCTGTTTGTATTTTATACGTGATTGATGCCTGCATCAGTATATTATAGCGATTAATCGATCAAACTCAAACGCGATGCTGAGAAAATGGTTGGATCCGGTCAATTAGTAAATTAAAAAAGAGGCTAACTTTCAACCAAGCTTTTATATAAGAACTATGTCGAATACAAAAATTAACTCCATTATACCAATTTTCAGAATGAAAACGGACAGCCAAATTTAGCAAAATCTATATAAGAGAGATTATAACATAATAAATTCAACTAAACCTCAACTCATATCAAACTCAATAAAACCGATCGGACTAAAATATCAGTATCAATATCAAAAAAAATAAATTCAGTATTAGTATTATACCTACCGCTGAATTATCAATGTTATTACAGGTATTAGTATTTAATAAATGTGCATGAGGATACTGATCTCCTTTTTACGTCATTTAGGTCCATTTTCTAATCAGATATTAAGGTACTTAGCAACATTGTGACGCTTTTCCACCTATTATTACAACTCTAATTGTTAATATTTGGTAACAGATAATTAAAAGATCAACCCTCATTATGATAAAATTCAGCCCAAAGATTTATTACAATAGCAATTAATTTAAATTGAAAACGAGCCTATTCGATTCGAAAGACATTTCGATTCACATCACTATCTGATATGACCTTTAATCGCATTATCGTAGACAAAAGAATGTACTAGACGATTATTTGCTGAACACGAATGAAACGCGGAAAGACAACTTGTATCAATATGTTTTAGATGCACGCATTGACAGTTCGTTATCACCTCGCGTGTTGAATCTTTGACCCTTCGTTTCCGCACGAGTTCTAATATTGGATAAGCGAAAATTTTCGTTTCGGTTATTTTGCCAAAACTTATTATGACGGTGAAAGTGTGTTTAAGTCGTGTGACGCGTTTTCGAGATGTTTTCAGATCGATTCGCGTTTAAATTTTCCAATTTTCAATGTCGCGTTATTCCGTTTTGTTCTGAATGTTTCTAGGTTCGGATAGCGTTTCGCTGCATTCTAAAAATAATCTATGAAATTCTGTTGACGAATATTTGAAACTTGTTGTGAGCTAAGAATTGTTATAACAATCGATATTTCTCTAGAATTGCTTATTAAACATATTTATATTTATGTAAATTGACGTCATCTTTCATTGAAAAGTGCGGAAAATTTTCTTTGTTTTAGTTATTGAAATCATAATTATTTCAAATGGATCATCATAATTGATTACTGAAAACATTATACCATTTTTGCGTCTATTGAATATAGAGTGCTATTTTATATAATGTATTACATATGTATGACTTTTGATGTCATTTCTAATCGAATAGTGGTAAGAATCGAACTAAATGTGGGTTTGTGTGGTAAGAAATATAGACAATACCACATGGCTGCTCTGAAGAAAACTAACAAGTGCAATTTTTAAGAGATGTATTTTTCATTTTAGAAAAAATACAACGTTTTCATTATTTCAATGTTAAATCTTTTTTAAACACTTTTTAATGAGTAGTATTATACATATGTATATTGAAGTTGAATTAAGTAAAGGATGATTTCATTGTACTCGTATGTATGTAGTTGAGATAAAATGATTGCTATGATAAGCAGAAATGTGTATGCTGATATGTGAATATTAAATTCTTCAATTAAACTAAATAACTAAAAGCTGATCGTTTTAAAAGTTAGCAACACTCGTCTTAGTTATGTTATGTTTTTTATTGAGTTTAATCATTAAAAATGAAAAAAAAACTTTAATTTGAAAAAATCTTAATGAATATCTAACAGAACAAAATCTAACAGTTAATAAACGCAAAGATTTATTACCGAAAATCTCACTTAAAACATTGAAAAATCATTAATTTCGACCTAAAATTATACAATACAAAATCACATTTTACGATTGGTCTTACAATCATTAGATTGTAGATCATCAATTGAATAGATATTCAATAAACTTTCATCTAAAAGAAATCAGTTATTTCAAATCAATAAGCAGCCATCCTACATTTGAAAGATAATATCTAACAGTCAAAAAATGATAACCTAATATAAAACCCTAAAAGAAATTAAAAATGAACTATCCCGATCAAACAATTTCTTTAATTTTCTGCGAATTCACATACAAATACAGATTTTTCCACTAATAACCGATCATTCAATTGCAAAATTGTTAAAGAAAAATTGCTCTATAAAAATAAAGCTTTCAATTGTGATAATGCCGTATTTACCTTTAAAAATTCTAAGATATTTGATTTTTTGCGTTAGTTTTATTCGAAGCAAAACTAAAAAAAAATAAACATCACAATGAAATAATTAATTTCAAATAAAATATAATATAAAAAAATACAACAATCCGAATCTATAAAAATGACTACCGTACTCTCTTTCAACATTTGAACTTCAAACCACAATCATACTATAAAGAATACACACAACCAAACCATTAACAAAAAACCCATCACAAACCAATCCAACCGTCAAAAAAACCCGACATCCACTTCAACGACCTCACCGCGGCCATCCGACCATCAAAAGCACCTCAACACGTTCCCTCGAGTTTTCCTCGTATTTCCCTCAATTCTCATCGGATTTTCCTCGTTCTTTTTTCCAATTCGACCCTGTATGGTAGGTCTGGTGGTTGCGCAGAAGCCGACCGCCACCCCCAGCCCGGCGGACCTGCCCCAACCGAGAAGGCGACCGCCAGAGCGTGAACCCGAGCGCGGGAGCTCGAGTGTATTTTCGTTTGGCTAACCACCCCGGGGCGCTCTCGGTCAGTGTCGCCTCGGACGCCACATTAAACAGTTTTGTGTATCGGTCTTTTAAAATATTTATATTTATCTATATTATATATATTTTATATCGGTTTGGTCTTTTTGTCGTGTCGGAAGTTCGTATTAGTGGTGGTGGTTTTCGGGAGTTTTTTGGTTTTGGAGGGTGCGTGGAGTTCGATGTTGGTTTTTGTCGTTTTTGGTTGGATCGAGTTTGGTTTTGTTTAGGTTTTTTGATTTGAGTCGGATTTTAAAGTTTAGCGGTTTTTCAGTTTAGTTTGAATAATTTCCAATTTAAATTAAATGTTTTGAAATTCGAAATAATTATTTTAAAATAAATCAGACGACAGTACGAATATGTGTTGGATAATAATGAATAGTTTATCCTAAAAGATTGCTGGTCTACTCAAATGCTGTACAGATTTTTTATTTTCGAGTTAAATAATTTGAATATCAATTTGAATGATTTACAATTTGTGCTAAATAATAACATAATAATTCGTAAAGTTTAACGATGATAATTCGGATAATTGAATAATAGTTATTGGCTCTGAAGAGCAAATGATTTTTGAAACCAATTTTCTGTGAATATTTTAATATAAAAGTTTGTTTGATGAATAATTACATTTTTTTATGATTTTATCAAAAAAGCTCAGTGACTATTTAGTGTTCAGACATTAAAGAACATAATTTGAAATTTTATCTAATAAATCCAGCATATTTTGAAACAATTAAACGTATTTCATTTAAAGAAATCTAATTAAATTCATAAATACTTATAATAATTTACTTTTATATTGCTTATTCATAAAATTTTTCAAGATATACGAGAACTACATAACAAATATATCGTTTTTCAATATTTACTACAACGATACACGTAAATCTATTTTATTATCATACGTTCATAAATTTCTAAACTAAGGGTCGATCTTTCGATCTTTGAATAAATTATCAATAAAATATATTATATCCTATTCGAATAAATTAGACTTATCGAAGGTATAACTGCTATCTAACGATTTAAATTAATCCATCCGATACATAAAATATTCTATATTTAGCTGAAAAATATTCAAAAAAAAAAACGACCGATCAAAGAGCACGTGTATTTTTATGTGAAACTTACAACGAATTAGCCACGGTTTTTCGCTCGCGTGGAATTTTTATTTATAATTTGGCGAATTCGTACAAATCGCACGAAAGTTTCTCGCCACCGTGTAAATGATAATGGGTGTGGAGAAAGTTCGCATAGCCCACGATAAAAATAATCGTTCGTCGAAATGCGAAATATTCGTACAGCACACGCTTGAGCCTCTCACCCTTCGCTTTTCCTACACTATGAACTGTAAATCGTTCAAAGGTCATCCAATAATCCACTGGAAGTGGTAAACTCTTATACATAATAGTGTTAATTCGTTACAATTGTGTGAATCGATCTTGATATAGATTTTTCAATCGATCAACTAAAAATCAATTCGAAGCTTGAAACTTTTTCGTATTACTAATTAGTGACAATTTATGAATCATACTTCGATCTTTTCACTGACCTTAGCTTTACTTTAACTTAACTAGCTTTTTTTATTTGTATTATATTGGACAGCTGTTAAAGCACAATTGTGAATTCATAGCACCAAACTATTATACACATGAAAAATGCTAACTAATATAAAATTTAGTTAAGATTGGTGAAATGGTCGGCCCTAAATAAACTAGTCTGTGGAAAAATTTAATTAAAATCGATTATTTCAAAAATGACAAGCCCCCAAAACAACTCGTTTGACCTAGAATTTTTACGTACTTAATTTTAGTTAACAATTGTTGCGATGATGAACCACAATATCAACAATAAATGAGCAGAAATAAATCGAAAAGACAATCGGACTTGGTGTTCGCCGAAAAAAGTTGTTATAATGTATCATGTTTGACGAACGTTACAACAATGACTTTGTGCGGCGCAACGACGACGACGATTTTCCTAGGAAAAGCGTGAAGAGATTTCCCGACAAGAGCGGTTTTGGATAAATTTTGATTTCGAAAAAGAAAAAGACAGGGGTGTACTTTTAGAAGATGGCTTACCGCGTGGGATCATCGCTGATGCTGATCGTTCTGTTCTTCGCCAGGTTTGTTGTCTTCATGTCGATTCGATCACACATCATTCTGAAACGATATAAAAATCATAAATATTCATATTCATATTCACACAATATTTGTTCGAAAATAGTTTAACAATATAAAACATTTGTGTACTCTGTGTCGAACTTTAGTGTCTACGTGATGCCGGTTTTGAATCTTGTTGAATCCTAGTAAGAGTCATGTCAGTTTTCTTAATTAACATGATTGTTCGATCACTTTCATCAAACATTTAATTCTGAAAAATATAAAGATCAATTTTAGTGTTATGATTACAACTTTCACCTTAAGAAATCGTGACATTTTTGTTGAAATTTAGTAAGATTTATGAAAGTTCTTCTTTGTCTCTTTTAATATTCGTCAGATCGATTATATTGGTGGGATTTATATTTAGCATACGATTGTCTGTGGCTAATTACGCCTCTGATACGGCTTCACGTTTTTGGCTCTTTGGAACCGATACCATTTTTAATTGCCAAATCTAACAGCGTCAATTGTCGTCTGGGTCCTTGTTTATCAACATAGTACAAGGTCGTAAATGCATCGAGGTTCAGTCACTTGAAATTTATCGCATTCATATTGTTGAATGTTCTTCATGTCCTATGTTCTGAAATGAAACGAATTCAAGGTCGATAATGTTTTTTTGAAAAAATATATTTCATTTGATTGCTTGTGGAAATAAAAATAAAAATTTAAAATGGTTTTCGAAAACTAATAAGAGAGTTATTTAGTTTTCTTTTTGAGTACTTAACTTCAGTAAGGTAGGAGTTTTGCAAATGGTCCAATTTAAAATTGAATAATCCGGCCCTATTTAGGTATTCTAAATTTTTATCGAGTATCATAAATATAAATTTTATTTGGATCGTTAAAAAACTATAAATCAACCCTTTCGATTCGGAATACATTTATCCTATTAGCCAGAATAGTATTTTCCACCCATTTCCGTAACAATCGTAAATAAATAAAACAACTACGAGGCATATTACCGTTTTTTAAATGCAATAAAACTCAATTAGGAAAACTTTCGAAGTTCAATTAACGCACAGCAATAAAACTACCTTTATTATGCGAAAGCAATAAAATCAAAACGACCCATTACCCCTATTATTCAATAATTTGCGAATTCTTCATAAATTCCCGACTAACCATTACATCAAGACCTAGTTCACACATGTACTGTCTCATGTATTCTATTATCTATCTATCTCACTCAATATCATGAAGCCAATAAAACTCAATATACAGAGATAGAATTACTTTTCATATATATTTTTTTATGAAAACTGTTCATAATTTTTTCTTTTACTTTAGTGTAATTCAGGTATAGATGACCATATGAAAGACGACGGGCAACGGCTATTTTTATCCGAAAATCGGCAACAATTATCATTATTTGTTATCATTGGATGTTCTGTGATCACTAAATAAAATGTAATAATTATTGCCAATTCATAGGAAAAAATGACCGCTGACCTTCGTCTCCAATATGGCCATCTATGCCGGAATTACCCTTTAGATAATTGTACGTAAGATAGTATGAATTCAATATCAATTCTTTATACTATATAGTATGTAAAAAAACTATTTTTAAATGCTGAAATATAAAAGCTGAAAATACACAATCGACCACTAATTTCACATAAATTCGCGCTAATTACACCTGCAACCGGTGAACTTTAGAAACCGCTACGACCTCGCGAAACCGAAACCGACTAATGGAACCGGTTCGGACGGGAAAAATCAAAAAGCCCTACCATTGTATCGTCGTATCCACGGTGGAAAAAGTGCGGTGTTTTGGCAAGTCACCGTTGGGCAATTTGCCCTTCGAGAGCTTCTCGTCGGCCGAAAATAAAGGCCCTTCGCCGGACTTCCTATCGAAAGCGATGTCGTCCAATAAATATGCGAAAAAAAAGGTCGTGTCGTGTCGTTCGAGGTCTTTTTCTGTGATATCGTTGCGAAATCGGACCTTCGATGACGAAAAAATAAATTTGATGAAATGCCGAGGGGAACCGTATCGGATCTGATGTGTGAGATTGTTTCGATGGTTTCGATGAAAGTCCATGGAAATGGTACCTCAGTTCTGAAATGCATATTCGAAAATATTTAATTTTAATAAATAACAGATTTCATTAAAAAATCAAAAAGAGTTTAAAGGTACTGAAACAAATGTCGAACAATATCACATCTTAACCTTCCATACATCGATCTCATTCAACACAACAACTTCCAATCACCACAAAAAGCTCAAGCCTGATCTCTAAGTTGTACATATATCAAACTACTTAACAACCAATTACCGCCCTTTTTCTCTATGTTACCATACATATGACGACTGAAAAATTCAAGGGGTACAAGTGATTTTGAGAAAAGCGCGTCCAAAGTTGACCATGTATTAGGAGGAGGTCGAGTGATTTGATGAAATATCTCGGCACACGTTCCGAATTCTTTTATATCCTTTTACCACCAAATAAATGAGAAACTATTCCTATGCATAACTCAATTTCGGCGAAAATATCACTTGTACCTCTTGGCCTTTTCGATCGTCATATGTTTTCACTAATTAATGAAAGATCAGACCTTAAATCAAAGAAGCCACTATTCATCAATCGGACGCGTTGCACTTGCGCGACCTTGCACCGTCAAGCACGCGGAACACTATGCAAACCCTAAAATCGCATCGATGACAAACGAACGTACATCGGTGTCCGACTGCACTAAATACTTGACAGTTCGAGAATAGCCGGCGAATGAGAGTCGACATTGTCACCGGGCCCATTGACGTCAATCGACATGCTTCTTGCGAAATCGGCGGATAACCCCGAAATGTAGCCAATCGACGCACTTACATCCATTGATCGTTTCGATCTTGAGAGGGTCGTTTACATGATGCTGCTGCTGCTGCTTCTTCTGCTCCTCTTGGTCTAGTGCTCGCGTATAACTCGATTTGATCTATCATTATATTGGATTAATAGATTAGAAGTGATGCATTTTAAAGACTCCTTTGCCTATTTCCACTATAACTCTCATTGTCGTTGTCTTTCAGACTTCAACATTACGTATCAGAAAGCGCTAGTTAATTTGTAAAAATAGAGTTTTAGTTAAGCTAGAATGAAGGTGTTTGTCTAAAAGACAAATTTTGATGCATTCGGCTAAGCAACAGTTAGTTTGCAATTCAATATTTGTATTAAAATGATAGAATAACGACATTAGTATGACATGAATGTGTCTAGTATCAATGCATCGACTTATTGTCACGTGAATGCGATTTTATATTAGCGTACCTTTAGATCTTCTAATATTGATGATTTTTTTGTCTGATGATGTATAGATCTCAATCTTGAATCTGTAAAATCAATTAATTATCATCGAAGATAAATAAATCGATATAATAATCGTTAACGTTCACTGACTGACAAAATTTTCACCGAATGAGTCTTTTGTTTATTTTCTTCAATTTGAATCATTTTATTTGAATTCAAAATAATATTATTAAAAAAGAAATCATACTTTTCGGATATAAATTCAAATATCATATTAAAATTTGGCCAATCACAAAAACGTCTATCAAACGCTAAAGAAACATATCGCAAGATCGTTCCCTAATAAATAGCACAAACGTCGAGTTTCACTTTCGGCCAAATTTTCCGCATTCATCATTAAGCCACTTTCCCCAAAAACTCTAATTCGAATTTAATCTCGCACGACGTTAAATACACACAACAGCCACATGATAGGTTCTAAATTTGATTTTTCAAAGTCATGTTTCATACACACTTATGGCGATGCCCGGCTTGACCCTCATACGTCTTTTGTGCGACGCTCGAAACACGGCAACCTATTATGAGTGATTTACTCGAAAATATATATACACATGCACATGTGGAAAACACAACTGGACATTTACATAATTCGAAAGTGTAATTTGCGAAGGGTCTCGCGAAATACACGTGCCGTTTCAATACGAAGAAATTTGGATACGTCCCAGAAATGCGAACTTCATTATGAAAAATCCGAACAGAACTCGCGTTTATAACGTCGTTAGCTAAGTGTATTAATAATTGAAACAAATTAAATTTATTTTTTTGAGTAAATCTGTCTCTTTAAGCGGTCGTTGATAGGATGGAGATCGGCCAAAGAAACACCTGTCGCTTCAAATGATCAGAAGGATCTATGATGATAGGTGGTTTATGATGGTTTTAGTGGTACGTGATATAGAAAATATTGGAGATATGATGATGCAACACGTGGTGTGATGGCTAGGGGCCGTCTGGCCCTCATCCAGATACTTCTAGACTTGTAAACATGACCAGAGGAAGGTGCCTCGGAGCCAGATTTCTACCAGACGAACAATAAAAGATCTAGACACCGATGCTTGGATAAAATCAGCTCGCGACACTAACCCTGACATCCGTTCCGATTGATGCTATAATTGCTCTGCAAGTTCAAGTCTTCCGACTATTATTAACGGATGTATGATCGCTTTCATTTAAAACGATACTGATTAAATATTCAAAAAATAATCTAGTCTACCTTCGCATAATGCGATATTTATCAAATTTTCAAGATTACGTTAATTTTTTTGATGATGTAAAAAGTTGATTCATGCAAATTTTCGTATAGAAACAAAATACACCATGCATGTAAAAAAAGTCATGTACATCTGATAATATGAATGAATAAAAAAATATTATTTTTTCATTTACTTCTAGGATGTACAAAAAAAGTTTGAAGATTCAATTATTACAATTAGTATTTAATTCTATCGTGTTTGCTTATTTTATGAAGCTTCTCTTCTAGTTTATGTTATTTTTCCAAGACAATATTTGCAACCCTATTTTTTTCAACATTCAAATATTTTAATTTTGAACAATAAAAAAACACCTGAATAATATAAAAATAATATTTTAGAAATGAAAACGATCGTATTGTTTAATTAAAAATGAAAATGAATCCAAATTTATTTCGTATCGTGCAAAGCTACATAGAATATTCATTTATGTTTTAATTAAATTTCTATGAATACGAAATAAATCACGAACTCTTATAATAAATCAAAAAAAGCATATAATAAGCTTTCCACCCTATTTAGACGAAAGGGGATGAAGATGAAACGACCGCAATGACGCTAGTGTGAAGTTTGGTCACGGCCATCGCCATTTCGTGACGTCACAAAATGGCGTAGCGTCGCGTCACCGAATGTCAATTTTCAGCTCATTTCACGTCGTAATTTCGGACACAAATTACGCCGGCGTGGCACATTTTATGTCCACATATAACCACAGGTATATTTACAACAAAACGACACACTTTTTCAATTATTTTTCGCGCCAAATTCGCCAAAATCGAGCGCCCGAACGAGAGCTTAAAATTAGTTCTCGATACGAAACATTTCATATGACGATCGAAAAGACTAAGTGACATTTTTGCCGAATTTGAATTATGCACAGGAATCTCTTCTATGCACGTTCATTTATTTGGTGGTAAAAAGATATAAACGAATTCGGAACGTGTGTCGAGATATATCATCAAATCACTCGACCTCCTCCTTATACATGTTCAACTTTGAGTGCTATTTTCTCGAAATCACTTGTACCCCTTGGCCTTTTCAGTCATCATATATATAAAACATTTCGAAAATTAAATGTTTCGTTTTTCGCTCAGGTGTAATCGGTGCATAATTTTATGGTTCCGTTGAACGACTTGTGGCATTGCATTGCGTGCAAGTCGTAAATTTCGCGATGGAAATTCGCACGAAGGCTATTTTCTCTTTGTTCGAAATTAATTATTCCAGCCTGTTTGATCCTTGCCTAATTTTTTTTTTCCGAATTATCTTCGATCTGACCTGAATGTGCATGCATTTTCTAATGTCATTGGATAAGTGGGTGCAAATTATTCTGGTCGTGTGCGAATTGTGCGTGTTTGCACAACTGCATGCGAGCTTTAAGCTCTCGTGTCTAGAATCGTTCCTCTTCTCAATTTTTTATTGTGTGCTAACAATTTTTAGTTAACTTGCGGTATTTAGCGGTCGTAAAACTCATAATGTTTTACGCACAATTAGCATTTTGACAAATTTTCAACTTTTAGGTGATTTTTTTATTAATTACTTAGCGTACGTTTCGCACTTTTAAAGTATGCAATGTCGTGCGAATTCAAAAAATGGAATTAATATTTGTGCCAGAGGAATTCAATTAATTAAATCGTAGACACATTTTAATGGGATTTTTTTGCTAAAATTATTCATTTAGCCCATTTTTTACCTCATACATAAATTAGCACCATAACACCATCACTCTTAAAAATTAAAGTATTTCCATTATTCAAAGCCTTTTTCCTAGACACGTGCGATTTTATTTTCGTCACAACGTCGAGTCATTTTCACTAATCTATTCTACTCCAATTTGTAGATTACATACATCCCAAATTATTCACACGAATATTACATCAAAATCTAAATTTCTACCTGTCGATGTTTTTGAGGTTTAATCGACTTATTTATACATAAAAACGAAAACGAACTCAAAACGAAGACAATAGAAAGAATCTGTTAACTCATCTTAAAGCAAACGAGACATTCGCGACACGAGATAAGCCGAGTTTATTTTCAGTGTCGAAAAATTTAAATTCGTGCCAAGCTCTCTCTCTCTTTGCTTCGCTGACATTATACATAATATTATATTGTTGTTATTCGCATTATTATGTTTTTCACTTACATTATGTGGAAGGCAGAAACAACGAGCGCGAAGAAAATCCACTTTTCTTTATCGCAGAGGCGATCGTTCACGCGAATTTTCGAAAAAGCGGGAAAAAAAGCGCGGGAAAAGCTCGACGTAATTCGAGCCGTCGATTTACATACACACGTATCGGGTGTGCTGACTCAAAAGTGGATATTTTTGGGATGTTTGATGTTTGAGCCGTTCGTAGGGAAAATCTGTTGTGTTGTATTCTGTCACGTTATTGTTGAAATAAATAATTTTTCATGATTTTTATAATTTTTTAAATTTTTTGCAAGTTTAATTGATTTTTTTTAATATTAAAGTTGTTTCTGTTAGTGAAACGTTTGATTTGTTGAAAAATCTACTATAAGTACTATGATTTTTTGCTGTAATCGTATTTTTGTAGAGTTAATAAAAAAAATATAAATCCATTTCAACTAATAATATAAATAAAAATTTTCACAATATACTCTATTAATTAATATTTCAATTAAATGAATTGTGATTTTTGAAACAGAACTGTTAAGATCATAGTGTGATAACAGTTTTATGTTCTTTTATACGGCTGATATTTATTTTCCTTGCTCATTATTGAACTTTCATAATAAATCTTATAAGATAAAATTTATACCTTAGTGAGCCAAAATTAGATTTACAATCAATCAAAAACGTAATCGTGTTCACGATTTGCCGATTTGTTATAACATTTTCGATTCAAATTGTAATTTTTATTTAAACAAATATCTAGCGTACGAAATATTTCAACCCTACAATAAACGAAATGGCTTTGGAAGACATATTTTGCAAATTTTCTCGAATAGATCTATAAAAAGAAAGAAAACAGTTTATCTTTCATGTTTATTTCCATGTTGTTTGAGTTTTTGGACGTCATACTGTGTATCGATTCGATGACGATGTGTACAATCGGTATTTATGTCAGCTTCAACGTAGAAACCTTTCCATATTTTCCTTTTTTTTGTAGAATTTGAACACTTTTCGAACACAAGGTTTTGCGAAAAAAGTTTTTTTTCAGTGCGATAAAAGTGTGTTTCGTGACTGAAAGAACATTTTTTTTTAATACGCTTTTGCTATCCGTCTACTAATGAACGAGTCAGTTTGATAAATTGCTACACAATCGGATTTTTTGCATTAAATATCATTGCAAAATATTGTAAGTTTATATTTCAATCAATTATACGTATGAATATAAATTTAAAATTGTCTAAAATTAAATTAATTTGAAAACATTTTTGATCAAAATCGCTTGAAATCAAATTAAACATTTGAGAAAATATAATACAATATTATCAACACTGCTACGTCAATTTAGTGTCAAATATCGTAATATTATTATAAAAATAGCATATTACCACTTATTTTCATAACTACATATTTGATTTGATCTTTCATATTTTCACATAAAGTTATTGCGTCAATTCCCTTTTAATTAGAATCAATTTGAAAACACAATATAGCACGCAAAATATAAGTAAGTTTTGAGGTTTATTCACGAGTACTGACGATAAAGATCACTTTTTAAAGCGTGTGAAATATTATTCAATTAAGATTAAGGATATTTTCAAAAAATATTACATCGCAAATAAATTGCAATAAACACACATAATAAAACATATGAAATTAAAAATTAGTTAAGATCGATTCGTTACGATAATTTGGTAATAGTTACTCGTTATTTAACGTAAATGTTTCAATTAAAAATTGAAATAGTTTCAAATTTATACAATGTGCAAAAATGGGTTAAACGTATGCATACAAATGATTTAAAATTCACAATTCTATAATTTTGTCGTAATCATGCACTATTCATTAACATTCGCACTATTTTTCCAACCATACGTATTCGAATAAATTTATTTTGCGTGCCTTTGATCTTATGAACTGTAAATTATAAAAATAATTCAGTTATCAAATACCCATTTTTCATTCATATACATAATATATTTTTTTACATCTTATTTAAACATTCTATTTAAATTTTCAGTGCCTTATGCAATCCAAACAATTCAGAAAGTCTTGGGTTTGAATTGGATCCAGACTACAACAAAAATGTTCCACCTGGTAAGTCCATATATTTCTATTTGTTCATTAGTGTTACTTTAGTATATTCTATAGTTAAATTATCGAATATCAAAACGAAATAAAATTGTGTTTTTCACTCAGTACGAAAATAACTATACTAAGTCACTTGATTTCACAATATAGACGAAAATTGTGAGTATCAAAAATATTGACCAACCGATCTCAGAACTTAAAAAATATGAATCAAACTAGAATATCGTAGATTTTTAGCCTAGATGTCACATGTTGGCCCTCGTTCGCAAATAGAAAAGCATCTGTTTCAAATTTTTATTTTTACTAATGCTACGTCAATTCAATGAAACACGTCACTAGAGTATTTCATTTTTTCTAGATTTTTTCCATCTGATCGTGAGACATTTTTATTTATACAAATTTTTCAGCACTCTTCATATTTATGTATCTGAAAGAGAATTTACACAGTCGACTTATGGTAGGCGATTTTGTCATAGTGTGCTCATATTATATCACGCTATATTCGAGAAAATTTACTAAAAATGTCTAGCATACATACATACTAATATGACTGGTATATGTTGAATATTTACAGTAATTTTTGATAAATACAGTGTAAACATATGATACATCAAGTCACAAGGTCCGCTACTAAAATACAGATGAGTAAACATTAATTTAGATAAGGCGATTGTTAATAATTCGGTGAATCGCTTAATGAGTCCAATTAGATTAAGATGGGTTAGATTTTAGGTGAAATTGTGTTAGATTTTCGTTTCTTTTGTTAGAATTGATTCGGTTCGATTAATCTAGATTTTAGGTACAGTTAGATTGGTTTAGTGTCTTTTTAATTGCATAATATACAAGTACCCGATCTTTATATCGATACGAGCAACAGTATTAAAAACATAATTGAAAGTAATTAAAAACTTTAAATCAAACACGAATCAATTTCCATCTTATCCAATCTTTAATTGAATCATGAATCATCAGAATACATAACTTCAGTCTATCAAATTTTCACTGAAGAACAAACCACCATAATTCACCACCTATTAATCAATCAACGCACCAAATGGGCTATGGGTTTGAATGAAATTCGAAAAATATGACCATCTGCGTGATGAAAATTCTGCTTTACATTTCGACCTCAGCCTTTCGGTTTTCGTGCTGCGACTTCTGACCCTCGAAGGCCTGATTCCGAAGGTCGCAAGGTCCGCATTTGGCCCTATTCTGTTTTCTAAGGTCGTAGAAGGAAAATGCTTCGATTCTGTGCGTCGCTAATGTTCAGATATTTATCTGGCTGCCATTGAAGTTTTTTCATTGATCGAATGATTCGAATTCAGATTTGATGATTTGTTTGGTCGATTTCGTCGAAAAGTTTCAATGATCTGGTTTTTAATATTGTATTATGAATATATAACTCTTTGAGTATATAGCCTGTTGAGTGTTCAATGTTTTTACATTGGATTTTATTTTTCTATTGTTGTTAATATGCAATTTGATTTATTTCAATGTAATATGATGTCTATTTAGTCTAATTATCATAGATGAGTTTTTTATAACTTAATTGACAAATCTCATTTCTTTGTCTACAAATTGTTAGCATTCAAAAATTGCTTGATGAAATTTTTACATTCACGATGTGTCATCGTATGATGAAAAAAAATTTTTTTTTCGTACTGTTATCTCGTTAAAAATATGTGGCTTCTATTTATAATGCCGCTTTATTTTCGAATAGTTATATTTATAATGCTTCTTAATAGCCGTCAGTGCTTCTGAACTATTCCCAAACGTTTAAACGCATAATAAAAACATCGATTTATGTCCGTTTGAAAAGTCGCAGTTTCTTCAGATTTTCAAGAATTTCTTCGCGATTTGAAGGTCGTCTGCAACTTTTATGAAAAAACCAAAAAAACAACAGAGTTCATTGTGACTTTGGGAACAATGAAACCTCGACTGACAACCTCGAAATCGCGAAACCCCATCGGTCTTTCGAATTTTTTTCACATCACTACTTTTCTTTTCGCAAGAACACGGCATATGAAAAATTGAACGATCATTAATACGGCTCGTTCGGCATTTTCCGGTCTACGTTCATATTTTTTCTCGAAATAAAAATCTAGCTCGCTTTATGCTGAACTCACCTGCTAAGGAATAAAGAAACTTTGTACGAAAGTCGATGAAAAAATTACAGCAGCGACATTCGCGTGTTTTGAGACTTTCGATGTTTTTGAAAAATCTATGCTTGTTTTGTATTAATTTCAACGTTCAGCAATTATCGCCATAACGATGATGACTTTAGTAATAATAGCGACATAGATTAAATTATTTTTTTTCAAGTTTCATTTGAATGTATGATTGTTTCATATTTCATGCGAGTTTAACCGACTGAGAAAAAATGTAACATTACTTCTCAGTAATTGAGTCTAATTATTTATTATTCACTTATCTAGACATATCATAATTCAATACGAAAAAATATGTAAATCACTCCGACCTGAATTATGTGAAGGAAATTAAATTCCCATAAGAGAACTCGTCTACGAAGTTATGTTTATTCGCGTGTTCGGCTCGAATCCGAAAACGAAAAATGCTTGAACTTGAAATGTGTGCTCGAGGACGAATTAAAGAAAGATACTGAGGTGTTTTAGATAAAAATCATCGAAACAACGCAACACTCACAAATTTCTTTAGATCGACGTCTGCGATAAGTTTCTAAACTTAACTCAACATCCGCTTCCGAAAACATGGAAAAATTATTCATTCGAAGTCTGTGAACACATTTAGATCGTATTTTTTTGAAGGTTCGAGATCTTTTCGTCGATATCAAATATAGATCCAAAGTATAAGGTTCGTTTTTTCGTCGAATTCTAACGGTTTTCCGGAGCTCGTATACATTCGAAATTATTTCTCTATATTAATTTATTGTATGGTGATTCGTTGACTTATTTAAAATTTAAATTTAGCCATATTGGAAAAATGACAACGTTCAAATTTTACGATGAATGCCCTTGGAAACGGTTCCGCATCAATAAAATTTGAATTCAACATCAAAATGTGGAATTCGCGTGGAACTTTCATTATAATGGTGCGACTTTGAAAAGTTCGTCGTGTCGAAATAAATTCGATTAAAATCTACTCTTGAAAGTTGCAACAATCGATTTTTTCACACGAATGAAGTTTAATCAAGTCATTGCTATTTTCTTGCGATTTTATAGAAAAAAATATAAGAATCAAATTGGTTTTATACTAGTTCTTTTTGGATAAGTATGCAGTTTTGAATGAACAAATTAATGTTATTGAAAACATGAGTTCAGTTAGGAAAAGTGCATGATTAATATGCATACATATAGACATAATATACATATAGACGATTTGTTTCAATAACTTCGTTAATTTGTGATATATTGATACCAGTTGTACTTAAAATGACTATTTAAATGAAAATTTATTATATTGAAAGCAATAACGTCACATTTTCTAAGAAAAAAAATCAAAAAGTCAATTGTTTTTTATCACATAAATAATAATCCATCGATCATTTCGAGCTTTGACCGTTATTAGTTGTATTTACGATTCGTGTGAAACACATCGATAAAGAATTTCGTTAATTGCTAAATAATTTCGACCGCAAACCAACAGTGAGAACCGTACTCCACTTCATACGGTTTTCCTTAGAAAAAGATCAGCACGCGACATTTTCCCTTCGCTTACACACACGTAACTTGGCGTGATCCGTTTCGAACTTGGGGTTGAAAAAGTCTTGAAACTCGTGCCCTTGTGCCTCGAATCGGAAAAAAAACTCGGGAAGGTCGGAAAATGGGGAAAGAATTCCGGAAAATTGACGCCGTTGATGAACTAAGTTTTTACGCATTGCGTAAGGTTCTTCGGTCTAAAATTAAAATGAATGAAGAACTCGACGGGGTTGCAGACCTTTGAAAATCAGGGCTTTATAGACATTTGGGTTTTATTCGATTTTTTTTTCAATTTTTAATGATAATATGAAAAGAGGAATGAAGGGGGTAGGGACTGGAAGTTCTGGGGGTAAGTTGTTCCGAAAGGGATAATTTTGTAAGACAATATAATAATACATATCAGTTTCTGTGCAATTTTGACAACCATTTTAGATACTACATTGACGACGATGATGATTGAATGAAGAACCGACTTTGTAATAACTTACTCCGGATCTTCCGAATTTCAAAAAAGTCAGTATACATGATTCTTCATTGTATGAAATCGTTAATTGTATGAAAAGTTTCTAAATCAGAATACTTGAAAAGTAATCAATGAAATAATTGATAACATTATATTATTTTGAATATTTGAAACTGCATAAATTGAAAGAATTAATAAAGTGAAGTTCAATGAAATTAGCAACGGTCAGTAAAACTTCGAAATAGTACAAAATTTCAAATTCGTTTGAAAATCCCTGTTCTGTATATTTTCATTTATTCGTCTATCACGCAACTTCGATCTTCTTGACTATATAAACAAGCGATTTATGAAGCAAAGAAAATTGGCACTTAGTTCTTACACTTTCCAATGCACTACTTACTTAGTTGCGAAAATCCAAAACAGCATGAAAACGAACGACTTCATCGCCTCGCATACATTAGCTTCTCAAAACAAAATATGCGCATTTTGAAATATGCATATTTACGTTAAAATTTCCTTCCTAAATCGATATCCGCAATAGCGATGAATGAAACAATCTGTATCAATTTGTATAAGCGTACAAACGCTTTATTCATGTCGCGCAACAATAAAATCCGAATCTATTTTCGTACATACGTAACGTAAAACTTTCGCTCGTATACCGAAAGCATTCTTATGCTTCGAATTATCATTTTATCTTCGGAAAAATTGAGGCTTTTCGCGAAAATCTGCGAAACTCAAACCGATAATCTTCGATTGGATCTGGTGGGTTTGACACGCGATCGTGCGAAGAATTAGCTTCGCATGTCGTTGGCCATTCCTAGAATGCAAATCGGAATGCGATTTTATTCATCCTTGGTCACTGTTTTGTATAAAATAAGGACAAAGTCTCGTGGAAGGCTCTGCTTGCTGTTCTGGGCTCGGATTTCTGGTCTGGGAAGCGTGCGTGCTTTCAAGAAAGTGGGTTATGCTAATTTTTATATGCGAATCTGCATCTTATATTGTATGTATACGTTGCTGATTTTGCATGTCGTATTTTTTTTTAAATGAAAATGTATGAGAATTAAATAAGTTTTCGATGTAAATGTTATTTTTATATAAATTATCGCTTTTTTTAAGTGTTTGTCTTGTTTGAATTTGTGTAGAAGCAACACACGCTCGCAAATATAATGTCTGAAAAGCTTCCTGTTGATCAGGAAGCTCAAACATTAGCTTAAACCGAAGTTTAATCCATTTACGGAAACTCGTTCCCGCTAAAACATCGCTCTTCATGTATTGGGGTTGTTATTTTTAAAAATTTCATTTGGTTTATTAGCCTTCGTGAGCGAAAAGAACCACAGTGTTTTCGACAGCAAATAAGAATTTATTTGGAGCAATTTTGCATACACCATTAGCGGACGTAAAGTCAACATTACAATAATGATGCATTCATTTTTTCACTTAAAATTTTAACATTAATTGAATCAATTACACATAGAAAATGGTTCGTATTATAATATGTGGGAAAAATGTATTTTAAATTAAATTCAATTAAGGTAATTAAAATATTTTAAATGCTTTTTCAGTAACAACCACTAGTTTTAGCTATCAAAATCTGTTTACTTATATATAAAACGCTAAGCCATGTACGCTTAAGTAGTTTAAACTCATAATAAAATAATCGACTTTAAAACTTGGTTTTTCAATGGTTCGTCAGCAATTGATTAGTAGTAGCAGCTATCGAATTTCATAGAGAAAAAATCGATCTAAAATGATAAAGTAGCTTAAACAACAATTAGAAAAAACTTTTCCAAGAAAAGATTCTTATTATAATTGCACTCATGTTTAGATCGCTCAATTGACGCCAACTCCTACCCTTAATTCGATCGCAAAGTTGACATATGGGTATAAAACGAACGCGGCACCATGAAAATGCCATGAGCGATCATAAACCGCATAACTTAATGATGAAAAAAAAGTGCATCAGGTTGAAAAAATTGCTAATTAGTACGTAAGTGTAGTTAGTGTGGACCACACCCGGTCACCTTGAACTGTCGGCACGCGAGCCACCGTTGCGACAAAGCCTTCAGCCGCATTGACATTTCTTCCATTGTGAAGCATTTCTTTTCATAGAAGGATCGTAGAAATAATGAGGAAATGTATAAGAGACAACTCGAAGATTGTCCCCATACATAATAAGACCATAAATCCACTTTTGGAGTGCACGGTTCAATATTGGTTCAGCTTGGACGTTTGTCTTCGAAGATGTTTTCGAGAGTGCAAAATGTCCATTTTTCATTTATTTAGTTTTATTCTTTCAAATTCGAAAGTTAAGTGTTCCATTAAAACTTTCTGTTTATGTGAATACACTTAAAAATTTCAAGTGTCCACTTTTGGGGACAAATAAATGGTTACGTTATCCATCCATGATGATGATATTACAGAAGATATATCGATTGATCATTTCGATCATTTAAAAAAATTTCATAGTCTAGTTTGAATTTGATTTAAATTTGTGTAATTCCTATTATTTTATTATTGTAGGGTGAAAATCAGAAAATTTAATACTTTTTTCAATATTGCTGGTTTAGCACATCTGCTTTATGAAGTTCGCATTAAAAACGTTGTTGCAGAGTTTTCTATTTTTATATTTCTACGGGGCGATGATTTGAAATGTAGATATGGTTAATTTCTTTTGATATGTAGGGTTTTACATACGTATTTAATAACACGTGATGTGGAAATAAAATTTCTATTTTTATAAAATTGTTTCATACTCGATCAATTGAACTATCTATTATTGTAGTAAAACATTATTCCTAATGAATTGTCAAATGATAATAAGAACTATCGTTACGTTCGTCACTTGCTTTTTATTGTTTCTTAAGCGTTCGTGCTTTATTTATTTCTTTTTAAATTGATACGAGTTTATTTTCTGATATTCTAAATTATGACTCAATCAAAAAAATCGTGGACATCACATTATTTTCGAATAACTCTTAATACACAAAACGCAAACTATCAAAGGAGAAATAAATTGGAGCATTCAGACTTTAAAATGACGAACACATTTTTTCATTACCATTGGAGCATATTCGTGACGATATTTCAGCACACGCAATTATATTATAGGTATATAAACGAACACTCTTTATTTGAATAGTGAACATCGCACAATGAAAAACACACACCACAGAATCAACCCTTTGCGAGATTGTCACTTTACTAATTAATCTATTAGTGCACACATACGTTATAATTTAATTATATACCAGAGCTAGTCTATTTGTATAATATAAAATTAGATTCACTTATTATATGATGTGTTTATTATATTTGACAACTGAAAATGCCAAGGGGTACAAGTGATTTCCAGAATATCGCATTTAAAGTTTACCATGTACCTACAAGTATAAGGAGGAGGTCGAGTGATTTGATGATATATTGAGGCACACGTTCCGAATTCATTTATACCCTTCTGCCACCAAATAAATGAGCGTGCATAGAAGCGATTCCTTTGCATAACTTAATTTCAGAAAAATGTCACTTGTACCCCTTGGCCTTTTATTGGTACAGTTACTCGGAATTGCTCAAAACTTTATCGATTTTAAATTTAATGTGAACTGTAGTATAATATTTAAATAAATTAATCGAATTTAAATTTAAATTTGTGATGATTCATAAAAAATGTATGTGAGTTCAAAATACTTTGTTTTACTAAGTAACAGAGTTCAACAAACTTATAAATATTTAATTAAAACAATCATTGAATTCAAATTTATTAAAACATATGGTGTCAGTTCATTGACTTTCAGTATTGTTTCGTTTTTTCACCGTTAATGTAAATTGCAAAATTATTATGATGCAGAAACTTTATTGAATCGACTACTCTGATAAGTTTGATCGAAATCTGATGAACAATTTAAGAGTTTATACGATTATTTTTATAAAATTCTTTACAAAATCTCGAGATATAAAATTAATAGAATCAACTCCGATTTCAAATCGAAATAGACTCTCCATGGAACGTTGACAAGAACCGACGATGGTCGAAAGGCCTTTGTTCGTTATCGCAGCACCATAGTACAGGGTAGTACGAAAGGACCGTGTATCCACAATAAATAAATTTTAACAATCGTTTTCGCATGTCTGAAATAAGTCGATTCGTACTACTACTACGTTTAGTCCTGTCTACGGTGAATCCATAGTGTCGCGCAACACGAAACCATCGTAAAAAAATGTACGTACTGTGTAAAAGGTTTCAATATTAGCTGTTTAGAATTAAACGTGATTAATTCCACTTTTTGGAAAAAAAAATGATTTTAGTATCAAAACACTTGGTATAGTCTTAAATATCTGTGCGTGAAGTATATTTCCTGAATAATATTGGTAGATATCATCAATTGACATTGGATGATGAATCATTTATTTAAGAATCAATTTTGATTGATTCTGCACTTTAATTTGAATTGACCATATCTATAGCATATTATAAACGAAATTTGAATGTTTATATTATTTAAAAAAATAAGGAAATTTCAAAAAACGCTTCAAATATGTTTGGTCGGATTCTTGGTTTATGGAGTCGGTCATGTTTAGCTCTGAACGTTTTATATCCGTGTTGTGTTTGATTCTAATTTTCGATATGTGTTTTTGAATAGTTTTGGTTTTTTATTGTGGAATTTTTGATTTGATCGATTGACAAAATATACATGTATTTTGTTGTAAAGTCAGCTGTTTTATTCTGTTGCATTTATGCCGTTGTCAATTTAACGATCGATGTACGTGCGCGTTTAGATAACATAGATAGGTTAATAAGTCAAGTTCAATATACTTTTTTTTCTAATTTGTTTACTCATCGTTCTTGCTAAGACATTTATATAATGTTGTTCCTTCTCAATACATTTTTAATTAATTAAAAACTATAATTATATTTATATTTTATACATTTCGCTTATATTAGGCAATTCAATTCTATAAGCCTGCTGTCCACCTTCACTAATCCAAATCGATCCATTTTCACCGTTCATGATCATATTGAGCATTCCAATCGCTACATTTTCAGGTCTGAAAGAAACATTTAGACAATCTCAAAAATGTGAATGAAAAAGGGCACAATTTCGAATCAAAATCGCTCACTTTTGAGTGGAAACCATCGACAATTGTTTCAACAATTCTTTTCCGCATTCCACGTTAAGCATTTTTTTACTCGCCCCTGCAATGATCTTCGTGTACGTAATACCAGGGCACATCGTCAATATGCGAACACCGCTCTTTTGATAGTGATAAGGCATCTGAAAATGGAGTTGAGTTTTAAATATATTCAGTATCGATCGAAATACAAAATAACTAACAGAGAAAGCCTTGGACAATCCAATGATTCCGTAAGAAACTGTTGAATAAATCGGACAACCAGCCGAAGGTACTAAACCGCTCAAGGAACTGACGTTCACTATTGTTCCTCCGGAACCTCCTTCGGCTTTGCTCATATATTTTAATCCCAGTAGAGTGCCTTTTATAGTTCCGTTCTTGAAATTTATTTTCATATATGTTAAAGAAAAGAAGAAAAAGTTTATTCAAGAAAATCCTTACCATATTAACGAGCACTTCTTTTTCCCAATTGAGATCGTCTAAAATTCCAGCGTTGTTGATGACCATATCTAATCTCCCAAACAGCTCATAAGCCATCTTAAACGATTCTTCCATTTCATTAGGCTTGGAAACATCGCATTGGATAAAATATACTCGAGTTTTCCCAAATTGTGCTATCAATCTTCTGCACGAGTCGTGTTTTACAGATATGTCAAGTACAGCCAATTTCTTCAATTCCAAATCATTTAATCATAACGATGTAATATATATACGCCCTTTTCAAATGTTTATAATATTTCAAACGAATCAACTCACCTCTAATCCTTTAGATAAAAGTTCTTTGGCACATTCGATTCCGATTCCGAAAGTTCCTCCGGTTATTATTCCGCATTTTCCTTCCAAAGTTTCCATCGTTTCTCTCGCTGGTTTTTCACAGTGTGTTGAACTTGGATGGAAATTTCGAAAAACAAAACATTCGGAAAAATGACTGTGTTTATATACCAAATTCAAGGTTTACTTTGATTCTTTCGATTTGCGCAATAATGGAAATTTTCATGCAGGTCAGACTTATACGACGGTGAGGTCAATTGAATTTCATGAACGACGAAATATGCATTTAAAAATTCGAGAAAATATGTTGGCTTGTGTGTAATGAAAACAATATTTTATGTTATCAGCTTCAGATGATATAAAATCAGTATATTTGCAATAGTTTTTATAAGATTTACCTGATTATAAGGCCTAATCTTTCAATTGTATGTTTAGCAATTAGTTGACAATAACAAATGTCAAATTCTATTGATAAAAAAAAACAAATGAAATACGTACTCATTTATAAAATAGCAATAATAAAAATAATAGATATTACTTTATGTTTCAATTGACCCGTAATAAATTAATTAATAAGCATAGTCTTATTGAAATATTTTTTTACGTCTTCAAAAAATTAATTGAATTATATTCTTATTTTACTTCTTTACGTCTATATAATTTTAATCATATTCCTTCAACAATAGAGACACGCAATGCACAAATGATCCGTTATGAACTTTGTTTGTGATAACAATTTGAGAACACATATTGCACTTGTATTGCAATTTTTCGATATTCATAAAAAACATGTTACATACGCACATAAATATAAACGATAACAGTTTCAGGTTATCACTCGACATCTGACCCCGAGCATTTTCTTATTTCCTTAAGAAACGATAATGTTGCATTCATTATGCACAATTTTAATAAAACTCCATTTAACACATTAAGGTCCAATCTTTCAATCGTGCAAATATTAAGCTGCTTAGCAACATGTAATTTTTTTTTCAGTTCATAACTTTTTTAAAGATCGTTTCTTTGTGATGAGTATGTAGATTTTGATGAGAAATAAAACGCTGAAAATATATCTTTTTTTTTATTAAATAAAATAGGCGAACTCTCCTCATACTTATGTTTATATAATTTTCATCAGCGACACAATAAATAAATTAAATAATATTTAATCTTCAGTAAGAACTTTTTTTAATTCAACCCTGTTTGGTTTTAATATTTCATAAACATCTTGACCACCTTCACATACCCAAATCGAATTGTGCTCACCATGGATTAAAGTTTCACTTAAAGATTGAGCAACATGGAGTTTTCTGAAAATATAAAAAATATATTCAATTTCTTGTTTTATTTTAGTTAAGATTTAAGCTAAAGAGAAGTTTGAGTAAATGCAGTTCAAATAATCGGTATAATCGGTCTTACTTTTGGAATGGATAATAGTTCAACTCCTTTTTTTGTTCCTGCGCCAAGTCTTTATCTTGTGTATTGGAATGTTTCAGGAATAAATCAGTATCCGTAAAACCTATACATATGACCATTATTCTCACATCTGATTTTTTGAAATAGTATGGTTCCTGAAATAGCAAAAAATATGTATATACAGAACAATTTAGAGAAAGGATCTAATATTTTTCTTTCAAATGAATAATTAATATACCGAATACGATCGTGATAATCCTATAATTCCATAATTAGTAGCGCAATAAATAGGAAAACCACCAGAAAAACTTAACCCAGCTACTGAAGACATATTTACTATGGTTCCTCCACTTCCACCGTTATCTTTTCCCATGTACTTCAAACCCAATTTAGTTCCATTTGCAGTTCCAATCTAAATGGTATAAATGAAATAAAACAATAGATTTTTTTCAATCAAACACAAAACAAAAACTTAAATAACGATATTTTACCAAATTAACTTCGATCATTTTCTCCCAATTTTGTTCATCACAAATTGCAGCATTATTGATGAGAATATCAATATTCTTGAACATTTCTTTGGTTTTTTTCATAGCTTCTTCAAATTCGTTCATTTTCGACACGTCACACTTGAAGACTTTAACTCGATCTTTATACTTCTGGTCGAAATTCTTAATCATTTCTTCGCCTCTTTTTACGTCTATGTCGAAAATCGCACATTTCTACAATAGAAAACGTATGAATTAAACAATAAGTTCGCTATAAAGAATACATACCCACTAAAGATAACTATAATTTGAATACGATATATAAAAGAAAAGCACTACACCATCTATAATACGATTGATTTTTCTGAAATTTGTCAGTAAATCTAACATATTTTATTGTTTCATAATCGAACAAATAAAATAAAATGTCCTGAAACCAACTATCATGAGTTTTCTAATTTCGATTTCTCATATTTCTCGATTTAATAAGAAAATAACACTACAGACGTTCTAAAAAAGTCACCTGTTTTCCATCTCTTATTATAATTAAATTGAAAAAAAAATTACAAATGTTTAATTCAAACGACATTTTGAATAAATCACTACACAATACACCAATTTAAAACTTAAATTGACACTAAAAATTGAAAAACTCACTACGACGCCCATCTTAAGCAAATCTTCAACGCAAGCCGCTCCAATTCCCGAAGAACCGCCTGTCACTATCGCGGTTTTCCCTTTTAAACTGAACATATCTCGAAAGCGAAAATAAAATTTATATATTAAAACTATGAACTGTCAATAAACCGTTGTTCTCAATATTGAGAACGAAGCCGAATGCCAGAAAAATCTTAAGATGCGTCTTATATATGCGTAAGCGCCACCCCCAGAAAGCCTTCTGCGGTTATTAAAGATCCCGTTGTTGGTTTTAAAATTTCATTATATCAGATAAGAAAAGGTTATCTAGATTGAATTATGTACGTACGTGTGTCTTTAGTTGCGTTTTATGTGGCGAACCTGTCATTTTGTTGAGAATTTTCAGGGTTTCTAAATTGTGTTATGGTTTTTTTATTTTTTCAAAAATATATATTTTTTTTAAAGACTTTCATACAATTCTGGTGCTAAGTGTTTCCTATTTTTCTTATTTTTTTAATGAAAATTGATTGTTACTATGTCCTGTGTTCTATTTAATTAATAGTATGAGTATGATAAAATGAAATATAAATTCTTTTGACAACAATTTTATTTTTTAACAAGATTTTATTTAATTATCATATTACACGGATTTTATTCTCATATAAAAATTATTCATCTGTGTCAAAAACATTACAAATATTATACATATATTAATCTATATTAAAACTGAGGATATTATATTATAATAGTTACATAAATCAAACAACACCATCTCGCAAGCTTGCATAAAATAATTTGAACAAGTTTTTCATTAACAAAATTTATAATGAAATTTGAATAGACAGATATTCATTTCAATTCGCCGGTTTAATTGTTTTAATTTTATTCATTAACTAAATTAATTCACTCAAATTCGATCAACTTATTCATTAGCAATAGGTAAGTTGGCATCAAATGTTGGTTTGAACTGACGAATTTTATAGAAAAATAACAATTAAAATACAAACCGATCCTAATTCTAAAAATAAATAAAAATAAAAAAGTTCATACAAAAAATATTTTTACAAAAAACAGCGATTAATGGGTCAATTCAGCATAAGTGTAAATGTATGCATTTATATGTGGCAATATAAATAAATCGTCTATCGCATGTATGATAGGACTTTTTCTCTCATTTCAATGGTATAATTAAATTACATTGTTTACATACTTGTATATGTTACAGACATAGCGTCTAATAGTGAGATAGCATACAACCACTAGTGATAGCATGCAATGTCGTACGGTTTCAGTGGTAGCGTCTAACGTTATTTTAAAGCAGCAGCTATCACTAGACATTGTTAACAATGTCGCGGGATTGTTCGCAATCACATCTTTGCTTCAGTGAGGCAAGACACAAACATGACGAACGAAAATCCGATATTTTGACAGTTGAGGTTTGACGTTTCTCGATCCGATGATAAGTAGGTACGTATAACGGGTCCGGGTTGAAATTGCTAATTATATCGTTGAATTGATACGAAATGAAGAGAACCTAGCAAGTTTAAAACGATTGAAGAAGTTCGGTGCATGTTTTCGGTATTATTTAGGTACAAATAGAGGTTCTTATGAGAAAAAACACAGTAATCCGATTCAACGGTACATATTACGTCGATAGTATTTATTCATTAAAATGAGAAATTTGTCGAAGAATAATTAATTAGTAGTCGAAATTGGGGGTTGGGTAGAATATAAAAGGAGGATCGAGTCTCTCCTATGTTCGTCGTGTCTTGTCTTGTCATGTTCGCAGTGTTTTTATTTTCGTCCATTCGCTAGTTACTTTCGAATGCGAACTAGCGAATGCGATTCTATAGAATATCTAGACATAGTGTTTACGGATCAACTATCTCTGCTGATTCAGACATTAGAAACTTTGTCTAGTGGTTCTATGAAATGTCGTATTAGACACTATGTCTGTAACATATATATCATAATTCAGTTCATTTATCAAAAATTCATTTAATTTTAAATATAGTATAATCAAAAAAACTTACCAAAATTTAACCTTTTACGTTTACATTCAATGATTTACCAATATAAATTAATAGCTAAGAAATAATATATGACGACTGAAAAGGCGAAGGGTACAAGTAACATTTTTGCGGAAATCAAGTTATGTACAGGAATAGCTTCAATGTACGCTCATGTATTTGGTGGCAAAAGGATATAAACGAATTTGGAACGTGTACCAAGATATATCATTAAATTACTCGACCTCCTCCTAATACATGTTCAATTTTGAGCGCTATTTTCTTGAAATCACCGCTAAGTCAATTGTACCCCTTGGCTTTTTCAGTCGTCAAATATAATATTTAAATCTGCACATGTTATTGTATCTGTAAATGTGTTGTTTCTTAAGTACTAAAAATCATCTTTTTCATATATCAATTATAGTATTATAAAACTTTTCATTGATAGCATTAAATTAGTATTCAGCCAATATTACGTCACGAAAAGAACTTATTTTATCGAGTAATTATAAAAAAATCATTCATTAAAAATAAATAAGTTTTAAATCGTTTTGCACATTAAATATTGCAAAATGTGATTGTGTTAATTCTAATAATATACATAATACAGATAACATTTAACAATATATTTTATGTTTCTCTAGATAACTTATTTTTCGCTTTTGAATTCTGAATATTATATTTATTTGAATATAATAATTTTGAAATTAAACGTCCATTAAATTTTCCCCTCAATTTTCTTTTGATATTTGATCATCTTTCAATATAACTATTTTGAGATTTAATTTGTATTTGGATATTTTCCATAAAAAGAGTATAGCCATTGAAAATAACTTTATACTTCAATTGTGTTTTGAATGTATCTAGGTCTGTATTTTTTTTTAATTGAAAATTTGAGAGGAATATTGAAATTCAAAACCATCAGTATTTATAGAAATTGATTCTAAATTTTCCCAAAAAAAAAAAACTTTTTTTTTTCAATATTTTTCATTGCCTAAAGATTATATTATGTTTACACAACAAACATAAACGATAAAATAAAATATCAAATCACATTGTTTTTCAATATTATATATTTTTTTAATCATACATCTTTTATATGTACAATTGGATTGGATGATTTTATTATTACTCAAATGAAAAATAGCAAAAGGTCTGATTGAAAGTATGACTTGAATGTGAACATGAATGTCAATTTTGAGTTTGAATCTCTGAATTCAATTAGTTTGAATCTTTGAATTCAATTAGTTTTACGCATCTCCACTCTGTTGGGAATGTTGACTTCGTAAATATCCTGAGCACCTTCGCAAACCCATACTGATCCGTTTTCTCCGTGCTCCAGCATGAACATCATACCTTCGGACACGTGAGTTGGTCTGAAGCAAAAAATACATCAAGATTAAAATTTTGATTAAAATCGAGTTGAAATCGCTTTAAAATTATGATTTTTGATCAAAACTTTCAGCTGGAGACTCGGTAGTATTAGACAAAACGAACGTATCGCGTTAGATTGTTGTATTGTTTAATTATTGTGATTAATTTGGGTCTTACTGTTGTTTGGGTAATCCTGACAGTTCTCTGAAGCATTCTTTGCTTTCTTCGTCGTTCATTTGGCGTTTTCCTGATCCTGATATCAAATCAGTGTCGGTTACTCCTGGGCACATCACCATCATTCTTATTCCGGTCTTATTATAATGGAACGGTAACTAAAAAAGGCATCGATTAGAAATGTTCACTTTTTATGTAAAATTAATTAAAAGTATTTACTGCATAAGATCTAGTGAATCCGACGACGGCATGTTTAGTTCCACAATATACAGGACAACCTGCAATTGAGCTCAATCCCAATATTGAAGCAATATTGACGATATTTCCGCCTCGTCCTCCGTTGTTCTTGCCCATATATTTCATACCCAACATCGTACCATGTACAACACCATTCTAAAATAATAAATTGGACTAAATAAACGATCTAAAATCGATATTAAATATTGATAACGTTAATCAACAGTAGATTCAATTCAACAAGAAAAGATCGACCTGAAGGTATATGACAATTATGTGTATAAAGTAAAGATGTATGACAACTAAGTGTATGAAAAAAAGGTTCACGAACTTATTGTTGATTAACGATATTGATATTCTTACGAAATTAATGAGGATCTCTTTCTCCCATTCGAAATCGTTCATCACTCCAGCATTGTTAATAAGGATATCGCAGGTCTTCAAGAAGCCCATTGCAGTTTTGAAGGCTGCTTCGAATTCGGTCATCTTAGTGACGTCACATTTGACGAAAAAGACGCGATCTTTTCCAAATTCTGTGGTCAATTTCTTGAAGGCTTCGTCACCGAATTTCTGGTTCATATCCAGGATGCAGCATTTCTGTAGATTTTAATGATTTTTTAATTATTTCATAGCACATTCCATGTATTTGATAAGGAATTGAACGTTAGTACGTAATTGCATCAACATCAAATGAATAATGATTCTAAGAGACTACTATTCCATGTACAATTTGAATATTTTACCAATTGTAAAAAATGTTGATTTTATTTATATGAATCAACTATACCGATATTTGTTTTAAGATTCATTTTCGATATAATAATTTGTCTTTTAGAGGCCCTATCTTTTCATTTAATTGCATATACATAAATGTAGATAAAATGTACTTTCGTTCAATTAAATTGCATTTTTTTACTAATAAAAGGATTATTTGCAAAATATTATTTTACAACACATCCAATCGCCATAAACTTTGATTATACATATTGGAATATTTGTTTTGTATAACATAATGTATAAATGCTGAAAATACTTATCTTGTTTTCATAAACAGATTTTTTCCATTTGTTCCAATAAAAAATCAGATAAATCTACGATATTTATTGATACACATATTTTTAATTTTCTCAATACTTATACCAAACATAGCCCTTCGGAAAGCCTACAATTTCCCCCAAATACCTAACCTAACCCACCATACCATATAAATCATATACACAATTCATACTCACACTGATTCCCATCTTTAACATGCTCCTGCAGTATTCGAAGCCAATTCCTGCTGCTCCTCCGGTGACGATGGCGTGCTTTCCCTTCATGTCGTACATGATGATGGATCGGAAGGTTTCTTCGGCTTCTAGTAATAATAAAATATCCGTGGAACCTCTAGACGAAGTTCCTGATCGATTCTCTACGAACAGATAGTCGCAATTGCGATTTGCGCGCACTTATATACCTTTTGTGCTCATCCCGATAACGAGGGTTATCAAAAAATAAACTTTCTCTCGGTAACAATTTAATCTGGTTCTCGGTTTTAATTATTGATATAATTTTCGTATTGAGAATCATTGGTATATCGAATGTTGTATTGTTCATTTGATACTTGATATGTTTAATAGGGATGTGAAAAAATGTCGTTTAGAATCAACTTGCTTCTGATTTGCATAGTGTGCTTCAAGTAATTTTAAATCGTATATAAATCTTATTGGATCTACTTGGAGCACAGTGAAAATCTAAAGAAAATGGTTCGAAAAGGTGTTAGCTACAGATCACTGATGTTTGATCTATAAATGCAATGATAAGGTTAATGTTTACATAATGAATGTTTGTAACAATTCACAAACACTCCATATTACAGTCAATGTTACATGTATCGTGTTTTCGCATTGAATATTGAATTGAATATTACGTTGACTGCAAATAATATTCTTAATTTAAATGAGTCTTTATGAAATTCTTGTGAAAATATGTTATGAAAATGTATGATTTTATTATGGTATTTGAGTTTCTTCGAACGATGTTTTAAGCAAAATGACGGATGTTGAACGTCATATAATTTATCAATTGTTCAAAGTTTATTTTAATTCCCCATTATGATGCAATAGTTTATCTCAAATTATGCATATCTCAATACAACCTTAGTTTTTCACGTTTATTATTGATATTAAATTGAATGTTGAGCGTATGTACAAGTACTTATGTATTTGCAAAATTTTGTAAATAGATATAAAATTTTAAGGCTCATTTAATTTGTACGATATTCTTAAGTATTTATGTTTTTGATTTTTTTTTTCATTTAACTACAGTAAACCGATAATATTTTTATTACGTCAGTATCACAAATGCTTCACGATTAGAAAAATTTAAATTTACATTATATTAGAAAATGTTTATGAAAACATTGTATTATAAATTGGAATTTTCCTTTCTTAATTTAGTCTTATCGTTTTCATAACTGATTTTTGCGGGTTAAATACATAGTTCATAAACTTTCTAATCGACAATAATATAAACATAAATTCTTACTGACAATGAATATGTATATGTGTAACGCTATCAAATTTTTCAGAGATATTTTTCTGAATTCGCAAATTTCAACTTAAAAGTGTTCGTATTAGATATCAATTAAACTCAATTTTCAATATTGAAAGTATTCTCTCGTAAAAGTAACTAAAATCACACAATACAGATCACTGTATATTTTTAGATATTTATCAAATGCTGCGATGCAAAAGATAAAAATATTAATATGTAACCTCAATAACATAAATGCATGTTCCATTTTCGCAACACGGAAAATTAATCAATCCACTATAGACGTGTAGTTTGTTTAGCTTAATTTTTCCAACGAGTTTGCGTTGGTGAATAAGTATTAATTTAGATAAAATAATGAAGAAGAAAAAAGTATTATGTTTATATTTATTTACATTTGTCATTTGTTTCAGGAAAAAACACCAATGTATCGATATCACTTTTCATCAACAGGGTCTCGGTTGTTGACGAGAGTAAAGAGGTGAGTTTTAATTGAAGAATACCGATGTTTCCACATTATAATTGGTATTTCAGAATGAAAATTCTTTAGAATATCAAAGTAAATTTTGAATCGAACTAATAAACAAAATCCATAATTCAAAATCGTATAATAACATAGAATACCCATTACGCGATAGCTTTAATTTCCTAGAAAATTGGATAATTTCGTTACAATATCAACCCGATAAAATAAACACGAACTGAATAGATATTTCCCACTAAACCGATCTAAAAATAAAGGGTTTTCTATATTTGGTTTCGTGAAAATGCAACATGCCAATCAAAACGAAAACCGGAAAATACAGTTTACATTTGCCCTTATTTGAGCCGATTAAAAATTGAGTCGAATCATAGTTTTCCACCGAAATTGGAAAATTCCAAGATTGACAATGGACAGGTTCACCTTCGAATATCTAAACTCAACTGAAATTGATTCATATTTATTGATTTTGGTGCTGAAATTGAATTTTCTTTCTTTCAGGAAATATCTCTTGATTTATTTCTTCAAGTTTACTGGGAAGACCATAGGATGAAAGCTCTATCTGAACTGCCTTTCATCGAACTTACTTGGGAGCACAGAAATATGTTTTGGATGCCTGATCTGTACATTCGTCAACTCAGAGAAATGAAAGTTCTCTCACTCTTTCAGGAGATGACTTCTCTCCGTCTATACAAGAACAGCACTTTGGCAATCAGTATTGGGTAATACATAACTATGGAATGAAAATTTTGTACTTAATAAGCATCAATTCTAAGATTTAAGCAACTTTCTTATTACAATAATTTCAGAGCAACAATTATAGTAAAATGTGATATGGACTTTGTTCTTTATCCGTTGGACGTTCAAAATTGTGCAGTTGATTTTAGCAGTTGTTAGTATGGTTGTCATGCAATATTATAATTTGATTAAATATACCTAAATTAATTTGATTGTTTTTTTTTTCTTCAGATAAATATACAATGCAAGATATGACATTCCGTTGGAAAGGAGAATATCCTGTTGGTTTTCCAGGTGATTTTGGTGATGGATATCGCTTGCCTAAATATGTAGTAACGTTTACCATTGATCGTGAACTTCACAATATTTACTATGGAGAAGGTTATAAAGAATTCTTTATGAAATTAAATTTATCTGAATGTTCATAATATTTAAATGGAATATTTGTTTTCAAAAAATAAAGGTAATCATTCAACGGCTCGTTTATTGATAACAATGTCGCGAGAGCTTAGAAGCTATTTGTTAGAGTGCTATTTGCCATCCACACTCTTCGTAGTGATGTCTTGGGGTGGCTTTTGTGTGATACCAGAAATAGTTCCCGGAAGGATGGTCCTCCTCGTTACAACCTTATTATCGCTAGTCACTATGATTGACACTGTGAGGTACGTAAACAATGAATATCTTGTACAAAATAGATAATCACATCTATTTAAAAAAATATCACAAAAAAGTGTGTATATGATTGTATATTTATTTCGACGCACATTGCGTGTACTTTTTTGAGTTTTACTGAACAAAGTTTACTTATCCATCAGGAACAACTCTCCCAAAGCTCTCGAGCTCAAATGCATCGAAGTGTGGCTTATATCGTGCACGCTTTTTGTGTTTTTGGCTCTGATAGAGTATTTTATTGTTTTGTTTGGCATACGTTATGACAAACACTGGAGACATACGTTCAAAGAACTTGATAAACCATGTGAGCCGGCACCTCCGCCTCCACCACCACCATTGCCACCGCCGTCTGTTTTGATTAACCATACACAGGTAATGATTTCATATTATTTACATTCATACATTACTTTTAAATCATATTTTGAAAATTCAGAAAAAAATATGATAGATACAAACATAAATATGAAAAATATTTATTTACATACATATAGTGAATTTGATAAACAAATATATACCTACCTACCTACTACACTTTATGCATGATTATAAAATCTTATAGCTTACTAGAAAATACACCTATGTGCTTTTTCAATTGCACAGTGCTATTCAAATATTCAAAATGAAGCTTATAAATCTATTTTGAAACAGATTTTCCCCTTCATATTCAATTTATTATATTTAAAGAGAAAATTCTGTATCACAATAGATACCAAATTTCATATTATACATGCATGCTAGATTAGGATCAAATTTGAAAACATTCTTCAGCATTTTGAATGTCTCCATCATATAAAATTGGCAGGCATTGTTGCAAGAGACGTCTGAATTGCCGTTACTGATTCAGCGCGGACAAAACGGCAATCGCATCGAAAGCATAAGAACTTTCGGTCATCGGAAGATTGGTCCTGAAGACACGATGCACAAAGAACCTACACCTCCTCTCCCACCACGGCAGCAATTGCACAGAGTATGTATATCGGAAGCATGTACAAAGATGTTTATCTATGACAACATCCACACAAATCATACTATTGCTAATCGAAGATTTCATTGTTTTCATTTAAATACATGATAGCTTCTATACTATACTCACATGCTTATGACAACAACAAAAGTAGCATTAGAGTTCAGCGCAATGATGCTTCAAAAATACATTTCAATAGAAAATCTATTAGTTTAACAAATGCAAAATATAAGCTAATTCATCATCAATATAAAACAATTAAATACCTACTTTTCATGCTAAATACATATGTTCAATTATCATATTCTCATATATCTATATCTAAAAAATATCGATATTTTTTTTATTATTTTTAAGTATTTGAATGTTAATATATTCATTATTCAAACCAGGAAGCAAATATAGAATCATCGGAAGCAGTTCGTGAAGCAGGACGAGAAGCGACAAGAAATGTTAGATTCCGAGCAGTTGTGGAACAAGCTGTTCTGTATTGCGGTTCGCAAAGAGGGATGATGGATCAAGTTTCTCTAATTCTTTTCCCCATTTGTTTTCTGTTGTTCACGACAGTGTACTGGATTATTTATTTAAATGCATCACAAAAGCAAATGCACAAATGACCCCAAGACCACACCGTTGAGGATATTGGTGCTTTCCTCAACTGAAAAGTTTTCGGATTCAAATATTCATTATTAACACGAGCTTAATATAAAATTATTCATCTTAAAAATTAATATCGAGCTTGAGCAAATTTTTACAATATGTTTGAAATAAATCTCAAAACTTTCTAGTCAATAATATTTAACCTTAAAGAATCAAATAAAATCGATGATAAAAGTAATGTGCCTTGAACATTTGATAAAAATATTGTGATAAAAATTGCTTTCAATAAAAACAAAAACTTATATCGTTATATTTGTAGTCATAGTGAAAGAATGTGTCTTTTGAATGCCTCATAAAATGTAAAAGAAATCTGTCCACACTCAGTGCCTCTATACTTACCTGGGATAAATTTTATAATAAAATTGATGATATTTCTATTGACTTTATTAAGATTTAATTATTATATTTACTTACAATTTGGGAAAACACACCAGACCAAATTTCCAAATGAGAATGATATCTACTTTCATAGATATATTTATTAAAAAAATCAAAAGTGCCGTGTATATACTCAAGCCTTCATAATCATTCTCGTTCACTGTTAAAACAGTAATCGAATATATTTAGAACCAAATTTAAGGAGTGAAAGTGCGATTATATTAAAATATAATAACTTAAATAATTTTACTTAAGTATGTGTATAAATGCGGTTGTGATTATTGTAGTTACAACTTAACAACGAAATCTCATTCTATATCAAGTGCCAAAATTTATTCAATAATTAAGAAATTGTAAAGTGCGCTTTCCACGCAAGTGCTTTGACACAAATTCTGGGTTACTGTTTGAAATTAATAGCTTCCACTGCTATTATAGAAATTTATTATATAAATATGTTAATTATATTTCAAGTAACTATGTATATTAATCAAAAATACTCTTATAATTAAGAATGTATATTTATAAAATATATTATCACCTATTCCTGCCATTAACCATTCACATCCCTATTTATATACTTATAAATTATAAATATGTATTAAATACACGTATGTGTACACACATATGTATACCTACTTAGATAAAGCACAAATTCATGAATATAATTGTTTTCTTTCCTAATTTATTTATACTTAACATTATAAAACTAATGGATATTTGATATTATTTAATAAATAAGTTTATTTTAATGTATTAATTAATCTTTTTTTTTCAATAAATATGAATATAAAAGTATATGATGATTATTTCAGTATATTTTATAAAATCTGTAATAATTGTAAGGAGTGAAATTTCGCAGACGATTTGATTCGATATATTTGCAGTTTCACTTCCGATAAAATACATTTGAACATTTTCGAAGTGAAGAATTAAAGAAAAATGCTATTTCAATGATAAAGCATCATTTTAATTACATATCTAATAACAATATCAAAATACAAGCAATATTCAGCCAGATAAGGTTTGAGTTGAGAATTTCTTTGATTTTAAGATTCGTATATATTTTCCCATACAAACCACTCATTGTAAATTTAACTGAATTTCTTCAAAGTTCATAACCAAATAATATACCTTCTATATAAGCTCTATGCATATCTCTAGAATTTCGTCTCGGTCTTCTCCCTATTGGTTCTAAATCAGCATAGCATTTTGGAAAAACTTTATCAATTATCGGAATAGCTTCTTCTTTTCTTATTTGTCTAACCGACAACACAGAATATAAAGCCTTTGTTTTCACACAATCCTATATAAAATCAAATGCAGAATTGTAAGAAAACGTCGAAAGATATAAAATCCAAATATATTATTAACTTTACCTGATGTGATTTCTGTATTTTCATTAAATGTGCATCGCCTTGAGACCATGCACTCATAAAAGAACAATGTGTTAAATTTGCTGCCCGGATTTCAGTGCATGCAAGATGCTCCATATTTTTGAAATCTAGTTCTTTACGACAATAATCAAACATGTGTATCATTTCGTGTGTCAAAACACCAGTCACCATGCTTTCTCGTCGAGCTACATTTTGACACACAACAATCTAATAAAATGAAATAGACAAATTTTCGATAATAATTACACTGATTAACTAATATTGGTATTCATTTAATACCTGATTTAATTGTGGATCATAGCCACCACTAACTGATATATCACAAACTTCACATGATATATGCCTTCTTATATCAATTTCGCTGTAAAATAAATATGTATTTCAATATTTATAATATGAACTAAAGTGATTTATTCTATAAATTGGCTGGAAAAATACTCACCATCCAGATCTCTTCAATGCGCCCATCATTAATCTTACTACAGGACCTAAAAATTAAATTTAAAGATAACAAACAATTTTCACCAGCAACAATTAATTAAATATAAGGTCTCAGCACACACGCAATTTTTTATGGATACAAAAACCAACTTATTTTATGCGAAATAATTAGTTTTTTAAAAGTATGCGTATCTGTACCTTACTAGAATTGAAGTGATATTGCACAAATGTAACGATTTAATGAACAGAGAAGTTTTATTATGAAGTTAGAACAAAAATTGTCTTCAGATATTATTTTTTTCTATTAACTTTCCTTTTTTATGAATACAAGTCACAATATATTAGTACATTATTTTCAAATATCAAACTAAAAATCATAACAGTAGTGTAATTTCACCAACGTGAAATATACATTAGAGATAATACTTACTATTTTTAACACATTTATAAACATTTGTTTCACATTTGAATTTATCAATGTTTTCTCTTCCCTCTATTCCTGCAATGACTTTAACACTCGATGGAGAAAATGTTCCCCTTCGTTCTGGATAAAGATCATATCCCCAAGCTTTGAGATTTTCATTGTCTCCTGATGTAGCCGGAGTACTTTTTGTTTTAGTTTCGTCAGCCATTTAGCTGATATATCACATCCAACATAACCTAAAATATCTACTGTCATATCACATGATAGACAACCTAACTTTATTATGCAATAAAAAGGGCCTTAATAAACGTTGTGACGACCAATTAAAAAAAAATTGTTCTGATTTTTTTTCAATTCCCAACATTTTATCTTGTTGCGAAATAATAATATATAATTTTGAGGTGAAAAATAAAATGCTACTTTTCTATTTCCTTCTAACTTAGTTTAATTCCCTTCCTGGCTCAAAATTAAATCAACAATAGATCTTTGATCTAGGTATCACAATTTTCAGCTTATATGAATAAAGGATAAAACCCCTTCTGGTTTTTTTTGTGGAAACAATTTCATCTCATATTCTGTAAATTAAAAATATTGAGCAATCCTGCAATGATTTTTTTGTCCAAAATATCAGACTCAAGTGTTTGAATTGTTTCAAATTGAGAAACTTAATCAACATATGCAGTATTGCTTGATTTCTTTAATTGTAGGAAGATTTGATGAAGTTTAATATGTGACTAAGTTATAGACATTTCCCTACAGTTGTTACACGATATGATAATAAGATAGGAAATACCCAGTAAAACTTTAATTTCAAAAATAAATAATTATCTTTATTTATTTATTAGATTTCATTTCAAGTGAGATATTTTATTTTAATATTCTTATTCTTTATTTGAATCAACAGCAGATTCTTTTGCATACTTTATAGCCATTTCTCTTCTAGTTTTTACTAATATACGATGACCAGGGCAGTCTGCACAATCGACAAAACATTTATTCTTACAGCATTTTTTACATAATTTGAATAAACACTTTAAACCCTGTAAATAGGAAACAAAATTTTATTTAAGATTGAGAAAACGAATAATAATACAATATAGACATTAATATACATACTAGAGGATTTGGACAATTCAAGCATATATCAGTGGGTCGTTTTGATTGTTCAGATTCAGGTTTAATTGGTCTTCTTTGAATTCTACGAAGTTTTTTCATTTTTTTTCTGGTTATAATATTACCATCAGAATCTTCATATTGTCTTTTCAATTCATCTTTATTGTTCTAATGAAAATATTAAAAAAATTAGGTATATAATAAAATATAAGAATGTATTTTAATTGAACAGAATATTAGACCAACTTCTAATTCTACTTTTTTTTCTTCCATTTTCTTAATATGTTCACTTGGTGGTATTCTAACGTATGGTTGACATATCCATGGTGGCAATTTCAAATTACAATCGTGTTTCTCTATATCCTGATTCACATAGCCACTCCCTTCATCACTTTCAAAATATACTTCTTCTCCAATATGAAATGGTAAATATTTTTCTTTCAAACTTTTAACGACTTTAACAAAATCCTGCAAATTTTGAGCAGTTGCCAAATCTGATCGTGTTTGCGAATTTGACTCCATTCCCAATCTGAAGATATAAAAAAATCGGACTATTACATCATAGTACATGTCAAAAAACATTATGTTAGATTGATATATCTTTAAAACTTACAATAAATGAAACATTTTAAATAGATGACCTCTTATATAAGCAGGTGGACAAGGATATTTTTCAACAAGTTCCAAATATTCTAATCCCAACTCCCACACTGGTGGTGAAATACCTTCAAAAAGTGCAGGATTGGTAAGAATACCTTCTGCACTCATGACTCCATTAACACCAGTGAATTCTAAACAACGATGAACATCCTCCAAATATTGAATATTTCCATTAGCAAAAACTGGAATAGATACAGCTTCCCTAAAACAACATAAACAACCAATTCAAATAAGATAATTTATTTGAAACAATCACATTTATCACAAAATATATACAATTAAAAATTTATACCTTACAGCTTTTATGTGTTTCCAGCTAGCAAGACCTGTTAATGGACCTTTTTGTTCTCGTGTCCGTCCATGAACTGTTAAAAGCTGGCACCCTGCATTTTGTAACATAAGAGCATATTCAACCGTTTTGGATATATCTTCAAATACACGCACTTTACAAGTAACAGGTACACTAAGTGTTTCGCTAAGTTTTTTAACTAGAAATAAAAAACATATTATTTATTTAGATAATTATAACATAGAAATATCAAATTTAATAAAATACCTATGTCATGGAGCAACGGCCAATCATCTTGTAAAAATGATCCGTACCGTCCTCTTCGAGCAATAGCTTGAGGACATCCTAAGTTTATATCTATAGCGTCACAATGTGGTTCTGCTAACAATGCTGCTTGTACAAGTATATCAGGATCATTACCACAAAACTATTTTTTTTTTCAATAAAGATTAATAATTATGAAAATTATGTATATGCAACTTAAATTATATAAAGTCGATTACCTGAACTATTAAGGGTCTGTCTTCAGAACAGGTAACAAGAGCATCTCGTCGGTATTTAGAATCTCTACAAAATACATTACTATGCAGCATTGGTGTGTAACACAATTGAGCACAATGTCGACGGCACAATAATCTCCATGGCAGCTCACTAGCATCTACCATCGGAGCAACGACATACTTAGCTGAAGATATTACTGGAGACTTCATGTTTAAATTCATTCACATCAAAGCCTGAAACAATAAAAATAATCTTATAGAGTTGAGATATAGAATATAATCATTATGTGCATGAGAATAGTTGATTCCGCTACTTCATACATAAATAACCATACACACACATTGAGCCAAATCTAAAATTCCTTTTAATCCTAACATATTCATCCGTACAAATGGAATAAATCGATCATGGAAAAAAATACATGAAATATTGAAAAATGCTAACGATTCAGACTTCATTTGAACTTTCCACCTTCGCTGAGAACGGACCGTGTCCCCCAGGGGGAGACGCTCCCAAATAAAGCGTGTCGAATGTGCCAGAAAGGTCACATTGAACTTTTCAGCTGTAAATTGGTCATAGGGTTGTGTCATAGAATGTACAGGGGGTTTCTGAATGCGTATGCCCTAATGCGACCTCGTTTCCAGCTCGACCTCTTATGCTACTAACTCAAAATCGATACTGGATCTTGTTTGATCTGAGAGTTATTAAGACGATTTTTTCATTATGTCTATTCTGAAAGTTTGCCATCGGAATTGGTTTCGCAAAGTTATGGGGAAACTTATCAAACGGTTTATTTCTGGTTGACGGAAGACATTCGTGTGAATCCGCCATCTGATGTTCATCAAACGGAAATTAGTCTATTGATCAATTCATAATTAATTTCCTAGCAACAAGTACAGCATATAAACGAATTGAATCAACAAAACTTCATACGAACGAATCTAAATTTAAACTCAACAATATAATGGACTGTTATCAACTGCACCATCGTTTTACGAATGCCGATAACAATCCTAAAACGCTCGAAAAAGTTTTTTTTTCAACATCGATCCGTTTCTGAAATACTACTGAATCATTTCTATCACGATACTCGAATAGTACTTATCGATTCAGAACGAATTACTGAAAAAAAGTTACTCGCGTTAACGGAACGAAAGACGCCTGAAAATAAGTGCTGAAACTCGCGACGATTGAATGTTGTTTTTCATGAAATTTCCACACATCAAAAGCAGAACTCAATCAGATAACCACAATAACCTTCTTATTAGCGATAATGGCGGAACGAGAGAGTTTTTCACGCAAAGACGCAATCGAATCGATACCAAAATCGAGGGAAAGAGAATTTTGTATACTGACAATGTGCCAAAAATGTTTTCTCTTTCGAATATTTTTTTCCATACACACACGCTACAAATAACCCATAATTACAGTAGACATGATAATATAATCGAAGGGGTTGAACGCCCTAGCTTTCATGGGGAGTGAATTTTTCAAACCGACAATTATCCATAGCATGTTTGATAGAAAAATAATAATACGAATACATTGTTAATTGGATTCCAAATTTAATTATTTCACCATATTTCAATTGTATGTTCCCAATTCGTTAACGAATACAGTCATCAATTTTAATAAAAAAACTTTAATAAAGTGTTAAAAAGCTTAACAAGTGATAGAAATAACAACTCTAAAAGAAATATACAAATATTTGATGATTTCTAAATGTTTATAACGATCTGCTCAGTGCATTTAGTTTTCATAAGAACTGTTAACTTATAAATATCACGAATTATTTCTATTTTCATTAATTTCATTTGATCTTTCAAATTAATTCAGATTCATCACTATCCGAAGAGACTTATTGATGAACATTCTTTCCTTCGAATTTCGTACCAAATTAACCTTTCAGCATATTATACACAGAAGCTAGTCGTCATTGATTATTCCAGAGACCTTTAAATGTCACATCCCTGAATACGTAAATGTTACACGAAAGGCGACCCATATTCAAAATCAAACTATCAAATTAAAAAGGTTGTAGTTGAACCGGGCACGTTATCACATTGCAAAAAGCTTCTTCTTCGCAAAGGTTACCTACTGATTTTTGTATGCACGCGAGCTCTAGCATTTGAGAAAAGCTTTTTTACCTTCGAAAATAAGCAAATATTATATTTACATTCCTGTGGGTTATTATGTCGAGAACGATTGTTACGTAGAAACAAAAGGGGCGATTCGGAGAAGAGTCGTTTTGTCAATAGTGCATGGAAAATTTCATATTTACATAAAGTGCGTGTTCAGATGCCTGAAAGACTATTCGTTGATATAACGCATTTTTGTGATTCACAAAAAAATATAAGTTTTCCGATTCAAAAAAATATATTAGTAGATCAATACTTGTGTATATTTATTTATCAAAACTAAAAGCCATTTCAAAAGGACGTAATAAAATTATCTTAGCACTCCAAAGTTTCGTATAGAATACAATATACAATATTTCAGTCACGTAGATCCAACAAAAGATACAAAAGCACAATTTCGCTAAAATAAGTGGCCACATTCCGGTCCAATGCTAAATCACAAACGTTCCTTCGAGAACGAACGGGTAGCAGATGGAGCCTGAAACAACATTACACTACACACGAAGGAAAATTGAATTTATTTATGTACCTATCCGAAGACAAAGAACTGAAAAAAAATACGAACAATGAGCTGAAATGTCGAATGGACGACCAACCGTTGACCGCGCACGAAACAAAGCGCTTATGAGACTTCACGCGATCTGAAATTCAGCTGAAGCTTAATGACTTTAAAATGCAATGGATTTTCAGATAAATATCGCATTTAGTACGATTTATCGTATCAAAAGATCGAAAATGGAAGATTTAAAATATATTCAGTAGAATATTTGTGCGAATTTGATTTGATAATCGAATGTTGGACGTTTGTAGCTTCAATTATATTCAGTGATTTAAAATGTGTTTCTATTGTTTTCAAGTACACCCAACTCTCGTTTTACACGGTTTCAAAATAACACGGTTTGAAAAAATGAAAAAATATTTTTTTTTACACGATTTATTTGGTCTAACACGGTTTGTTTGAACTATGTAATGAATATCGCGAAATAAAAAATGTCACTTTTTTACACGGTTTTTGCTGGTCCCTATCCACCGTGTAAAACGAGAGTTGGGTGCATACAAGACTTTTCAATAGTAAATGAATAAGATCTGTGTTTTTGAAATAATGGAACCTAAGTACATTATAAAAAAAACAAGGTATTTTTTGGTTATTTATACAAATAAAGAAAAAACAAGGTTTTTCTTTAATTTTTTTAATATTTTTAACATAATTATCATACACATTTATTTGTTGAGATACTAACAATGATCAACATTTTTGAGTAAGCAACCTAATACATACATCTAGAATAATATTTTACACACAAAGAACATCGCAAATGTTACAAAAGGTCATGCTATAGAAGATATAACTGTGTTCAATATTTCGTACCCTTTGTAAACCTTCAAAAACAACACTCAGAAAAAAGCAATTGACTCATCGCTTTTCCAATTTCAGACTCACACCATTTCCACAATAATTGAGGCCAAACATTCACGCATGAATATTTCACAAACGTTTACATATTGTATTTACATAATTGCGTAGAACAAACGAGATCGTCGCTGTAAATTCACAGTATTGCAATCAAAGGTGCGCTCGTCGTTGCGTGTAATCAAAGAGCGCGGTAAAACGTGTGTCGTGCAAACAGTAAAATGTTAAGGACAGTTAAAACCGCGGAATAAAACATTCAAACGGTCGTTTAAAGCGACGTAACCGCGCTGTATAATGCATAAGGAGATTCCGAGCTTTCGGCGCAAGGAAAAGTCATGATTTCCATTTAAACCCCACGGAGTCTACTTATGCGATTGTTTGAGATAACTTGAATTATCATTTTTAAGCTTTGTTGTTTTTTATTGCGAATTTTATAATTGTCATTTGAGTGATATGTATTAATTTATATAAAAAAAGCTCGAAATCAGTTCGAGCTTTATGAAGAAAATTACAAGTCAAATGTCACGTTGCGTTACGTAAAATAACCAGAAAATTTCTCTACGTTGAAAAAAATCTCGAAAGAGTTAAGCTTTATTTATTTTCAGCCATTCGAAGACGTCTATATCTAACCGAATTTGCGTACGAGAGCATCTGAAAAGTCGTTACTTTTTATCTTTCACGCCATTTTCAGGCTCTTAAGCGACATGTACGCACACTTATATTCAAAGCAAGCAGAAAGCTCAAAATTAAATAAACATACCTTCAAACGAATCTAAATCTAATAAATATGATAAACTGATACATAAGTTAAAAAAAATCCAATGAATTTTCACATTTCATACTTGGACAAATATTTGATAGCACCAGATTGGAAAGAATCAAAATCTTTTCAACAACAAAAAATCTAATGAAACTATAACTAAACTAGCGAAATTATGATTTTACTAATAATGATATGAATTAATATTAAATAATTATCTGCCACAAATTCAGATGCACACAAACCACAACAACCTCTTCAGATCAAGTTTCCTTCAGATTTAACACTTTCCCACACGCTTACAATAAAATTTCCCGCATTTTCGCAGCCAACCTTTTTCGTCGCCTTAATCGATGACCTTTCAGACACGCACCACAAATTCAAGCTATGTTCACACGGCACAGCACTTCGATGAAAAATTGTACCATGAACAAAGAAAAAAGAATCAGTTTTTCATTATCAACTGTATAATCTGAGTTTCATAGAAGACATACAAAATTAATTTTTCTTGATTCATCCATAGTACGATTTTCTCGAATGTGCTGTGTGAATGCAGTCTTATATGTAGTACTTCGGCAAGAAGTTGCGACCTTCGTCGCTGGTCCATAATAAAACACTTATTAATAACAATATATTATATACGCCTAGGGGTCGTTTCGTTGTTCGAATGTGGTTTTTATAATATTTTTACGGTGCACGGCCGCGTTATCGTCGCCGATTTTCGACAATGTGTAATTTCTGCGCCTTATTGCTAACACGCGATCTTTTTCGCTGAAAAGTGGCCGTTTCTTAAACGATTGTACGAATAATAATATATAATCGAAGTTGTGAATTCGTGAAGTGCAGTTTATTCGAGTTTTAAAGAACCCGTAGACTGCAGATTTTTAATCGGGCAATAGTTTGGTCGGGCTCCTTAATCGGTATGTTCTATGCACATTACTAAAAAAGTGACCGACTAAATTATTGGTCTATGAAAAGTCTGTATGTGATAGATACGTGTTATCAGAATATTATGCACACAAATTGAATTTTCATTTATTTGTGTTGTGGATTGAAAAATACATAAAACTATTTTTTTCTTCTATTGAAATCAAATAAACTACATTTGACGATCGAAAAGGCCAAGGAGTACAAGTAACATTTTTGCCGAAATTGAGTTATGCATAGAAATCGCTTCTATGCACGTTCATTTATTTGGTGGCAAAAGGATATAAACGAATTCGGAACGTATTCGGAATATCATCAAATCAGTCGACCTCCTCCTAATACATGTAGGTACATGATCAACTTTGAACGCGCTTTTCTCAAAATCACCACAAAGTCACTTGTACTCCTTGACCTTTTCAGTCGTCATTTTACAATTAATTTTACAATTTCATATCTGAAATATATAAGATATTTCCATTTATACAAATCTGAATCATCACCACAAAACGCGCAAGATAAACCTCGAAACGCACGCACAAGATGAAAAGCAAACATTTCCATCTCTCGCTTAATAAACCCGAGCAAACTAAAGCAAACACTCACAATTAACGGCCACGTTAACCATTAACGAAACTATCTTTTCGACTGAAAACTGCGAAACATCGTTCGAAACGACAACGCAATAAAAACTGAACTGTTAATGATCGTTTAAGAATCAACAGGTCACGGGCCTCGAAGGGGACATCTCGTGCCAAAGTGGCACCAAACATACAATATAATACTATTGGCGAAACCGCAAACTTTCACCGAGTAGGAAACTGCTAATAAAGTAGATTTACAGCCCACAAAAAATAAACGCTCTCAATGTGAATCTGGCGAAAGCCGTTTAGCTCCTAAACGACGAACGGCCCCTAATTTCGGACATTCGACTTAAGCACGCTCGGATTAATGTGTTGTGCGAGGTTTTATATGCGTGGATTTGGATTGTGATCTATTTTTTTTTATATATAATATGATAACTGAAAAGGTAAAGGGTACAAGTGACTTTGTGGTGATTTCGATAAAAGCGCGTTTAAAGTTCACCATGTATTAGGAGGAGGTCAACTGATTTGATGATATATTGAGGCACACGTTTCAAGTTCGTTTATATCCTTTAGCCTCCAAATAAATGAGCGTGTATAAAGTGATTCCTGTGCATAAATCAATTTCGGCAAAAATGTCATTTGTACCCCTTGGTCTTTTTGATCGTTATATAATATTTTGATGTATTTGTGTCGATTTTATTTGGTGGGAATAGTTGAATTAGTAAGTATATGGTAGTAGTTGATCGTATATCGTCATTCGTAGATCCAAAGTATGGACTTGAAGATTTAAGTTTTCAACTTAGAAATTGTGATTTCAATCATATGATTAAAATTATCACATTAAAATATCAATGCTTTTACGAGTGCAGACTCATTTTATGTAGTTATAATATGTAAATTAGATATCTAGGCTGTTAATACATATGTGTATCTTAAGAAAATACCTCATTTGTATAAAAATCTGTGCCTCTGGTTGTCTTGTGTAAAATTGAGTACAATTATAAAATAATAATAACATACTTCATTATGCCATTCTTAAAATAATTAAAAAAACCACTGTACATTGCACAATGAATACATTCGACTAAAATGAATTCTAATCAAACATGACCTAAATTCCAAAATAACTAACATAACATAACCTAAAATCCAACTTAACCCAATCTAATTTGTTGAATATCGATCGAATGGTATTCTACATACATACATACATACATAAATACGAAAAAAATGGTTGCAGTACAAGTATCATAATTTCCTCACAATATCACACAATAGATCTCCACCCTTCAAATTTCATTCGAAATCTCAAAACCCATCGCACACTTCATAAGACACTCAACAAAAACAAACACAACCCAAGAGTCTCCAAACTCTTCACACTCACAAGACGAGAGCACATTCGACCTCCACCATTCAACTAACCATCAACATACCTACAATACATAAGCACGATCCAATATAATCTCGAAGTGGTCGCATAATAAACCGCCTCGAAAGCCTCCTTCGTTATATCACAATGAGCCTCTCACCTGAAGTGCTTTTCGGCGCGAATCTTCCTCAGAAAATAGCTAGCAACTACTCGAATCGTAAGCGTTTCGAGAATGAATAATCTCGGAAGCGATTAGGGGATGATTAAACCGAGGAAACGGAAGACGAGCAACTTCCTCGAGGGGATGATGGTATTGTAATTTTCGGAGACTCGAGATTAATCGTTTTCGTTGGGGTGTTATGGTGTTTTGAGCGCGAGATGCGTTTGAGGTTGTTGTATACATATGAGGGTTTGGGGAAATTGAGATTTTGTTCTTGTGAATTTGGTTGTTTTTCGTTTGATGTCGATGTATGTATTTAATAATGCTGGGTTTCTATGATGGGATCCTTATTAAATCTAAAAATTGTTGAGTTCAATGTAATACTGATACTTGATCGTATTAACGCTGATGGAGTTCATGTTTCGAGATTGAGTACTTTTTTAAATGAAGATTTTTATGAAAATTGTTGTGGAACTACTATTCAGACTTTAGAGCTTTAGGACTTGAACTTTGAAACTCTAGGATTCCGCAAAATTTAGTTTAGGAAATTCTGTAATAAAATGTTTATATGTTTGTATATGTTTCGAATTACAATATATTTATCGATACGCTTTGTGATTCTTGTTTTCTTGATTTCTTTCGAATATTTTTTGTTTATACAGTCAATATGAAGAAGATGTTTATTTACCGAACGTTTCATAATACTCGTATTTAATTCCTTTTATTTTACTTATCGAAAAATACAGATACGTTTTCATCAAACAAAAAATAAATCATGACATAAAAGCAATCTCTCAATAATGTGAAACGCTTCAAAAGATACAAAATGAATTTTGTAACCGCACTCTAACATCAAAGAATCCTCTCAACGTCTACAAGACATAATCACTTGGCCTTTTCCAATTAAGCGACTTACTTAATATTGTTTATACGTGTCGCAATATTCGAACGAGACTATGTATATTGACTTATAACACGAACCGATGAAATTTTCCGATAGAAAGATCATAAGGTGTGTACACAAAGCGTAGAAGCCTTAAAGGGTATGGAAACTCGGCCGAAGGTCGACGGAACAGTTTCCACACTGAATCGGATAATAACCGGGTAAAAATAACCGACCCGTTATTATTTTAAATGCAGTTAAATACGTAACAAAAAAAAATAAAGTAGGGTTGTTAAGTAAGGGTCGTAAATGCTATTTTTTCTACTGTCGAATCGAACGAGTTAAAAATTGCGTACGATTTTCATTCATTTCGAATTTTCTAGTGTTTATTTTTAAAAGTCTTTTATAAAATTGACGTTTTAAATAAGTTTTAAAATGAAATTATCTAAATAAATAATAGCGCTATTCTGTGTGTCTGCCTGTCTGAGTGTGTGTATTATGTCCAAATATATGCTCCAAAACTGCGCATCGATATATTCAACGGGTTGATTGCTTGTATATGAATATTGTCGAAAAGGAAATTTAGTGTACTAAAAAAAGTTATTTTAGTATCATTTCAATTTTAGAGTGAGATTTTTAAATTCAAATCTTAGCTCACATGGTCCTACAATTCGAATAAGTTAAGAATGTATTGGATTTCGAAACTATCAAGAAACAAATTTAATTTATTTTACTTCAAAATAATACTGTCGATATATTGTACTTTTCGTATGAATCATAAAATATTAAAAAATATAATTTATAAATATAAAAAAAATGAATATTAAACTAAAAATTAATGAATTGCATTTGCATCCCTCACTCCTCAAACGACATCTCAGAAACAAAACTCATAGTGACAACCTTAAGAAAAAAATTACAAAATTAAAATTATATTAAAAAATCGAAAAAAAATTACAAAATCAAAATTATATTACAAAATCGAAAATACTGAGCAAAATCAAAAAAAATTCAACCTTGATCGAAACAATCAGCCGTAATTCAGCAGATCGAAAGCTCGCGATTGCGAAGTGGAAAAAGCTGGCACGTTCTTCAACCCCCAGAGACGTAATGATATGAGCGAGAAATAACAGTTATTCGCTGATGTAATTGCGCTATATTTGGCTGAAAAATAAATAATTATCACGCAACTTACCTCCAAAAAAAGGAGAGTTTGAGGCGCGACAATTAAGCATATTAAAAGTTCGAAAGCTCGAAATAGACGGGCGCGGCCCGCGTTATATAAATTGGCGAGACCCAAACACAACTCTATATTTAGCTAGAATTTTATATACGTATAATTTTTTTTAGCTCTTTAGTTGGATGTGGTGGGTTATAAATCATGGGTGGGATAGAGCCTTGTCGCGGTTTGGTGATACGAATGAGCTTTCCTATAAATTTGCTTAACGCGCTCGTACAATTGGATTAGCGCCCTTCAAAGTCGAGTGTTTTGCAGAGAAGTGTGTTTTATAATAGTCGGGTGTGTGAGGAAATGTGAAAGGTTGTTTTTAGTCGGTTGTGTGATATTGTGGAAGGTTCTATTTTGGAGAGAATTAGGCAGTCTTTTGAAAGTAGGTGTGGATATATTTGGATAGTTTGGTGAGTGTCGTTTTTCATGTTGGGGTAGTTATGAATTTTTGAGTAGAAATATGTAATTAAATAGGTTTTCTATATCAAGTAAAATAGTTTTCATTTCAGGTCGAATATTTTGAAAATTATGTTAAATAGCTTTGAGATTAAGGCATGTATAGCATGGCTTAATGCATTTTAGAAATACATATTTATCATAAGTTAAAACGAAAATTTTTCATTTCGATATAGAAAACCTATATTTATAAGTTTAAGTGTAATTGTATTATTTTCGTATCAATCAAATCGAATTTAATATTTTTATGATCCATTCAGAACAAAATCTGTATTTTTAAATAAAATTTATTCATTAAGTTATATAAAACGCAGTTTTCAAACACAATTTGATATTTTTGAGGATTCCAATTCAACTGCAAAAAAGCTCAACGCTCGAAACGAAAACACCCTTTTCAATCTCCACAGCGCAAAAACCATTAATTAAAACATTCAACACGTAACAAACGCAAACCCAGCACAATTCAATACGAAACATTTCAAACAGAAAAGTATCGATTCGACGAAAAAAAAACACCACCAGAGATTCGAGCAGAATCGAGATCGTCGCCATACTTCCATTCGATACGAACGTTCCACATTTTTTTCCAACACCATTTTCGAAGGTATAAATAAGCGCGATCGCGTGATGCCACTTTCAATTTGGTTAACACACACACAAAGTAAAATATAACAGAAGCTTCGAAGAGAAACCGTTGAACTCGATGTTACACTACAAAAAAGCTCGGCTGCGAATTAAAACGCGAATGTGTAATAATTAAGCGAAAAAACTAACGAATATTAACTGACGAGCTTTGTTCGGCACGCGAAGTGTCGTGGTCTCGACGCGTAAACTCGAAAGCGATAAATAAGCGCGGGAAAGTGTCGGATTTGAAAATTTTGGACTTTTCGATTTTCAATTTATGGTTTGTGTAGTATGAAAAGGCTTTTTAGTCGATATCGATCGGGACTAATTGAAAATTAACCGCCGCGCTGCGGTTCGATGGACGCGTTTTATGTACTGAAAGTTTACCGAATGTCGAAAAGTGTTCGATAATTGAGTCAGACTGCTGTAAAATAAGTCGAAATTGTGCTTCGATTGAATTAACTTACTACTCCATTCTAGATTTTATTTATCAAAATTATTAGTGTATATTTTTTCTATGAATCAATATTTATATTCTAGTTGAATTAGCAGAATGTATTTTCACATAGTTCATATAAAAAGTTCAAAAATAGTTGAGAACAGTACAACTTTATTTTATTTACATTGCAATTAATGCAAGGTTTGAAATGGTTAAATTATTATATTGATGATTTCGAATTTAACAACTTTATATGTTAATAATTGTGTTTTCGATGTATGTATGTATGAATGTATGTAATATCTACTTGAGAAAGCTATGTTTAGTGAACGTAATATGAATGTATATAGATTGAAATTGTATAAGTAAACAATTTATTTTCTTCGGTGCGCCTGGAGGCAATTTAAATTATCAACATGGGGATGAAAACGTGGGATATTACATGAAAGATAATCGAATTATGCTTCGTAATAAAAAATTGTATTTAATTGGCAAAAATATATACACAAATGTAATCGACAACTGAGAACAATGGTTGTAAATAATATCAATTCATTCGCATCGCAATAATAAATATATATTTGAATATTTATATTCTTATGTTAGAATCTATTTACACATAAGTGTCGGCGACATAAACATATTACACAATATGCAATAGGAATATTTCATATATATATATAATATAATAATATTTGACTTTGGAATAATTCATCTATACGTTATAATTAGCTCGGACGTAATTCGACATCACTGACAATAACAATTTATTCAATAAACATTACATAATAATAAAAATAGGCAACGTATCGGAGACGGCTGTGTTCGCTCAGTAATCCTAAAGGTCACTTGATTGAGCCGGTCGGGGGCAGAGCGCCATGGCCAGGGCTGCTCGGCAGGGCTGGGGCGAAGCAGGATTCGAAAGACCAGACTCATGAATGGGAGACAGAGCCGGAGACCTCGGCCTGCTGTGCAGAGGCTTCCTGCGGGGGCGCCGAGCCCTGATCGGGGCCCCAGCTCCGACGATTTGCACCCCTGGAGTCTGCGCCCCCGTAGAAGGGGCCAGAGACTCGGCCAGCTCCTGCAGATCGGCCACGCTGCAGATCTTGCGGCGAGCCGGAGGCGGCAACGAAGGCAGCTTGGTCACCTCCTGGTGCTGCTGCTGGATCTGCTGCAGCTGCAGCTTCGTCTCCGCGGGCAGCTGGCATATGAAAGGCTCCACTTGGTTACCGCGGACGGGATGCGTCGAGGAGCGCTTCCTGTGCAACGCCCTGCACATCCGCCTCAAATTGACTATGGGCCATATGCGAGATGGCTTCCTCTCCTCGTCGGACTTGGAAGCGTCTCCGTTGATGCGACACTCCTCCGGCGTGGCTATCGTCGCTATCGTCGTGTCGGAGGACGTATGGGCAGGACCGATACCGTTCTCTGAAAGTATCGAATTTGCGTTCTCTGGAGTGCTAGGACTTTCCGGTGCGTTGGAGCAGCAGTTCCACTTCCGCCTCCAGCGGTGGTGTTTGTTGATCGTCTTGACCACGCACGATTTGTTGCCGTTCTCGTTCACCGTTTGCTTCCTCGACTTGATCGTGCACATCGTGCAACCTTGCGATATGGATTTGATCTGCTCGATGTCGACGCTGGACTGCTGCTGGGGATCGGGACGGTAGTGGCGAGTCTCGGCGCAGCACTGGAACGTCTTCGAGGCGAACACTTCGTTCGTGGCCGGACTGGCCTCGTCTAGGACGGAACAGAAGTAATATGTATTGTGGGTGTGCTCGTAGTATTCACTGGACGTATTGCAGCAGTACAAGCTGGCGGGACGGTGGCGTCCACCTTCGCCGGTGCGACTCCTCGCTCGAACGTTCGAGCATATGTAAACTTTGTTCTTGGAGGAGTCGTCTTCGACGGTCGTGTCGGTGCCCGGAGGAGCCGAAGCGCCGGATTGTTGGCGATAATTTCTAATATACTCATAAGTGGTCAATCCCAGGAACGATATATAGACGTGGAAAAAGCACAAATGCAACAACAATCCAGCGGTGACGGCGGCGAGCAGCGCTAAGATTCCGACGATCGACAAGAATATCGTGTCCTGCATCGCGAGCGCTTTGTTGATGTCATTTTCGGACGTCGTCGAATTATTGGACGTGGAGTTGGCATTGTAGATGGACTCCCACGGCGACAGCCACTTCGGTTCCATGAGATAGAAGACGACCTCTGCGACGGCCACGGCGCCGACCGCGAGGGCCGTCGTGACGGCGCTCACCACGCACATGAAGAACGCGGCATAGTTCCTGCCCCCGATGCAATTGTTCAACCACTTGCAGTGGTGGTCGAAGCGGTCGACGCACTTGTTGCACACGCTGCAGTGCTTCGTCCTGGGTCCGCTCGTCCTGATGTTGCACAAGTGGCATCGCCCGTTCTCTATGACGTGAGCGTGCTTGGCTCTGTCGAACTCGGGCACGATCCTGCGCGAGCTGGTCTTCCTGAGCTCGGCTTCGGCGGGGTCCAAAGCGAGAGCCACCAAGTGCGAAGCGCCGTGGGCCAAGAAGAGGGCGACGAACGTATACAGAGCCCAGCAGCGCAGGGAGGCGGCCAGCGCCGGGACGAGGACGATGAAGCAGGCGGCGGCGAAGGCGGCTATGGCGAGCCAGCCGGCGACCTGCTGAGGATGCAACGGCAGCTGGAGCCCGTTGATCCTGCGCCACTTCCGGTGCTCGGGGGCGGTCTGTGCGTCCTGGAACGAGCACAGAGGTTCGGAGGCGTCCGCCGGCCCATCCGGCATGGTAGCCGCATGGGTTTCAGCTAAGTGGTCGTCGCGGGGGGCGACGGTCGGGCGCTCCGGCCGCCCATCGCGAGGGGGCCTCGGGGCCGTTGCGCAACGTGGCGCCCGGGCGAAGAGTGCGGGCGTGCGCCCCGCTCGGCGCCCGCGGCTCCAGTGACTGTGGTCTCCGCGGCGAGGAGCGACATGCCGGTGTGACCGGGGGTGTTGTTCGGTGGGGGATATCGATCCGGGGGCGGCGCCCGGGGAGAACGCGCGCTGCGACGGCGCAACGCCCACCCCCTCGACCCCGCTCGCAGACCAAAACAACAGTGCTCCCCCAACTTTTACTAGCAGCAATCCGAGAATTTAAAGGTCAGCTTCAGACTCATGTGCGGTTCACACACATACGCCACCACAATCACGCAAGAGTCTGGAGCGAGCATAAGAGCGCGTTCATACGATACGCAACCAAACCGAAACCATGACCAACAGACCTATTGCCCGCCGTCCACTTGCAAACGGACAAGGGACACACCTTTACAAAAGAGAGGGATAGTCATGTAGGCATCTCCCTCGAACTTAGAGGCGAGTCCCTCGTCCATGCCGTACCGCTCGCAAGTGGACGGTGGGCATAAAAGATGCGAAAGAAACGGTTGTACAGCCATTTCTCTCACTAGCGCTCGAAAGGACCCTAACCGATCTCAAGAACTATTCTTTTTTGAATATTCTGTAATATTTTGTGCACCCTCAAAAATAATAAGCGAGCCACACTTTGAGCACTGCACTGCAACTCAACTTAACTCACACTCCTCACTGTTACGTAGCAGAACACACACTATGAACGAATCTGACTCTGAAATGATATTATCTATCTATTCAATGTGATATGTGAATGAATGCATGAAGATGTGCAAATTCAGTTGTAATCATATAGATTTGAAGAAAAATTAAGAGAATAGATGTACAGATACTGGTTTTTCATTCCATATTAAATAATTTCCAGTTGAACATACTTTTTTATATTTTAGAATCAATCATTTTTAGACAACATTTTATGAAAAAAATTTTGGAACTTTAAATTGGAAAATATTTTACATGAATTAAAAAACATTCAAATTAAAACAGAAATCATTCAACTTGATGTAAACAAGATATATGATCACAAGTGTAGATTTATGAATACATTTGAACAACTTTCAACCAAGATACTATACTACGATAACTTTTACGAATTTCAAATTCAACATTTATCATTTCATTTGGAAGGAAAAAGTTGAATTTGTGATTGAAAAAAAAGTTCTGTTTGTAAGCAAATTTACTCCTGAAGTAAGCAACCAATTTCAATCAACGTTTTAAGTTTAACACGGACCAGAAAAAGTTAAATGTGATATTTAACAATTGTTTTGATATTTTTTTCAGAATTGTGGAAATAAACGATTTAATTTTTTGTTGAAAAAAAATTTTTTTTTCAGTCTGGAAAATAGCGTGTATTCTAGAATTTGAAATTCCACGTATCTCATTTTCAGTGAAACTACATTTAGATACCTTTTTCAGATTATAACAGTTAAACAAATATGTTTAAAAATTTTAAATGTGTGAAATATAAAATGATAATATTTTTTTATGTGCTTTATTCTTAAGAAAAGCGACTTCTAATTTAATTCAAATTGAGATATACAGAATATAGAAATGGATTTAGGGACTTTTTTTTTCAAAATAAGCCTCTGAGACTATCTATTCCAATATACATGCAAACAATTGAAACTAGGAAAATCATAAAGCATTTTTTTTCTTAAATTAAAACAAATATTAGCACTGTTGAACGCCAAATTGTTAGGTCACTTCTATAATAAAATTAATGACAAAAATGTATGAAAATCAAAACCAAATCTAAACTCACCTTAGAAGGCTTCACGTGAGAAAAGTTTAACCTCAAAATCGTTGAAATTCCTTGTCACGAATGTAAAAATGTCAAATATACCGAAAACAACCACTAAAATATATAAAAATTATAGTATATAACTATTTTATTGGAAGAAAACGAAACGAAATGCTAAAATAAGAGATAATAAATAGCCGAAATGTCAGAGCATATGCTTTTGACATTTGACAACTTGCAAGTACTGTACACGTTCCAAAATAAGCCTAGACACATGATACGCTTTCGACGCTCGTTTCCATAGATGATGCTGAAAAGAATTGATCTCCCATTTTGATTTTCGCCTCTAGCTCCATTTTGAAAAATCGAAATCAAGTCTCCCAGATGTATCAAATCAACCTACATTATCCTATGGCAGGCATGTTGTTCATAATCATGGCCGATATTAACGTTGTTAATTCCATCTTATCTGTCAAAATCAAACGTCAATTGCACGTGCTTTGTTTTTGACAGAAACTTTGTGTGAATATAATATTTTTTATATTTGTATGCTTTTTAATAATGAAAAAAATTTGAATATCAATATTTTAAGAATGGAAAAAGTTATTTCATTATTTGAAAAGTTCACTTTGAACGATGGCTTCATATTCAAGTATTTACAGGAAGATTCTTTCAATACTCAAAAATGCTATTGCTCTACTAATAAATTTAAAAGTCTTGGTATTCGTCCAGGATATCCTGTGTTTTTGAAAGACGAATCTCATATATATTTGTGCAGATTATATGAAAAACCATATTTAACAGACGACATAATTGAGATTGATAAAAGTGTGAATACCCCAAATAACACAAATGAAAATTTTCTATCTTCTCTAGATAAATTCTCAATATATATTCATAGAAGCTCGCCAATTTGTAAAGTGAAAAATATCGACGTCAAAATAATTTTTGATACTCTTGATGATTTGACATTTTGGCATGACAAAGAAAACGAAATTATTACTTCTTTAAAAAATTACATTTTCAAATATTTCATAATTTCTAATGGATTTGAAATTGATTTGGGAAACTTTTCTAATGTTCAAAGATTTGGAATTTATAAATTGCTTCTGAAATCAGATGAAAATGATAGTGATTCATGCTTAGGAAAAGTTTACGGAAGCACCAACATTCATATTGCAGGACTTTCATATAAAACTAAATACGAATTAGAAAACAAAATTTTACCTCCATTATATGGTATGGAAACGTATGAAAAAAGATTGATGGAAGTTGTGAATGCTAACAAACTCGTATCTAAAATCAAGAATAACTATTTACAACCGTCTAAACAGGTATTCCAATGAAGCATTTTAAACTAAAGTGTTAAAAATCTTTTTGATTCAGAATAATTGTTTCTTATAGGTGCTTTTAGTTGGTCCCACAGGATGTGGAAAATCTTCTTTAGTAGCATTAATTGCCCAAAAAACTAAAAGTTCTATAATTTCTATTGTTGATCACCACATCAGTCAAAAAGAACCCGGTGCAACTGAATCCACAATCAGAACTCTCTTCAATAATGCTTTTACATGTGCTAAAATAACAGGTTAATTCTCTTAAACATACTTATTTATACATATATTACAATGTTATTATTACATAAATACAATGAATGCAAATTGTTATTCTAATTAAACTTCTTCACAGGCTCGTGTATTATTAATTTGGATGAAATCAGCAATCTTTGTCCTAACAGAAAATACAACAGCACACATGCTCAGAGAGCAGCCACACAAATATTATTGTTGTTGGATGAAGCACAAACTATTCCCGGAATAATTGTTATAGCTACCACAAATAAACCAGAAAATCTTGACCCATCAATACGCCGTCATAGCAGATTAGAAACAGAGGTACATTATCAACAAATTATGAACACCATAACATAATATTTCATTTTCCTATATTTACATATTTGTATTATTTTCAGATATTTATTGGTCCCCCTACAGAACTTCAAAGACAACTCATAATCGAAAATTTGATACTAGATTTGAAGTTGGCTTTAGTTGAATCTGATATAAAAACGTTAAGTCATTCAATAGCCTGTATGACTCCCGGTTACGTAGGTGCAGACCTTAAACAAATTTGTCAGAAAATAAGTCTCATAGATAAAAATCAAATTGTAGGTATAAATTTGTGTTTTCAATAATTCAGTTATAAGTTTTTATGTTCATTCAATTATTAATATTTTTCAGATGAACATTCAAGATAGCTTATTAGCATTTTGGACCAATAAGTTTCGTGATATTATATCAGCGATGAAACCGGCATCTTTAAAAGGAGCATTAGGTACAGTCACAGTAGGACAATTATCATTTGATAATTTAGCCGGTTTAGATGATATTAAAAAATCTTTACAAATGGCAGTTTTGTGGCCTCTTCAACACGCAGAATCTTTTCAAAGAATGGGCATTAGTGTGCCCAAAGGTGAAATAACTAATTAAATGTTTGTTTTGTTATATGTATTTGAATTAGATTTTATACATTTTCATATTGATTCTGATTCAGGTGTGTTATTATATGGACCTCCAGGATGCGCAAAAACATCTTTAGTTAAAGCGTTAATTTCTGTAGGAAAATTTTCTCTCTTATCTATATCTGCAGCAGAATTGTATTCCCCTTATGTTGGAGATGCAGAACGATTGATAGTCAAACTTTTTGAAAGAGCTCGTCAAAACTCTCCGTGTATAATATTTATTGATGAAATTGGTAGGATAAAGAAATTAATTTATCTGCAAGTATTATTACTTGTTTGGCTTATACTAATATCATATTTTTTGTTTTAGATTCATTAACAGGTTCCAGGAGTGTCTCCAATGATAGCAATTCTGATTTTCAAGAAAGGATTTTAGCTTCATTATTAACTCAAATGGATGGTATCGGACATCAGAGCAAAGTGGCCGATTCAAATAAAATAATCAATCCAGATGACGGCGTAGTAGTGATAGGTGCCACAAACCGACCAGACATGATAGACCCGGCTCTTTTGAGACCTGGCCGTTTCGATAAACACATATATGTACCTCCTCCAAACGAAGAAAGTAGATTGAGCATATTAAAACTTGTAACGAAAAAAATGCCATTAGCTGACGATGTTAATTTGGCTTACATAGCATCAAAATCTGAGTATTTCTCTGGAGCAGATGTGAAAAATATATGTACTGAAGCTGCTCTTCTTGCTTTATCTGAGGATGGAATGGATGTAAAAGTTATTAAAAATGTTCATTTTGTTAATGCTTTATCCAATAGCAGACCTTCTTTATGTAAAAGCCAAATAATGAAATATACTTCCAAGATTTTTTGATTTGATAGATTTGAAATGAAATAACGAATTGATTTATTTTCAAGTTTATTATGGATATATTTTTATGTACATACATTGTAAGAAGCTAAAAATGTAAATATTTTCATTTTTTAAATAGCTATCCTAAAAGTGATAATCATATTAATATTTTGTTTTTTTTTTTCATTAAATAAAAGAATAATGATAACATCAACCAAATTCATTATTTTTTTAACACTTTCATTCAATAGACCAAAGTCATTAATGTTAGAACATACAGTAATTTCTCAATAGTAACATGTGAATTTTATTATTAGAGAGAATTATTTATTGAATGAATAATTTTAACAGCATCCTTCATATTCTGAATGAAATATTCAATTGAAAATAGAAATACATATTCATAAATTGACATTAATAGTGAAGGCAACATCAATTGAATACCAATATGATTAAATATAATCATGCTAATTTTTCACTTATGTTAAATATAAATACAATATTAAATATTTCATTAGTTTTGATCCATTAGTATCTGTGAAATATATTTTTTGAATAAATCTGAAATTTGACAATCAATATTTATTTTTGCTATTCTTACATCAATTCGTTCTTAAAATATATCTTAATAACAATGTGATCACTAAACTGGTGCAATTAATATACTTTATACAATGGATAATATTATTTATGAAAAAAATAACAATTTGCTATATTAAACACTATCTATAATATTATATTTCGTATATTTTGGCAAATTTAACATCAATTGAGATGTAGCATATTAATTTTTCAATACAACACAACTTATATAAGAATAGGACTTCAATAGGAAATAACGATAAATCTTTAATATAATTGATTATTTAATTGATGTACGAGTGTAACATACTGTCGGAAAGAAAATTGACGCTTTTATTGCTACATATGCATAACATATATTTGGTTCTGGAAATTAAAATCGAACAATTTTACTATAGATTCAATAATTGGCAAAATCGACAGATCTGACCATTTTACGAATCCATCAGAAACTTCAGCGGAGAAAATCCGAGAGACAAAATGGTGCAAGCGTATTTCAACAGCCAAAAACTTTGCAATAAACCACCACCATTTGTCGATTCCACTTGTTGGGTCGGATTTCCGTAAAAGTAACTCTTTGCTCCTACATTCATTCGGATTATTCTGAAATTCAATTTTTTAGTGTTGAGTCCAACACTTGCGTATTCTCCAAATCTAGTTATCAAACCATAGAGATTGCCTCTTTCATCAAAAGCGAACCTTTCGATCCAGTAGAAGATTGATGAGTCGTACGCGAAGGTTTCGTAACCGTCCGAAAAGTTCTTATTGGAATCCCATCTGAATATAGCACGATTTAGTAGACCTCCGTAGTAAAGATAGCCGTTCTCGTCCATGATCATTCCATCGCTGAAATCTTGCTTATTCCCAACCACGATCGATTGGAACGGACCATTTGCCAATGACTCATTCCTCAACCAAGATGCTAGAACGGCGTACAAATTAAACGTGCTCAAGGATGTGTAAAATACATATCTATCAGTAGTCGCATTGCTCACATCGAAAGGCATTCCTAAACCGATCCCATTTATATTATTGCTCAAATCTAAATTGTTGGTGATGTTATTTGCTTTGTCAGCTCGCATCGTGTCGTGATCCACGAATTTCCAAGATTTGTTCTCTTTCCTGCTGTAAACCACTATTCCTGGCTCTACTTTGCTGTTGTCCGTGATGTAAGCGTATCCACCGTCGTAATCGTCCACCACTATGTCTTTCAAATAATAATTGAACCCGATAACTTCCTGTGGGAATTTGTAGATTGTGTAGTCGTAAGCGTTGTTCAGATCGATCAATTTGAGGCTCGGCATGCAATAAGTTGCAGAGTTCGATCGATAGTGTCTCACGTTAGCATCCCCGTTATCGATCACCCACATGATGCCGTTGGGATCGATTTCGAAACTGTGCACGGATTTAAACCCATCACAATTGGGTTCAGTATTGAGTCTGTAGTTCGGAAAAGGGTCAATCGGAATATCGGCGTAAACTTTAGTATCGTCAGAATACAACGGCAAAGATCCGAGAGTCGCCGTAACACCATTCTTCAATTTAGGCATCGCCACATACAATGTATCGTTGTATATCTTTATATTGGAAATGTGGATGTTTTCTTTGTGGTACGACCCTTGCCTCGTCATCCTTGCAACATCGATTTCGTAAGGCAAATTATATTTGATACTGTGCCACCGGTAAAGCACTTGATAATTATCAGATTTATTTTGCTTATGATTATGGCTCCTATGCTCTCTGCGCTGATGAGCCTGGACCGAGGCCAAGAGGAGCACGAAGAGCAGGAGGCGTAGACAAAACGGACTTGCGATGGCCATGGTGTTTCGAGCACAACTGGAGGACGTCGAATCTCTGGCGCCAGTCTGGCGCCCAGCATCCACCTCCCACACCCACCATGGGTTCTCTTTCTCCTTCTATACCCACCATGAGAACTCACCCCTTACTTTTAATGCCCGCTATGGGATCTCTTCCCTCTGCTCTCCCACCCACTATAAGATCTCTTCCTTTAGTTTCTCCACCCCCATGGGGTTGTCGTGGTTCTTGCAACATTCGCCTTTGAGGCCTTCAAGTGTACAGTGGCAATTGCTGAAAATTCGATACGAGTGACCCACTGCGGAATAGTGGTTCTTCTGGTAGTTTCGTCGCTGCCTAAATGATGGGTGCGTCGGAATTGATTTTAATTAGTCACTCGTTTGTTTTTATAAAACGATAGGATGCGTCGTTTTAGTTGTCTAATATTAGTGTTTTGAGGAAAGTTAAATGATTCATTACGTTCAATTAGCCCGATAATTACATCATCATCAATATTTGAAATTCACTAATTGTAAGCGTATTTGTACGATTGTACGTACGCATTTTTTGTATGAAAATCGCGTCATCCGTTTTTTTTTGCTCCGATACAAATTTGCGAATTTGAATTTTACGACTAATGCGATACGATACGAACTTTTACAGCTGAGTGGACTAAATGCCGCTCCAGTAGTTTTTTCCATTTTTACTTTTTGAGTGCATTTTAGTTTGTTTTTTTCTTTTAAATCAATATACATACGTATATAATTCATAAGGTGACTATATATTTTTTTGTAAAAATAAACTACATTTTGGAATTTAAAAAAAAGGGGGGGATAGTTATAAAACACAAAAAAAAGGGAAATTATAAGTCCCAGATGTTCGCTAAACGTGGCACTGCTAGTAAAGTTAATTCTCGTAGATTGATAATAATTTGAGAATATTCACGTCATTTAAGATTTGAAAATAAGATTCGCAAATATACTCAGAAAATGTTCAAATAATGAAAAATATCAATCACTTTGCGACATTTGCTAGATTATTTTCCGATTGCTTATAATTTGTTTTCGAATCGTAATCGTTTTTATTGCAATGCATATTTTGAATTCAGCTGTCAACTGTCCCCGACCCCTTTTAAATGAAGTCTTCTAACGAAATCCCAATACTATTTTATAATTTTAACGAATAATTACTAAAATGCTATTAAAAGTCATTAGACATCATTGTCTACTGGTACTGACAATTGAAAATAATATAATGCTTTCGGTTTTTCGGGAACGAGGAAGAATATTCAAGTATCCCCATGTTCTCATTTTTATTTTTTCTGTAAAAAAACGTTTTTTACTAAAAAATGAAATGAAAAACGGTCATAGGTCGTAAAGGGCGTCGCTTATGCCACGAGCGACACGTCACGTCAGTGAGAGAATTCGCCGGGTTGGAAAGATGCGTTCGGTTCTTCGAATAGTTTTGTTACTGGCTGTAGCCGGATCCTCGCAATGGCTCCGAGGAGACGCGGCCTCTACTCCTGACACTCTCGTCCTGCTGGACAACCTGGCCATCAAAGAGACTCATTCCATATTCTTCAAGAGCCTGCAAGGTACCGGCGACCATAACCTTCCTCCGTTATCGCTCTTATATCATTTCATTTTGATTATGAGTCTATATCGTTCAATTGAATTGATCTGCGTTTAATTTGTGATCAATGAATAGTCCGATCCAATCAGTTTTAGTTTTATTCTGTTTCACATTAAGAGCTTAAACTATAGTATCAGTTTACACTGACTAGTACGTGTATTATCAGTGAAGTGATTTAGAGGGTGCTTACAATACAGCGAGAGCACGAATTCTCTTAAAAATAAACACTGATTAATAAATGAAGCCATAGTTTTTAATTTTAGCTAATGCTTACATTATATTCCATAAATAATTTTACTTGTCAAAGTATACACTCATTCTCAAATTCAGCAGTAGTGAAAATACTCGCAAATTAAATTTGAGCAGTATGCAATCCAACCGATGTCAATATTTTTATTCCTATGAATTTTAACTCCATAGCGACTTAAATTTATTATTAATTGCATTACTTCATTCTACTGTATTTATTTTATTGGATGATCCAATCTGTGAACTTAATAGTATATTCACTTGCAACTGCATTCCCCTATTGTTATATTACACTTTCTAGTCCTGCGTACATTTGAACTTCACACTCTTACATGAATTTTGATTGTAAAAGTAATTGAAGTGTGACTTTAACTAATTATATCATTGCTTTAATTTCAGATCGTGGATATTCTCTATCTTTTAAATTAGCCGATGATCAAAATTTGGTTCTTTCAAAATATGGAGAGTATTTGTACAAGCATTTGATCATTTTTGCCCCATCTGTGTTGGAATTTGGTGGTTCTCTCAGCGTTGAAAGTGTCACTCAATTCATCGATGATGGTGGTAACGTTCTAGTTGCCGGTAGTTCCAATGCTGGAGATATTCTTCGAGAACTTGCATCTGAATGTGGTTTTGAGGTTTTGTATATTTTCACTTTACTCATAAAATAAATAAAAAAAAGACGATTATTATAAATTTAGATTTTTAGGTTGATGAAGAAGGTTCAACTGTCATTGATCATCTAAATTATGATATTTCTGATGATGGACAACACACAACAATTGTCACCTCATCCAATAATCTTATAAATGCTCCAGTCATTGTCGGGAACAAAAATGGCCTGGCACCACTGTTGTACAAAGGAACTGGTCTTATCGCAGATAAAGAGAATCCTCTGGTTCTTCCTTTGCTCACTGCTGATAGCACAGCCTACAGTTACAATCCAAACCAAGCTATCAAAGAATATCCTCACGCCGTCGGAAAAAATACTTTGTTAATGGCAGCTCTACAAGCTCGCAATAATGCCAGAATTGTGTTCAGTGGCTCATTATATTTCTTCTCCGATGAAGCTTTTACGTCATCTGTTCAAAAAGTTCAGGTAATTTGAGAGAATATTCCCTATTAGCTAATTTTGGAAGTATTTTTGCATATAAAATTTAATTTCAGGGTGATAAACTGTCAGCTCCTTTATCTGGAAATAAGGCTTTAGCAACATCGATAAGTCAATGGGTATTTGGAGAACATGGACAATTGAGAGTCAAGTCTGTCAGTCATCACAAAGCTGGAGAAACTCAACCACCAGCTTCATACACTATAATGGATTCTGTGGTATGTTTCAAACCTCAGCAATAATTCATTTTCACCATTAACTATTTTAATATTACAATTCATGCTTCAGATATATCAAATTGAAATTGAAAAATTAGTCAATGGAAAATGGCAAGCTTTCGATGCTAAAGATATCCAATTGGAATTCGTTAGGATCGATCCATTTGTAAGAACCACTCTCAAAAGGAAACCTAATGGAGTTTATGAAGCACAATTCAAAATCCCTGATGTGTATGGAGTTTATCAATTCAAAGTAGACTATGATAGAATTGGATACACTCATCTTTTCAGCACAACTCAAGTATGCAATTTAGTATTATTTGGTATTTAATTTGTGCAATTTACACTAGAATGTGTCATAAATATTGATATTTTTCAGGTATCGGTGAGACCTCTAGAGCACACTCAATATGAGCGATTCATTCCGAGCGCATATCCATATTATGCTAGTTCATTTTCAATGATGGTCGGTGTATTTATTTTCTCCTTTATTTTCCTCCACTACAGAGAAGAACCTACCAAAACGAAGAGTGATTAAATGTTTGGGCACAATTTTGTATTGTTTTAAGTTCACAAAGAAAGACTTCTGTTTTATGTGTTATGTGTAATTTAATGGTGCGGTGTAATGCAATTTTTCAAAGTTTGTTTATATGATTTTTAAACATACATATGTTCCATAGAAATATTTGTTGACATCTCTGATAGTTGTACATGAACTTTGAATACGAGTGATTTTTACACAAAAAAATAGTTGTTTCCTTGTTGTGATTTTTAAAATAGCTCAATGATGTATGAATATGCTTATCTATAGTTATAGAAAAATAACTTAAATTTTTCCAGGAGACTTGACAGATTAAAAAAAAATAAACACACAAAATTTCGCTACAATTAATTGAAATGCATAAAAAAAAAGATTTTAACAACACAATTGTATGTGAATTAACTACGGTAATCGCTTTCTCGTAATCCTCGTTAGATTTATAAATAAAACATTATTTTTTCGATAAAAACATCAAACGTGTCAAAAAGCGCTTGCCGCCCGAAAAATTCAAAACAAAAACGGCTCGATGGCCAAAACAACAAACAATATTCTAGCCAAAAAAACCGACGTTATTTTTCCATTTTCAAACATCGAATAAAAACCGAAATAAAAAAAACTAAACAAAACGAAACGTAAACAATCCGCGAAAAAATAAAAAAGCATTTTCCACAGAATTCTAAACGCGTCTAAAAATACATTCGGGGGCGCGTGGGCGCCGCGTTCGCGAACCCCTCGGCGCGGGGGCCGGCGTTCGCGAGCGCCGCCCGGCGCGACACCGACGACGGCCGCGCTCTCGCGCCTCCGCCCCCTGCGTCCCTCCGCGCCCCCCTCAGTGCCCCCATATACAGGTGCTGCGCCCCCCGTTCACTCGAAAACCCGATTCATTCAAAGTATTCCGTCGCGTCCATTGAGGAACGAGCCGAACGGAGCCGCGCCCCTCTCGCTCCTTCTCGGAGTCGCATCTTCAGCTCGCCGAAGTCCAACGACTTCGGATTCGCGGAATCCAAATCGTATCGTTTTGTCATTTTCGTTGTAATTTGTAATTTTGCGATTTCGAGGTCATCATCTGACGTACGATCGTCATCTGTCAAACTGGAGCGTCCTACGCGTCTAGGATCGGTCCGGTTACAAATTTCTCTTTTTTTGTAATGAACCGTTTACATTTATCCGATCTTGACCATTGTAATCTATTTATTTTTTCCAATTATCTATAGTTTATCTTAAAAAGTTTTGTAATTGTGCAGAAGGTGAATTTGTAATCTAATTCAATTATCGTCGTACGTATTTGCGTACGCGCTTCGTTCCGTTCGTTCTTTCGAAACGTCATTCTATTTCTATCTTGTTTTATTCGATTTTTAATAGTTATTCATTATATCGATGCCACTATTCTAGATTGATCATTTGTGTATTTTATTCTATGTAAAGTCCAGGATGTATTATTTGTGCCGACATATTTTTAAAACCGGTTTTGTCCCGAAAATTCTCGAGTAAACGGTCATCTTGCACTACTTTTATTTTGCCATCGCAACTCAACATAAGTTCTAACTAGAAAAAAAGTAAATTTGCACAAGTGCTATGATTTCTCATCTGACAGTTGAAATTATGAAATAATCTAATGAATCCCTATTAAAAATTCAATGTAAATGAGGAAATCTTAACCTTACCCGATTTATACACTAATTCTGGACGTCTGTCAAATCATTGCATTTGTGAAATTTTACTGAAATGTCACTAATCATATTTATATTGTGTTTTATTTTATTTATTTTTTCTATTCTTATCCACTATACAACCACAGTTCTAACTTTCAATATTCTAACTTTACAAATAAAAAAAAATCAATATCGAGAAATTCTTAGTCTAATTTTTTGCTCTATATACTGACAGAAATGTGTTAGTGGATGATTTGTGACATTCGTGTAATGTTTGAGTGCCCTTTTTATAGCTTACGTTAGACTCACATTTGTTTCTTTTTGTCTTTTTAGTGCAATGCTGTTTCTATTTTCGCATACGCCGTAACCTAGGACAACTCGATCTGTGATACATTTGCTTATGTAGGTTATTTACTCATACCGAATTAATTACAATAATTGATTAATTAAGTTTTTCCATTGAAAATGTTCAATTATGAATATGTTATTTGATTGTGATTAAAGTAAGAGCATATGAACTTTATGAGTTTTTTTTTTCACATTGTATTGTTTCAAATTGCTTTTGCTTAAAATTGTATTCTGTCAACTTTGTATTCGTTTATTGTGTTTGTTGCATTTCAATGTCAATCATATTTGCTTAAATCGGTGATCGGTATACATGTATGCTTTTGTGTTGTATCAGAGCGAAGATCCTTCCATTGAATTGGCTCGTAGCCATGGATACTTCAGGAAGAAGACAACGGACCCAGACTAAAGCTTCAGCAGAAGATCAAGCCCTCGATCAAATTGCTAAAGAGGTAAATTGCTTTTTTCCCTTTAGCTTTTCTCAATATTTATGTTTTTAGCTACTTGGCTTTGAAATGAATATAAACAATCAAATGTTGATGCTATATGCTAATTATATTTATATTGAATGTTAATTAGACCATTTTACCATACTGTCGATTTGTCAATATTTGCTTATTGATATTTAATTGATACATCAAGACCACCATGGAGATTATAATTGTTTAATAATTTGAAATGTTTTAATTATGATTGATAGTTATTATCTCGGATTTGTATACGAGACTATCGCACGTATCTCTGCATTTATGGAATTCATAAGACTTATGAATCTATTAAGGCTCGTTTAATTACTCACATCAAGTGTTGTTGTAATTACGGAGCAATTGCTTTGAAGTAGAAGTAAGAACATACTAAAACCACACATGATAACAAAAATATCCATAGATTATCGAAACGATAAGTTTCAACTTACTGTTAAAATAAACGGTTGGAAAGTAAAAATTCTAACAATCACATTCTCTTAATTTAATTAAATCATTATTCGCTTGAAGTTGTCTACTTTCAAATAGTTTTATTGTTGAATAATCCATGAAAAAAAAAACCAAACGAATGCAATTTGCCTCTATATTGTATTTCTAACTTTTTATGCGACGTCTAGCATCGATCGCGACTGTGAGAGCAACGCACTTAACATTTTTTTTTCAATCCCAAAAAGAACATTTCCAACGTCTAGTCCTTATTGTCTGCAGATAAGTAAAAATACTCACGTACTTTCTTCACAGTTTTAGAAACTGGGTCAGACGCTTCTCGTTTGTCACCAGAAGAGATGCAGACACACCGAACGACTAAAATTAATCTTCCCAGCGGAGAATAGAGATCTTATCGATGCGAATCTATCGTTTGCTTTCGCAAATTATTTTGAATTGTCTTACATAACAGTGTAATCATTGTTCTCATCGACGGTTTTGTTTTGGGAAGTTTTTTTTTTTCTTCAATCCGTATTGTAAAATCGCGAATGTATGCTATCGTTTTTCATTTGATTGAAAGCGAAAGTTTTTCTTCGCCTAAAAAAATAGTTCTCTAGTTCGTTGCGAAGTTATAGATCTTTATCTTGCGCGAAATGGTTCAAATTTGCATTGTTAATGAGATTCGTACGTCTACTGAAAAATATATGAGTTTTTGTAATAAAAATGTGAACACATACTGTAATTTCTCCATGAAAAAATACAACTCGATAATAATGTTTGAAGCATTATTTTTTTTATTCACTCCAGTAACGATCACAATTGAATGCAAAATTAGTGAAACAGCAATCATATACTGAATAGAAAACTTGGGAACCTTAGGTAATCTTTGAATCCGGATGTTTTCTGAAAACGTTCACGCTTAATTGCTTCAGCTATTTGTGTTCCGTTGTCTTTCGGGTGCATTAGATTCGGTTGATTTTCACAGAACATTTTCGAATTTCAAAGCAAACTTTCCACAATTCGAATACAAATGGAAGTCTTCTCACATTACATTTTTCTCCACACACGTCCCGAACTCGTTAAATCCTCAAAATATTTGAAAAAAATCAGTTAATTTCTCTGAGAAAATAAAACACGTCATAACGTTTCATACAGAATTTTATCCTTCTATAAACAAACTCGTCAAAATCCTGAAGTCAATCTAAATATCCGTTCATCTCATATCTCGTTAAAGGTTAAGCGACTTCTTCGAACGACTGTTTTTCAAAATAAAACGATGTTTTTTTTTTCAATAACTCATATACGAAAATTGCAGTGCAAAGAAAACTCATTTTCCGCCGTGGATAATTGCATGGGCACGTCTTAATTGTTGTTTGTGACTTATTTTTCCGCAGTCGAACGGCAAATAAGTCGTTTGTCTTCGACATCGTTTAAAATTTATCGTTTTCGTGTGTTTCTTCAGAGATAATGGTCTAGTTAATGCGATGACAGTTTTAGAAAATGTACGTTCGTGGATCTATTAGTTTTTTTTGTTTAAAATTTTGTGCATATCAAGAAAAATTTAAAAGTGATCGTTGCTTTTTCGTTTCTGCTTTCTCGTGTGCAATCGTCGCATATTTGTGGAAAAAATTTATACATGTTTTCATATTCATGTATTTTGTTGTCAAAATTATATTATAGTGTTAAGTAGAAGATGAAATTGGTTGTGATTCGGCATTTCGGAAGATTCAAAATGGCGACCACACACTATGGGTGGGAAAATGAAAAAACATTTACTTTTGCATTCCAAAAATATTAGTCAAACAGGAACAAATGACACAACATATCGATTACATATTCATCCGAAACTATAACAAATCTCAACTACGATCGAAGTTTGAAAATCACAGACCACATTATAACCACGATATATGCACCTTTCTCTCTCCCCGCATTTCCAGCGTTGCATCCGGTGCACCTCCACTCCAGCATCTTCCACAACTCCTCAGTCCCGTTCTGGACGCTCTCCTGGAGCGATCTTCGCACACTCTGCGACCATGGTGAACATGGTGCTGGCGATGATAGTCGGAGTGACGCCTCACGTCATCGGAGGCTTTCACTGGAAGCCTCCGTCGCTCTCCGATTGCCTGGAGACGAAGTCTGATTCGGAGTCTATTCCAGATTTCGTAGCCGCTGTCGACGGAGACACTCTCATAGTCCACGGAGAGTACAATTTGGTGAATTTTTTGAGTTTTTGATGTGTGATTTTTTAGTATGACGCATGTTCGGAACGGGTTTGTTCCGATGTCGTTCCTCTCTGCGGCGTTTATTAACATTTTTTCCATTCGATTCGCATTAGACATTCCTTCTGAGTTGCGTATGTAATGTTTGTTGCGCGAACGACGCTGGCAGATTCGTATTTCTGCACATTTTTCAATTTCGTCTCGTTAAAACTGTTTTATTATATGTATGTGTTGCTTCTGCGTGATTTTTTTTCTTTTGTCGTGTGGAATTTTAAATGGGAAAAAATAAGCCTTCTTTAGAAGTTACGGTACATTAATGGTTTTCAATTATGAGATAACTCAAATAGAAAAATTGAAAATTGGTTGAATTTATAAAACGATTTTATCTAAGTTACGTGTTTAGTGAATCTTAACTCCGGTCGAGTTGCTTATATTGAAGTTTAGACTCGTCAAAATTTTGTTAAAACTTCGAAATTTGCACACTTTTGAAAATGTTTAGTATGAAAATAAGAAAACCAATGTTTTCATTATATTTCTTAGTCATAAAAATGTATGAAATGCACGTATGTATGTCATATCAAATCAAATGAAAATACTTTTTCCCAATGTTCATTCTATAAGCTTTCTAAAAAGCCACTATTTTTGAAACCTTTACAAAATTCCGAGGAATTTATCGAACAAGCATTTAGAACTAATCACTCCTCCCAGTCTCCGAATCTAAATCCAACCGCCTCCGAATCGAATCAGAACTAAATCGATCCCCAATAAAGATCCACAATGCACCAGGAAGAAGCAGCATCATCATCGATACAATCATCGGCAGAGGCATCTGAGACGAAGAAGTCGCCGCTCTGACATTTTATAACCACTTTCCATTAATAGACGCGCCCCCGTAATAGAATCGAGTACACACATACACAGTTTCTAAAACCGAACCAACGTGCACCTTCTTTTTGTGCCTTGGCTCTCTTCGAAGACGATTCCGTCGTCTTCGGCTTCTTGTTGCATCTTTCCGCGAAGCAGCAGTTTCCAAACTGCGGTCGTCCTCCGGTCAAATGAGTCATACTCCTCAGTGGGTCGTTCAGGATGTCGTATGGAGTTCGACTATGTGTTGAGGATATTAATTGGATTTTTTTGGATTAGATGTTCGTTCAAATTTTTTAGTTTGGCGCCAAAGTTCTTTGGTTTATTTATAAGCACCTGAGATGCATTCGTCGGCTGTGCATTCGGTCTATTTTGGTTTTAGATTTTTTTTCATTCTGTCGCTGACATTTTTGAAAATTGGATGTTTTCCGTGTTTATACAACGTTTGATTGCTTCGTAAATTCAATACTTTAGTTAGACATTGACTTGGAATTCTCAAGCGAATCGTCTCTTCTATTTTTTTTCAAACGATAATGTAGCATACATATTTCGATTTTCTTGTGAATGAGATATTATACCCACTAAAAGCACCATTCAAATCATGATTGCGATTTATTTTTTGTATAATTTACATGCATGAAAAATAATAATTACATCCGAAACAGTCATTTAGTATTTAAAAAAATGGCATCATTTCAACTCTGCATGTGTGTCCGAAGTCGTTTCCGCAGATCATGATGTCATCCAAGAGTTTTTACCAGGACATTGATCATCCGTGATTTTTTTTGTTCAAGCCTCTTTCGCATCAATCCAAAGTCGCGATGATGTAATTGCTCATACTTCTTTCCTTCGCTTCGTTTTAATTTCATCGATGACATTCGAATGATCTCAGCACAAAACGCAGATGCATAACAAACCCAATTGTCGATAAATAACGTAATAAACGATCCGAAGATCTCGTCGATTGATCGATCGATCGTATTCAAGTGGACATGCATTCATAAGAATCGATTCTCAAGTGTTAATAAAAGTATGAATCTGACTTATTTATGTCGTATGTTATGCTTTTTGCATCGATTGATTCGTTTGAAAAATCGCAATTGTCGCCTTAGGATACGTTCACATGAGTTTATCAAGATATTTCTCACACAAGTCATGACTTCATATATCAAGTGGTTTGATTTTTATTTTCAAAAGTAGAGTTAATCACTTTATGCACTGAACAGCTCATTTATTTCACGAGATATCGCACAATTGTCTTTCAAATATTGGCTTCCTTCTCGTAAGAAGAGGCTATTTTACAATCGGATAGCACCGTGTGAACCTAACTGTAGAAGTGTACTTAGGTGCATTTATTTATGCTTGATAGACAAAGGAGGCTTTATCATCGAATGTCAAGAGAAAAATCTCGTTAGAGATGCGGTGACGTAGCGGGTCCAGTTAGTTCGTCATCGATTCCAAATACGGGTTGTGGTTCAATAAAAACTGCTTTATGAAATAAGGCTTTGGTGTGTTAAATGTACGTATGATAATATTATGCGTGTGACAATCTCGGCTTTCCATCTTTTTGTTTGCAGAAATTAAATTAATGTAAAATTGAAATTTACTCGTTGTGCAAAAGTGTCTACGATTAAGTTTTGTCTCGTATTGATATCGTATTATCTTCTAAAAAATAAATCTAATCTACATCGATCCAATAATGTTCATTGCAGCAAGTTCATAATTCGATAAGTCTGAAAATGCGTAAACAAAATAAAAATTCTATATAAACTTCGTATCTCTTTTGATCGTATGACGAATCGAAAACATCTGCTTATCTCATACAAGTCGGATTGCTTCCGATTAATTATATCGATAAGTGCGTACTATTTTTTTCTAACATTTTCATTTCGATTTTCAATCCAACTGCGTTTCGTAATATGTGTGCATTAGAACGTTGAATTCTCACGTTTTTCGCTTCGTGCATTTTACGAAATTGTATTTTTGCATTATGTATGTATATTTCGCACTGTGTTTGCTGTACCGTTTTGCGATTCCATAAACGAAAACACGTTCTTTTCAAAACATCCATTGAATTTTTTTGAAAATATCAAATGTGTCGATCGTATGCATTTATTATGATTTCAATCGTTTATAAATTGATTAGATTTGTTATAATACATTCAAATATCCTAGAAAAATAGAGCAGGTTCACGAAGAGAAACTGGTCTTCGTGATTAAGCCGTAAACCATGTCGATCGATGCTAAACGAACATCGCCAATTAGGGATGTCCCGTGTAATTGACACCGTGTAATTTGATCTAATCTATTATATCGATTCGCATTTTAATCGCATTTTCTACTAGAACCGTTTCCTACGATTTCAACTTCGAATCGCTGCATTTATAGCTTTTAATTATCATTGCGATCGTAAATTCGGTGTAATTTGTGTTGGCTTGGCGGAGCGTGAAAGCGCTTTTATTGCACCGAATTACATATCAATTGTTGTGTTTGCACAATCGAGTATATTATACTTTGTTGTGTGAACTTTTGAACTTACGTAAAGTGCGCTTCCGTATCGATATGTTAGTGTAAATACAATATCGGTTGCGGTGAAAGCTGAAAACCGATTGACTCTAGACAATGAATTATATATTTTATTCAAACAGTACGTGCTTCGATAACAATGGGTCTTACGAATCGTTGTTTACTCGTTCGCGTAATAAAGAAAATTGGTATTAACTTGAAATTTATATCGTGCTCGATGGTTAATCAAGTGCGAACAAAACGCTTTTTTATTCGGGTCATCGAGACAATGCAAGGATTTTTGTTTTTGCGGTTTAGCCGAAATAAAGTCGAATCCTGTTTAAAACTTCAAATTTTCCACGTTTAAATTATGACGAATTTTCGATTCGTATCATGAATTTGACCATCAAAAATGAAAAAAATCGACTAAGGCTACATTTAAATGCGACTGATCGATTCATTTCCGTATTTTAAAATTTCACATGCACTACTTATATATGTTTCCTGTTCCATTTCACAAAATTTGACAGAATGTCTTCTTTGATAAGATGGAGGGTTTTATAAAAAGGACACCGAGTGAACTGAACCTTGTGATTCAATTCTCTGCTCTCGTCCGCATTCTTGCAGCACGAGCTGATGCTGCACCCGGAGAGAAACCGCACCAGTTTCAAACGCGCTATCGTTTCTAAGTAGTTTCGCACTCGAGAACCGTGTTAAGTGACGTCGCAAACTGCGCTTCGGACACTTCAAAGGTCTCACAATAGTCTTATTTTTCTATTTAATCCAAGTGTATATCATATAAGTAATCAAACGGTTCAACTATCGGAATGCGTTGATTGCAGACGTGCCCAAAAATTAACTGTTACGATACGAGTTTATTAGTTTATGAAGTGCGCACTTGTTACGAATCTATGTCACGTTTTTGTCAGTGCTTAAACGCATTTATTTCGATTTTAATAAGTTCTATTGATTCTGTCGTATTGATCGATTTCGAAACGTCGACTAATTGAGTCCACTGTTAGATCCATCACACATTCATCGTTCTAACAAAATTTGAACGATCGATTCTCCAAAATATTCTTTGACGCTGCAGTTCGAATTTTACTTTTCAGCAGTTTCCTAAACATGAATTCTATTTTGATCAGGGTTTATTAGTCCCTAGATCGACAGATTAATCGTCGAAAACAAATCTTCGATCGAATTGATACAAAAACGAATACATATAACTAATCGGAGATCAGATCTTCGGAAAGTGGAGCGTGCACACGTTCTCCGCAATGTTCATTAATTTGTGCAAATTGACCGTTCGAATTCGATTGAGACTCGACATTTGTGATTATTATCGAATCGTAAATAATAATCAAAGATTTGTTTTGTTCTTAGGAATTGTCCTCGCTTCTATTTGCGAATTATTCCGGCGGATCGAATTTATTTCGATCTGTGCTCTTTAGCTGTCGATATAAATATTAGGATTGTCTTGTAACCGAGTGCGATATCTAGGTTTCTATTCTGATCTATGTACTTGTTTGTAAATTATGATGAGAAGGTTTAGACGAGAGAAATTCTCGCCAATCGCGAACAATCGGTCTTTTTATGTATTTTGATTGATTCGTCGATTCAATTGGATATTTTATGCTTGAGATTCTCTTTTTATACAATGGAATAAATCTTCATATTTCTTAACATTAAAAAAATAGGGATTTAGAGCAATCGTTTTCTTGAGTCACTTTGCCTCAACTTCCCTTCGCGCTCAATGCTGTTCAAACGAAAATCGCTCACAATTCTCATTTAGATCAAAACCAAAATAAATTAAAAACCCAATCGCTGTACATCCCTGAAAAAAATAGCACAATTAAACCGAAAATCCCACGAATACATATAACTCGAGATGCGAAACGTGCAAGCGCCATTACTCCCCCGCTGAGAGTCGAGAGCGACATTCGCGACCTTTAATCGACCAGTCTATTCGAGGAGTCGAAGACATCGGCATTTTTCAACCCCATCGGCATCCGAAGACCATTGCCAAGCTGCAACACGCTGTTATAACAGAGGCTCTTCCTAGTCACAGCTGACGATTGACGACGATCGTCATCATCGCTCTAAACCACTCTTCGACTCCTCGACCAGTGTTGCGTCGGTCGTAGAGCGAATCGGTTGTGTCGTGTCGTTGTTTTTTTGAATATCGGTTTTAAGTCGGTTTTGAGGTTTTAGTGGTGTTTCAGTGTCGAGTGTGATGCTGCAGGATTAATTGTGTAATTATGGATGCGATGACGTCTCGTGTGAATTGCGTCGAGTTAGTTTCCCGATTCGTGGGTGATTCTGGGTGAAAGTGTTTATTTCTGTTCAGGATCTTTCGCAAGTTGTGCATTTTTAAAATTGCAGCTCGTGAGGTCGAATCTGAAGTTTTGTAATTGAGGATTCGTGTTTTTTTCTTAATGAGAGGATACTTTTCTTTAGCATCGATTGTATCATTCGTAATTCGAATAGAGTTGAAAGACTGTACTTGAATATTCTTACATCGTTATAAATGTTCATGTCACGAGACAGTGATAACAACATTCTACACCTTTTTTTTACGAAGCACAATATGTAATGCATTTTTATATGCGGCGTTCTCATTTTCAACACTATCTATCGATTCAAAGTCGACATATATTATTCTCCGATCGAATATCGAAATTGAATTTTAGCTCCACGCCGTCTTGACTCAGGTGATAAAATTTCCACAATTACGTCATCGTTGAACCGATGATGAATCGAGAAACTGGACTAAGCTGTTTACTCAAAAAATTAAGTCGACCTTGTCGCCGTTTCGCGACTTTACCAATTCTAAATAGGCTTCGATTCGACGAGAATCGATGCTAAATAGAAGCATTGGATACGACCTCTTCGGACGTTAGTTGCGCATCCGTATCCGATTGTTTATCATGATTAATTCATATCGAGTTGTTTAGTGTTATTCGAATAATATAATAGATCTATTTTGTGTGTATGTGTGTCCGGTGTGACGCTGTAGTATTGTCTTGACGCGTGGTGCAAATATCTGAAGTGATTTGGTGTGTTTGAATTTTTACTTGTGGCGTTTTATTCTGACTTATAATTCGTATTTAATAGCAATCGTCACTAAGTTGTTTATACGCAGGTGAAAGAATAAATGTGCGTGGATATCTAATACATACATTATATAAAACCTGTAATTTTATTCTAAATAGAGTTTATATTCAAATGGTTGATCAATTGCTCATCTTTAGTTGATTTTACATCTGGAAGTTTTTTTCTTTGTAGACAGATTAACAGACACCGGTCATAGGGATAAATGTATTATTTTAATAAAACGTCATTTAACCAAAAGTGATCACACTCGATGAGTCAATTCAAATATTTCGCAAGTCGTTTTCAAATGTGCGACCTTTCGAAGCTTCGGCGACCTTTCGTTATTCAGCATACGAATGTACAAAACAGCTGCAAAAATTTCATTTTGACGTTTTGTACATGTGAGACTGAAATTAAACAAAACAACATGGCATTCTCGGTCTTGTTTAATTCGCACGTATCGAATCACATTTTGAAGTTTTTATTTCGCATATAAAATTAAAACATAAGCATCGAACGCATTAATCGCTCGCAAATGAATATTTTAAAGAACACGTTTTTCCTCAATTCGCCTTGAAATTTTCAAAACACTCACGAATCAAATCGCATTACCAACGCACAAGTATCCTTATATCAATTACCGTTCGCTCAAAATCCTAAAATTTGGCACCGGTTTCGAAATCAATAGACGCATTGCATAAACGAACAATCGCAACATTACACATTCCCACACTGGAAATCTCGTTACAAAATTTCCCTTTCGGACTTACTCTACCGTCGATTATTGTGGTTATTATTATACGAATTTTTTTCCGACACGTTACTGAAGCGATAAATTATGGAAAAAATGCACACATTACCACTAAAAAGCTGGCAATTACGTATTTTTTCCAAAGCAAACGGTTACGTAGTCGCACCGAATAGGCTCTTGAACCGCGATGCGCTAATTTGAATTTTTTGCACAAAGTTAATACCGGATGGCGAATAATTTAGCGGTTTTTCTTATCGGCGAATTCGTTAAAAATTACCAAAAACCCATCGAATTTTACATTTCTAGCTTGACTGAACTGAATTTCTTGCATAATTCATAATTCATACATATTGCACTTGAAGAATGCACTTTATTTCAACCGCGACCGACGCCCACAAGCAGTTGGGCAGGTGGATATCGGTTTCTCAACAGGTATTGTGTTCTCTGGCGATATTTACCTTGGAGTGCAATATTAATTGCAACTAGCCTATTGTCTCCGATTGTGACTGTTATGTGTCTCACTATCGTCACTATATTGTACTAGTTTCGTCAGAGAGTCGGAAATGTTCGATTGAACTTGTGTGATTTTGTGGGAACGTTTTCGGGAAGATTGTTAGGAAGAACGACGTCTTCGTTTGCTGGGATAAATACATATGTATAATTTTCAGTCAGATCTTGAGTATTGTGTGTGGTGAAAATGTTTGAAATTCATGTCTGTTCGTATGTCTGAACTTCCCTATATTTAATGTGCTCCTACATGTATCTGAATTCGAACATAAGGAACCCAATTACGTACATAAAGAAATCAATCGTTAAAATATTGGATATTCAGCTGGTTCAAATTCCATACATTTTAGAGTCACATCGAATGGACATTGTGATCTGGAGCCTCATTTTGGACATTTTGGTGGAATTTTGCGTTGAAATTTTCGCAAACGTTTTCCTCTGGATCTAATTGGAGTTTGACGAGAGATTCTTGTTCGTTGATCCGTCTCTTGATGTCCTTTATTGCTCAATTTTATCTTTGATACGGTTCGTGAGCGTTAATTTTTCAATAATTCGGATGAATGAGCCCTTTAATTGTCGATGATTGAACATTTTCCTAGTGTCGTTCGATGATTTTCGCTTTGTCTAAAACTCTGTATGTGCATTTTGTCTTTGATGTCATTGATCGAAAATTATTTTTATTGCGAATGTCGAGATTCAATTGATCGTGCATAATTTGATTTGGAATTTTGATTTGGACACAAAATGAATTGGTGTGTCTTCGATTTAAACATCAAACTATGACCTATTTGACATTCGATTTTTTTATATCCCCGTTATCTCGAAAACGTGAGACATTGTATTTCATATTTATTGATTTATCACTTCAATCGATTCGATTTCTTTATGCGTTTGTAAATTACAATATGACCAGTCAGTTTTCAATTCACACGAGACGACATTGTAATCATTCTGCATATGCAGATTGCCTCAGCATATCCAAAGATTCGTACATTTTCCTAGGTGTGTTGAAATCAAACAACGAAACCGCGCTAGCTGATAACGACAATCAAACATAATCGCCATTGGTGTGCTGAAAAAAGAGGAAAAGCGAGATAAGAAAATGCGAATAGCAAACAGTGATTGTACGTTATCGCGACGGAGCAGCGTCAGCGAATAACTGGAGCCGAAAATTTGATCCACAGAAGCCTCGGAAGGGAAAAGGCTGAAACATGGCCGAGGTGGATGCTCAGCCAATCTGGCCTGACCAGGGCCAAACTAGGACCGATGAGAGCAGTGATAAAGATTCCACCGATCTGGACTATTCAGACGAGGATGATGATAAAACAGAGTGTCTTCCCAAATCTAATGGTGTATCCAGCATACCTTGTCACGAGGCTATCAATACCAAAGTGAAAAACGGTGATGCCGATGATGATTATGATGAAAATGGAGTGCAACTACGGCCTAAAGCTGGCAGCAAGTGTGCTTTATCTAATGGAACCTCCCAAACCGAGGGTGGTGATGAAGTTGTCGGCATACTCGGAAAAGATCACGACAAAGTATGTATCTGTATGGATTCATTGAAATTTTCAGAGTTTCATTTGTGTGTTTTTGTGGGCGTAGTGCACTCTATTTGATAAATATATGATGGGATTCGAAAAAACTGGTTTATATTTGTGTATTATGAATTGTTGAGTTTGTATGTGTCAAACATTTCACTGATAGTATGTGATGGGCGGCTTAATCTATTAATTCTGTAATGTATTTTCAGTGCTCATATTTATCTTACTAAGTGTTTTATTTCAGTATCTATTCACATCAAAAATCTACGATTGATACATAATAACTAAATTTGATTAATTTTTATTAATTTGAATTGTTTTAGGCAGAAGCAAGGTTGGCCGCTCGTCGACAAGCACGTGCTGAAGCTCGTGAAATTCGCATGCGAGAAATAGAAAGACAACAAAAAGAGCAAGATGAAAATGCAGATCGAGCTTATGACATGTATTCTGGTAAATATTATTTAACTTCTTATCATGTATGAAAAGTAAATTTCTTGAAAAATGATTTGATTTTCACAGAAACATTCAATCGTTCATCCCGAGTCACAGGAGGAACTCCAGGTTCCGGTGCTGGTGGTAGAATTTCATCAACTGGTTCATTCCCTGCTAATTCATATCATTCATCTAGAAGAAGTTCTGAAGACTCACTGGAAGAAATGGGTAGCATTAGGGACTTGAGGGTTTGTTTTCATATTTCAATTTATCACAGAACAATTAAAATTTGTTATTTAAATCAAATAAATATTTTATTTTCAGCATGAGCTTAAGGAAGTTGAAGAAAAGTTTCGCAAAGCTATGATTTTGAATGCTCAATTAGATAATGACAAAGCTTCGTTTTCATATCAACTTGAACTTTTGAAAGATAAATTAGAAGATTTTCAAGAACTGTATACCCAACTTCAGGTATATAATTGTGATTATATTTAATATATGAATTGCATTTACATTTTATTAAAATATATCTTTTTCACAGAGAGAACATAAAGATAAATGTCGTGCACATGACAGTATAGCTCGTGAATTTCGACTTACGAAAGAAGAACTGGACAGATGTGTTGCAGCAGTGGCTTTACGGGACCGATGTATTCAAGAAGCTGGGTTAGAACTTGTAGCGATAGAAGGTGAAGATGGTGAAGGTCCGGGAGCTGCGCTTGTTTCGAGAGCAGGACGCGAAGCATTAGAAGCAGCCGGTCAAGGAACTCTAGGTATTATTTTCTTTTTAGTTGCTGTTCAGACTAATTTCAATCATATCAATATAACTTTAATTCATTTTACAGATGTACGGTTGCAAAATTTAAGCTCAGAAAGGCAAGCTCTAGCTTCTGAAGTGAAACAGTTAAAGTTACAATTAGAAGAAGAACGAACAAGGAAGAAAAGCGGACTTCACAATTCTCATAATGGACCTACAAATGGTTCAGATAGTGATTCAGATTCATTCGAGCATCAAAGTATGCAAAATAAAAATGTGCTTCAATTGAAATTGCGACAATACAAAACATTTTATTCTTTATATTCAATTTACAGGAGAAACATCTAAATTGGTTGCTGATTACAAATTCAGAGCATCTAAGGCTGAACAAGATGTTCTGACTCTTCAAGCAACAGTTGCTCGATTGGAAAGCCAAGTGATAAGATACAAAAGTGCCATGGAACAAGCTGAAAAAATGGAAGATGAACTCAAATGTGATCGTAGAAAATTGCAGCGGGAGGTAATTATTCATTGTGGTTTTTTTTTTCTATGAAAAATCATTCAACAATTTAACCCATAAACGTTATGTCTACAATTTTTATTAGTCATTATTTTTAACGATTGGATAAATTTCATAGTTTGCATGCAAACTAGTCTGAGAAATAAGAACATCATATGTTTCAGGAGTATGAGGAATTTCAGGAAATAGACTTCTGGGCAACATTAGCACAATAATTAAATGAAATCGGTACTACAATGCATTTTCTCATTTTATATTGTGGATCCAATGCAACCGATTTTTCGAATGCACACTAACATTGCTCATTATTTTATTTTTTTCAGTTTCGATTTAGTCTTAGTTTCGTACGTCCCCAATTAATACATTTTAGTTTTCACCTTAAGTGATGTCTAGTTATATAGTGAATTTTTCATCCGTTGTTACCTTCCCTTTGTATTATTTTTGTATATTTGGGTATCTCATTTTATAAATTGAATTTAACTAACTTTTGTGTCTTATAGATTAAAAATGCAGAAGAACGTATTGAACTGTTGGAGGCAAACGAAATAGCTTTGAAGAAAAGCAATAAAAGATTGCATGAATTTAAACGTTATTAAAATTGAAAGAAATTGGGTGTCAAGTATGGGTATATATGAAAATGCAAATAGGTTTTTTTGGGTGACTGTGTGCGTTTCCAACAACATTATCTGTTTTGGTTTCTTCCCTTGATTTTGTTACTTGACATAAATATTGTAAATAGAAATACATACACGTATATCAACGCATGAATACATTCCCCATTATGATTTCAATTCTTCAATCATCAAATAAATATATAATATTTTGTTTTCCACAATCACATTGAATTGTAAATATGTCGTAATATCTTTCGAGTACGTTTCTGCTACGGCATCACTGAATATGCATACTAAACATATATGCTTCACTACTATTTTATTCTTTCTTTATATAAACATCAATAACAACTTCAAACAGTTTGCGAAAATATTAACCGTGTGATTTTGATCTATGAAAACATTTCATAATAGAAATGGGTGAATATATTCTACTTTGCAAATATTTCAGGAAAACAATTGGCAATAAACTCTACAACAGAACAAATGACTTGAAGGATTTTCAAACGGTTTATCATATTCTTATCAAAATATATATATGAATCATTTACAATCGTATTCTCCCATCAACAAAATATATATTAACTAAATAATTATCACAGATTTTCATATTGTCCAAATAATCCCTGGAATGTATCTGGGTTTAATTAACCACAATGCTCACGTGAAGCCATGTATTGTTCATCTTTCATTATTCAATGTTTATCTCATTTCAGGCCCGCGAAGCTCAGAGTAGGGTAGAAGAATTAGAAACCGAAAACAGTCACCTCAATAAGCGTCTGGACAAATTGAAAAATGCCAAGTCTGCCCTGCTCAAAGAACTTTGATACTAAACTAACTCCTCAATGGATGCAATAGACAATTCAATTTGAGTGTTTTTTTTTTTTAATGTATTGTTAACAAATTAAAACAAAAAAGATTAATCCTGTGTGTATGTCGCATCAGACATACTGCTTTTTGTTATTGCAAATGTTCATAGAAATATATATGTATGTATTACATTAGAGCGTGTAAAGTTCGCTCGGAAATCGTGTGATTTTACAGGATATCGAAAAATATTTTTTTTCATATTCATGTTTACTTGTGGTCGGTACATTATATATTTTCCGTGCTAGAGTGTGAATGTATTTATGTGACTATATATGTATATTTGTGCTTGCTGCGTATGAAACTGCAGACATTTGTAATTTGAACACATAAACATGCACTACTTTACCATAGTTTCGTAAAGTGATTTGCCGATACTATCCTGCAATATGTCTACTCTGTAAGTGATTAACATTTAACAAGCTTGCTTTTGTATTTTTTATTTTATTCACGTTTATATAATTTGTAAATTTGATAGGTAGTATTATTCATTTAATGCTGTGTAACATAATGATGTATATTTATATTTTAATAAATTATTCAAACTGTGCATATTAACATAGTAGCAATGAAAGACTTTACTTATGTCAATTTAATATATGTATATCAGTCAGTTAATTTTATAAGTGAGTTTTATGCCATTGTATGTTGGTACTACACCCGATAATTAGAGGGAGTTTTTTGTTGTTATTTGCACACAGTGGAATGCATTCCAATATTATTTATACAAATTATTTGAAAGAATATATACTATTTATCCAGTGAAATATTTTAATTCTTTACTATATGTATACACGCGTGTGTGTGTGGAAAATTGTTAGTAAATCTCACTGTAATAATGTATCAACAATGAATAATAATATCAATATTTTTCTTCAGTAGTTTAAAAATTAATCTTTATTGAAGCAAAATATTGACACTATTGTTTCGTTCAAGGAACTTTTAGCCACTGAAGTGTAGTATTGTTCTAGGAAAATGTTTTAAAATTTTATACATTGACGTGTGCACACACTCGCCCGTGTAGTGATTAATGTTCTTCACATCTGCGAAGACTAGAAATGCATCTGATCAAAGATGAGTTTGTCCATGTGAATTTTCCTCGTGTCCTCTCAACTAAACATATTTATTAACCACAACGTTTATGGATGGAATTCTAAATTTTCAAATTCGTAAATTTTAACGTGCATGGCCGTTATTCGGCCACGCAGCATTGATAGACTTATTGTATTTTGGTGCTGAGTATATTTATTTATTATATCATGTGTAATGTAGGTGGTTTTTTGTAATTTGATAACTTTGGCAAACAATATGATGCGAAATTTTTAATAAACGATGACAGTAATATCTGAGACTTTTCATTGTTCCGAAACAACTAAATAAATAAAACAAAACAAAACTTGCTGATATGAGAAAAGCAAAACATTATACGCAATGAGTGAATGAAATTAAAAGTAAAAGTAACAGTTTGAATCCATTATGTTTACTAAAAATAACAGTATTTATAAAACATTAAATAGCTAATACATTATATTATATATTAAAATAACATTTACATATTTTCCGTACTTTTACAAAAAATGTTAGCCTAAAATTACGAAGATTAATATACATAATACATAAATATTAAGATAAAGTGAGCATTTTCCACCGTGAACATCAATTCATACTTTCGAACCGTTAGATTGAAAATACATAATATTTTCGAGTGATGTTTGGTGAAAAGGTGAAAATAAATATGATTCCTTACACTTTGGTCAATAAACGGGCTACTTACGTAATTTTATGAACTAACGCGACAGATTTACTCTTCAACTATTTCATACGTGAACGATCTCAAGGCACTCGGTCTGAAAACGTACATCCACAAATTTACACCATCGCCGACCGCATTATTTTGATATTCCATTTCGATAGCCGATTTCGATTAATCACTTAATTATATACAAAGAGATTTGTACGGTTCTCAATTACACAATTGTAGGCGAATTCATTTGATGTCGATCGATTAACTAATTTTTCATAAATAATACGAGCAAACCGATACATTTTATACAAAGTCTCGAACCGCAATATTGCACTATTGTCAGCCGTTTAAGTGTTGCGAAGGAGTCAGTCCGCCCGGATGTTCGGGACTGTGTTTTTGCTTCTTCCGTTTCTTTTCCTTTTTTCTCTTTTTCCTTTCCTTCTCTTCGTCGTGCCTTTTCTGTTTCTTGTGTTTCTTTTCGTGGGTATCTTGACTGATGGTATCTGTACGAATAGGGAAAGACGACCGGTTAAATTAACGGAAAGATTAAAAAATTATACACCATAATATGTATCGGAACTCACCCGTGATTTGAGTCTCTTGGCTCAGAGGACCGCCTTCCTTGTGTTTATGTTTCTTATGTTTATTTTTGTGTTTCTTGACGGGAGTCGTATTAACATATCTATATTGTTCGGGTAAGGGTCCTGGATGCAATCTGAAGCCGGCCAGCTGCGCGCTCGTGAGAGGAAGCAGTTCTTTGCCGCCTATCGGAGGTTTGTCGATCACCGAACGAAGAGTGCTGTTGTCCTGCTGACCGGGTCCGTCGACGATGCCGGGAAGATTGGGCAAAAACGAAGAGAGCTGCTCTTTCAACTTTTTACCGCTGAATTTACTATAAGAATGTTCGAGTCCATAATATGCCATTAAATTGGTGGCTCCGGTCAATTCGCATACTCCTAAAATGCAAAATTATCAATTAAAATCTTACACTGTACATATATAATGGATTAAATGCGTTAAAATGTATGTATAAAGTATAAAGTCTAATCGAGTATTGAGTATCCAAAATGATAGGTCGTATGACGAAAGAAATACGGAAGGAGGCTGAGGCCTATACCTGGAGGCTCCTTCATGAGATAGAAAGGGCCCGAGTGCAGGATCGAGGGGTTCTTTCCCAAGGAGATGGTCGTCTTGAGCGTGCCCGAAGAGTCCTGGCGGGAGACGAGAGGCGAGCGTGCGCCCCTCGGCGACGACTTGGGCGAGTGCTGCGGGCCCCGCGAGTCCCGCGACTCCATTTCGACGACGGGTCGCCTCCTCGACTCCTCCACTCCTCACCGCTACACTACTACACCGCTTCACCACCACCTCACCCTCGCAGAAACTCAGACGATGCGGACGGCCGCGTTGCGACTCCACAACTGTCGCGAACGTCGCTCGACACCTCGACGAGAGCGTTGATTTCTCGTAGATCGAAGTATCAGTTTATGTGAGAAAATTGCATCGATTTCGTTTCCATTACAAACATCTTAATTAGCGAATGCGTATTTTTACATTAATCACGCACTAAACATATTTATTGGTTTATTTTACATTTTTTTTCTACAAAACTTCATCGTTCTAAAATAAAATATATTTATTTTTAAATCATAATTTATTATAGTGAAGAGCACAATTAACATTTTGTGGCGCGTCAATCTATTTTCGATCGCGACGTTCAAATGTCATTCGACGATTTCGAATTCGATTTTAACATCGAAACGCAATCGCGAAACCTAATGCGATATTTTTTTCTTCAAATTTGAAACGTTCGCGATCTATCTGCATACGTTTCGATGAAAAATATATAAATCTCGGTAATGGAACTCGAACGGAGTTTTGTTCGTCGAATGAAATCTGTCGAAAGAAACGGATACGTTCAAAATCTGGTTCGATTTCGTTCGAACAATGGAGAAAATTGTTTTAAATCGGAAATTTGCAATATATTCAGTATGAATCGAAAGCGATTCGATAAAATTTAATATAAAAAGCACCATAATTATTATCAAATTTCAAATGTTAAAAATGAGACCTGGTATCGATCGTTGTTACGGTTTATAATATGGTAATCTGCACGATTTACGAATAAACATATTTATCTTCGCGTATCGTTCGCTAGACGAAGTGAATCGACGAGAAAAAAAAAAGGTTATTTTTGAGGGTGCGCGACTGACTTAAGGAGCGCCGGAGCGGAGTTGTCGTTCGAGAGCGTCCGCGCCGCGATCGGGCGCTGGTCGCGTAGGCGCCGCCGCCAGAGCGGGAGAGCGGGCGGGCGGGAGCGTCACCGGGGCAGAGCCTCCGAGCCTCCGCCCCTCGGGCCCCCGTCGCCCGGCGCCCCCTTTCTCTCGTCCGGTCGCGCGTTCGACGCTTCGCTTCTCTAGCGGGACTCCGGGAGCGGGAACGCGCCCGCGACGACGCCGGCGCCCCCCGCGCTTCGCCCCCCGGGGCCCGCGCCCTTCGGACGCCCCGCCGTCTCTTCGCGCGGACGCCGAACGAAGAATCGTACTTCGAGCGGAAAAGGCGCGCACTTTCGCGGGTGAGTTCCCTCGCGGGCGAAGAGCGGAGCGCGCGTCTACTGCGCCGCGGCCTCGCTCCGCCTCCGCCCCGTCAGCTCCTTCGTTCCGTCGTCGAAATTGTATTTTTTCGCACCTAGGATAATAGAATTGGTGAACGCTCGAGTTTGTATTCGCGCGCGCCTCGTTCGCGTAGCGGGGACTTCGCCCCCCGTTCGACCCTGTCTTCCTCGGGCCGCGCCTTGCGGTCGCGAAAATTTCCGCGGAAGCGTCTAGCCGACGAGACGCGTTCGCGAGGTTTTCGTTCGAAGCTCTACGTTTGCTCGACGACGCGCTCGTTTCCGTTCGCTGGCGACACAAACGTAACCTAGAAATCGAGGCGGACCAGAAACGCGGCCCTCGCTTCGAGCCTTCGAAAGATATTCCATTCGATCTTCCTCGATATTCTGTTCGCGTTCGAAACGTCGAGTTCGTTCGGTTCCAAAATACGTCGAATTCGTTTCGACGCCTTCGTAAATTTATATTCCGATCGTCGGAACTCGTCTCCTCTCCGCATTCGAACTTTCGATTCGGGGACTACGTTCCAATCGTCGAACGGAAACAATCCCTCCAATAAACTCACCGTACGTACGATCATTCGATTACATTTCTTCGCGAGCCAGTATTTCGAGTTTCCTCTCGTGATCGAGATTATCGAATTTTTCTCAGAATAATTCTTTAAATTTTCAATATAACCTACAATTGTAACGCCGGTCCCAAAGATTCCTCTTTCACCGTTAACAAATCGGTCATGAATACAAATTGTGCAAATAAAATAATATTGAATTCGCATAATATGTTGCGTTCAAAAACATACTAATCTTTTTGTTTTCTTTTTAGATCTTTCAATATGGACGAATCCGGATATTATCGCATGTCGATCGACAAGATGATGGCCAGCGCGAGCGACCAGAGTCACGATCCGTCTCCGTTGCGCTACGAAAATCACGGCAAGCTGAACGGAGGAGCCGACGGATCCCCCAAGGTCCAAAAGATGCCGCCGATGAGTCGTGAAAAAATGTTCGCCAATCTCGAACGATCAAAAAATAACAGCAACGAAAGTTTTGCCAAAAAGACGGAGAAAAAGAGACCTACGACATTTATGGAGCGATTAAAATGGCTTAAAAAATTTCCCAACGCAAACGTGCGAAAACCGAAAGCTTCAAAATCAACCGAATCGGCCAATTTCAAAAATAGTTTAGGGAGAAGGAAAAACTTTCAGCATCCCAAAATGTTCGGAGTCACGTTGGCCAACGGCAATCATGACGCTTCGAAACCCAATCTCAACGAAACGAAAGACTTTGAGATGATGAAAAATGTTAATGTGATGCCGAAAGCCTTTCAATCGCCAGTCGTAAATAAAAATTCTCTTCTTAAACCAATAATAGATATTCCTTTACAAGAAGATCCAGAAATTCAACATCCCACCGTGCAATCTTCCGTGACTTACAAGTGTCGCAAATGTAGTCGCACTTTCATCAATAATTTGGAAATGTTAAAAGAACATCAAATCAATTGTTCGTCTCAATATCAAGCGCCTACCGAATCTACGCTCGAATCGGATCAGGCCGGAGCCGTTCCGGGAAACAGTAAAACTGTTAACCGAAATGCTAAACAGTTTGTTTTGTGTTCTGCATGCGGAACGTATTTCGAATATTGGAATATTTTCATACACATGAGAGATGTTCATCATCGCCTCGCTTGTCTCTATTGTCTAGGATTATTTTCTAATGCTGAAAAACTATCGGCCCATCTCATGACTAAACATAATTCTCAAGTTAACTGTTTCAAATCCAAAGAAGAAGTTGTTGATAAGTTTCCGGATACGTTTTATCTTGTGTGCTGTAAATGTGACGTTTTTTTCACACAAAAAGACAATTATGCCAATCATGAGTGTAATCAAATGAACAGACTGTGTTTAGCGTGTGATACGAAAGGTGGACACAAACCGGATTGTCCTAAAACTGTCAAACACAAATATTCTGGAAGTTCCGATTTAGAAAGCGGTAAGAAATCGAAAAAAAGTGTGCCTCATAAGCAAGTTTTCGATCCTTCGGTCAGTGTACTTCCTGTTATGGACGTTAATAATTTAACAGATCGTAGTACTTTTCCTGGATTTGATATTAAATCTGAAAAAGATGTGCCAGACTTATCATTACTCGACGGTATAGGTGTAAATGAATTGAATGCATTGTCATACGGAATGCCCGAAGTCAAATCAGAAAAAATCAGCCCAAGCAGTATGGCATTACTAATTGAAGAAGTTAAGAATTGCCTAGCACAACCTCCACCGCCACCTATTTCTGCGATTTCTGAAACAAATAAAGAATTGGAAAATGAAAAAGCAACCATTTCTAAAGATTCAACTAAACATGATGACGCATCGATATCCATTACAGAATCTCAAGCCACAATCTCCGAATTAAATAAAAGTAATCCCGATGTTTCCAATTCAAATTTTAATTGCTCAGAAACAAACGCTCAGCCGAACGACAGCCGTTCTGCTCCAGCCGATAAGGAAACCAACCGGGTTCCTAAATTAACTGTTAAAGTTCCTAAAATAATTCAAGAAAAGAAAGAAGTCTCAGATTATTCATCTGACAGTGAAGATAGCGATAAGTTAACGGTCGACTTAGAACCGAAACCAGAAGAGACTTATGTCAATAATTTGGAAAACAACACTGATGAAAATGTAAACGATAAGAAAGATGTACCTCAAGAAGACGAAACTGCCGGTGATGATATACCTATCATAGAATTGACTTTAGATCAACCTTTGGATAAATATCCTTTGAAAGATTTACTGCAAGTCCTATTGAACGGTAGCATTTATAGTTGTATATATTGTAATCATGCGCGTAGAATTGCTGTGAATGGTAAACAATTGGGTTTACATTTTATATCTCAACATAAGTTCACTGCCACTGTAAATAGCATTACGGCTGAAGAACTTTTGCCTGAAACTATTGTTTCCAAAATTCGGACATGTTTATCTGACGTAGAAGATGTTTTTATCAATCTCGATGATTTTCCTGGTAAAACGGAACTCAGTCGACCGATCAGTAATTATGAATGTTTTCAATGCTATTTTATCACACCGCTTCATAAAGATCTATATTTTCATAATAGAAAAATGCACCAGAAAACAATACTCTTGTGTATTATGTGCAAGTCAAATTTTTATACATACAGTGAACTCATATGCCACTTATGTCCAGGCATGTACCTTTTAGACTGTGAAATACTATTTAGATGTTGCATTTGTCAGTTAGAGCCGATTCCTTCTGCATTTCGTTTGATGGTGCATTTAAGAAAACGTCATCACGCCTGTGATGTCTGTTTAGAGATTTGTTATAATCAATCTAAACTTTCGAGTCATGTTTGGAAGCACAAATTACACCATTTATGCTATCGATGTGGAATTTCATATCGCAACAAGACAGATATAACGAAACATCTTTTTTGGAAACATGGAACCGAAAGTGTGCTTTGTAAAAAGTGCTTACAACGAAAATGGCCACATGTGTATCACTTCTGTGTTCCACCGAACCTCTTCACATGCGAAGAATGCAACATCAACTTCACTAAAGCTGTTTATTTGAAAGTACATAAACGGACACATGCTGGCGATTTTCCTTATGATTGTAAAGAACCTGATTGTACAGAAAAGTTTATTTCAAAAAAACTGTTGCTTAAACACACATCTAAACATAGTGAAACTTTGGATAGTGAAAAGAATTTAAATAGTTTAGACAAATCCTCCAATATTAGTGAGATAATAGATCTTTGTGATAAAAGTGAGGTGGCAAATAGTACCGATACAAAAACAAAGAAAAACAAAAAGAGTAAATCTTACAAAGATAATTTGCTCATTGATGTCAATTTGCCAGCTCTTAACTTGTCAGAAAGTGGATCCAGCGATGATTCAGATACAGAAACAAATAAAAAATCTGATTTGCCCAGTGACTCTGTTGAAATAAATGATAATTCAACCAAAAATGAAACATCTGATGAAACCAAGCCTGAACCTCCCGTTCAGGGTGTTTGGGATAACTTCAAACTTTATCAAGAATCTTTAGAAAAACAAATTGAAAAACCTCATATACCTGTACATGTCTGTGAATCTGATCATGATTACTGTGTTATACCTTCAAATGAATCTCCAGATGTTGAAATTATTGGTGAAATCAAAGCTAAATCTGAGCCACCAGTCAGTGAAATTAAAGATAGTCCCAAAAAGAAAAACAAATTATCTAAGAAGAAAAATAAATCAGATACAGTTTCTTCATCTAGCGATAGTAGCAGTGATAGTGATTCGAGTTGTAGCTGTGGTACGAATTGTAGTTGTTCCTCATCCAGTGGTTCATCTTCATCTAGTTCGTCTTCAGATTCTTCAAGTTCTGAATCACAAAAAAGACGCCCTAACGTGCGTAAAGATAGCGATGCCTCGCATAATTCTGCCGTTGATATTATGGCTACTGAAGAATCTCCCTCTCATTTGATTTCTAAAATTAAAGAAATGTCATATGCAGAATCTGATTTAGATAGTGAAGAATCAGCAACTGATGAAGATTTTTACGACAAACACCCCCAGAGAATAGCTAATAAATTACTTGCTGAAAAACGTAATCAATTGATTCAATCAACCAGTACTTCGCCTGTTAATAATGGGTCTTATTTGGAGATGAGTCGGCCTTCTACCCCGAATAGTACTGATAAAGTACAAAGAAAGAAAGTCAAAGTCAAGAAAAGGAAGAAGGAGAAAAAGAACACTGCGGAATCCTTTTCTAAAACTATTTCAAACAGTCCGAACATTCCCATGTTGGATCAATCCAGTGTGCCAAACAAAATCACAATATCCTTGCAATCTAACACAGTGCAAATTCAAGAAGGTGCACATATTAGCGATTCTGCTAAAGGTAGTTCGGGTGCCTTGTCAGACGCTGACAGTAAAAGAGCCTCAAAACGTAGAAGGGTTCCTAATAAATTTTATGGTTATTCAAGCGATGAAGAATTCATGTTGAAACCTCATCTTCCTCCTAAATTGGAATGGCGAAAAGAAGATCTTCCTTCTCCCAGTGTCATACCAATTAGCAGTCCCATGGAAGTACGTGTCCCAGAAATATCTGTACATGTCCCAACGTCAATAATGCCGATGAAATCACCTCCCAAAGAGTCCAGCAGTGAAGACTCTGATTCCAGCAAAGAGGGTGTTTTACAAATAAAAGAGCCATATTCTCCAATTCCACGGGAACCAGAAAACGGCAATAAACTAATAGAACATACTAATCCCCTGTTAGATAGTGACGTTCCGTTCCCTCGACCGACGGGGGCTCGAGAAGCTCGTGAGGGTGAAAGTGTATATTGTTATTGTCGATGTCCGTACGATGAAGTGTCAGAAATGATTGCGTGCGATGCAAAAGGCTGCTCCATAGAGTGGTTTCATTTCGAGTGTGTTGGAATCATGGTGCCCCCTAAAGGACAATGGTATTGTCCCGATTGCCGGGTGAAACAGGACAATCTACACAAATGACAATACCGTCAAAATTAAAAAGAATGTGACAAGTATTAAGTTATGGTTTTACAGAATTTCCTTTTTTTTTTTAAATAGTGTCGAATGTTACACATTCATAAGTTACGTATATGTAAGCATGTTCAATTTCAATCGAAATTTTAAACGTATATAGGATATGATTTTCGAAAAAAATAACACACAAATAGAATTTGGTTAGTTTCAGTATATCTATTCTGTGTTGTTTCTGTCTGTTTTTTATTATAGCAATAATTACAATGTTTTAGTATATTCCTTTGCCTTTTTTTTTTTTAGATAGTTACTATCTAGTCTACTACTTTTCATGTTCTGAATAATTGTACAAACAGCGAAAAAAATATGAATTCGGAGTTGTAAAATATTTGAAATTTGCTCTTATTGTAAGTCTATCGGAAATAGTGTAGATGTAATTAATACTATGTATGTATTATTTCGATATTTATGTTTGAAAAGTTTTCTACACGTTTCAGTTTGTTTTAATTTAATTTATGTATGAACTTTGAATAGAAAAATGCAATAAGGAAATAATAGATTTTAAGTGATTGTGAGAACGCAAAATGTAACTGGAAAAAAAAATGTAACTCTTGAAAAACAAACTAGGAAACCGATGCTCAGTCTAATAGGCAGCTGTAAAAATATGCATGCATTTGCTCCTTTATATTCATTTCCATATTCAGAGCTAAATAAGGTTTGCCTTTATCACTTTCATGTTATATATTCTATGCGAAATTGATTTAACCAAAACTGAAATAAAAAACATTTTTGTTCATATTTCATTTTTTTTCTTTTTTCTATAATGAAATTGTTATCAGATTAACATTGTAATTGTATGAATATATTTTCATTCCGGATACTCAAATGTATTAAAAAAATGGCATAGATTTAAAATTATTGTTAATAGTTTTGTTATTGGCAAGTTTTAGTTTTAAAATTCAACTTTAACTACATGCATCGATTTGTGTGTATGGATTTTAACACATTCACACTTATCGATAGATACATATATTGAAGTTATTTTTGAACTCGAATCGATTGCATTGGGAAAATGCACATGTTGTGTATGTATATGAAATTTATAAAAAAAAATCACTTGTTATATATCTTGTGTTATTCGCTTTGAAATCACTTGGTTGTTACATGTAACCATCGTAAAGTTCACTATTTACTAATTATATTAGAGAGTAATATTGAGATAATGCTGAAACACAAATTACTTGTAAAAATTAAATGTGTGATAAATGTTGAGATCATGCCTGTATTCATATTAATTATTAATTTTTATGTATGAAAAATATAATTCAATTTTCAAACATGATACATATTTTTTTACATTTGATTCTTAACCGTTACACTATCCAAATCACACATTAAGCTTGAGTTCTTTTTTTCATTCACAACCTCATCACCATGGCAATTCCGTTCCATCGTACTGGAAGAAATGTCCCGTATCCTTTTCGTTCAACTTTTCCAAAGTATCGACCATGCCGTTCACGCTTGATTCAACATCAAGAGGAGCATTCGCTCCTCCCATATCAGTCTTCACCCATCCGGGATGCATCGATATCACCAATATTTTTTCTTTTTGTAGATCGATGCTCATTGAACGCGTCGCCGCATTTAGTGCAGTCTATAAATTCATAAAACAATATAATCTGAAGTTTCTAATCTACACAATAAGTGATAATTTCAATTTTTTACTTTGGAACACCTATATGGATAGAATCCACCATTATCATTTGCAGCGATAGATCCAAGTATCGAACTCATATTCACGACGGCCGCTCTATTAATTCCGACCGGAGTTGAAGAATTTTTTTCTGATGCAATTTTCAACAAAGGTAAAAGCTCCTATAACAAAAAAATATTAATTCGGATTCTGCAGCGTAATATAAAAATTTTGTGAAATTATTTACATACTTTAGTCAGCATTATCGGTGCTACGGTATTTGTTGTGAAATTATCAATTAGTTGCTGCGTCTTCACATAATTGATCGTCGTGAACTTGGAAGTTACTCCGGCATTGTTAATCAATAAGTTTAAACCCGAACCGTTTGTATACTTATTCACCTCATCGACGATATTCTTGTAAGAATCAAAATCAGATAAATCTATAATAACGAAAGCATTTAAGAATTATTTGAAGTTTGGACATATGTATGATGGATGAGTATGTGGTAATAACCTAGTTTTACTATATGTAGATTTTTGTTAGATTTACTCAATTCCAATAATTCCTGCAATTTTATGACTACATTAGAATACTAAAATCATTAGGTACCTAGGTATGTGAAACATACAGAAAATTCAAAGTATAATTAGAATCTATTATATTTCATTCAGGATCAAATCATATCTCACACCACTTCAGGTATAATAAATCCAGGGTTATATTTATTTAGTTATCATATTTAACTTTAATCTATGACTAAAAGAAACAGATGATTTCTCTGCCAAATGATTAAATGGACTGATAGAAAAATAAACGGAATATCTTACAATTAGGTTCTTTCTGTTTCTATATAGGTACAACTGAAAAAACATTAATTCATTTTTATTCACCCAAATGAAAAATGAAAAAGAAGTCTAAAACATTTCTACGTATAAATTTAACAATAAGTGATTTGTCGATCCCGATACAAGTTCGGCATCATCGTCGAAACCTTATCGCCCAAATCAACAAATCACGGTGATTAATTCAATTTACGCGCCCAAATTCAAACTCGAACAAAATAATTCCGCAAATCACCGCAGACGACACGCGGCGCTTCAGTCAGACGCCGGCCGTCACAAGAGCAGCACGCATTTACGACGCTCAATTACAAAACGATCAGGCATATTGTGCAATGGCTCCGATCGGTGAGTATCGAAAACCCTTACAAAACCAACACCAAAATCACTCTAAATTAAATCTTAAATGCTTGGAATCGGCGTCGTTACGTGAGCTTGATCCGGCTTCCGGCAGGCGGCTATGAGAACGTCCTGGGGGCGGCGGCTCGTCATCAGCCTCACGAGGCCGAGCCCCAGTCCTCGGTTGCATCCGGTTATCATCACGCTTCGAATTCCCGACATTTCGCTTTTATATTTAGCTCTAGTTAAGGTTGCGTCTTGACTTAACCTATCCGCGCTCACACCGCGGATTCCAGCGACTGATTTTTCGTTCGGGGCTTCGCTCGATTTTTGTAGTCTTATCGCCTTGAGTTCGTTCGACCGTTGTTCAAATGGCGCGAAATTTGAATCGGTTTCGCGCTTTTTTGTTTGTCTTCTATTTTTGTTGTTTTTCGGTGAATAGAGTTGAATTGTAATTAGACAAATCGAAGTGTAACTTCTTAGTATCAAAATTTATTACAGATAAATCGATTCGTGTAACGAAAAAAGTGAATCGATTTTTGTTTCATTTTATTAAGAGATTTTTTCGTCGATCAAATTCAAATAACAAAAGTATAGTTTTTGTGCGTCAGAATCTAATTTCTAGACCTTAATTGACACAATTACTTCTATTCATATATTTTCCTTTAAAAAAACACGATTTTATAATAAATTGTCGTATTTAACCTTTTGTAACTAAGGGAATTCACAATTAGTTTAGTTGAACTTTGACTCTGAATTTATTTTAATCAAACTGATTTGGAACATATTTTATGCTTAAAACTATTTTTTCACAATATGAAAAACTTAAATCCATTAAGTTTTGAATGTTAAAAAACTGAACAAAAACGGAAATCAAGGACAACCTTGTAATTATCTCGATTTCAAACCGCACATCGAATGAATTCAGTGCGATTCCTTTTTATTTGTTACATAATATAAAACTCGACAATATTACTAACAGTTTCTTTTGAATTACAAAAAACCTCAGAAGTAATTGTGCGACCTTCGCCAATTGAGTTTATTAACTTCGCACGAATGAATCGATAGCAAAGCCTTAATGAAAATGTGGCGATGTGAATTCTGTGACATTATTTTCATGAAAAACATATTTAGTGTGAAAATAGTATGAAAAAAAGATCGATCGATATTCGAACCATGACCCAATTTTGTGGGAAAACTGTCGAGTCATAGATTTTTTTCATAATTTTCATTTTCCTCAGAGTTGTTCGACTATGGGATAATTTGCGTCCTATAAATTTACAAAAATAAATTTTGAATATATTACATTTGATACTTCGCTACAATGTGTACAAAAATTAACCATAAACTCATTTTTACAATTTCTAGATTAAAGTCACTATCATAATTATTATGAGCACATTTGCAGATAAAATTTATCTCGAATCTATTCATATATAAAATTTCATCACTGAAAGGCTCAATGCTTACAGCATATTCGAAGCAATTTGTACAATCGATTATTGGTTATTCGTTTTCGTCATATGTGTATTAATGTAGAACTGACAAGCGAACTAATCAATTCAGATAATTGCACTGTACATTTTTTGTAATATCATTCTATTTGTCATATATTCATAATATATGAAAATGTCGACTATTCGTGTGGAGATTATCGATCGATCATTATGTATTTCGATTCTAGAAATCTATGATGCAAACTCGTGTATTTGTTAGTTTTATCTTTTCATTATATTTTCCTGAGCACGATCTCGTTATTTATTTCAGGCTATGACCACATTGCAATAACAGATCGTATAAAATTAACGATTTTGAGAAATTTCTTCTTTTTTGTCACTAGTCTATAGAACCATATATGAAAATTGTTGATTTTGATCTAGAATATTCTCTTGCATGATAAACAAGTTTTGTGAATCATCTTTGATCTATGAACATAAATTGATGCTATTTTTCGCAATCGTCAACTTTCAAAACAATAAAAATGCATAATCTGGTGTTAAGTGGTACAATTAATTGTGATAATTTTTGTCAAGTGTCCACAATTTATTTCATTACTACTGTAAATTGCACAATATCGATTGTGTGGTTTTAGTTTACTCGTTGCATTTTTCTCGTCGATTATCACTATCGAGAGTCTATGGTATAGTAACGCTATTTGATTATTAATTAATCGTTTCTAATTAATTCCCAAGTGTTGCGTGATTTATTATATTGTGGAGTGTTTGTTGATTCATTCACATTATCTTGCACTAGTGCAATTAAGGGCTTAAAAGATAAAAGTTTTGATGCAATCAAATCAAATACATTTATGTAGCAGATGATTCGACAAACTGCCTATTTTTGATTGATCGAAATTTGCATTATTTAACTTATTATTAATTTAAAAAATTCTTAAATTATTCCAAATAAGTAATTGTTAGGTTAGTTTTTCCTCTTGTTGTTTTGATTTGATTAGGTAGGGTTGCGATTTAAATTCTGTTGGGTTAGGTTAGGTTGAATGAAAAATATTTTCGTATTTTCCTTTCGAAAAACTAGTGCAAAACGTAATTGCGCAATGCGCATGCGCGCGAGTGACGTTTGACGTAACATACCTACACAAACATATTGCTCGGTTTGACATAAAAACCGGTAAAAGGCATGAATTCGGCGTGAAATTAGCTGGTCTCCATCGTCAGGATGTGGAGCTCGTGCGTGAGACTCGGAGTGGCGACCTTCGGGTCCACGAGGACTTCGTTCAGGTCGCTGGCCAACCTCGGTTCGTACTCATTTCACATAACCTCAATTAGTAATAAGGTGAATTTCTCCGTCTACGAACTGTTGAAAATTCGTTAAAGTGACGAAAGACAGAGATAGACATGTACTGTGTACACCTCTGTCTCTGCCTTTCGTCACTCCGATAATTTTTTGACAGATCACAAATGGAGGAATGAATGTAAATGGCCATAATTTCGTCAATGTTTATATTTTTTTTCAAATTGAATAAATAAGGCGATTTCGCATATGTTGGCTAAATTTCTCGATTTGAAAATATTTCATAACTTTTTATCGTCTCAATCCTGACATTTTGAACCAAAATACTAAGTTGTATCCACGAAATCATCCCGATAAAGTTATAGCGTTTACCTTATGAAACTGTAAAAGTATTATGAATATTTCCTTGAAAATATTAATTTCATACTCTTTGATTGCACTAGTTTTTATTTTAGAAATAGATCTTATATTCAAATCATACATTGAAAACATAATAGGTCCGATTATTGGGGATACGTGTATGTATGTGGGTAGTCGGTTTAGTTGCGTACTGTATATCTTCGGATATGGGTTATTCTGTGAGAGGCCGAAGTATTTATGCTGTGTTCGGACAGTATGAGGATTCATCAGATTCATCAGATTCATCAGAAGGTGGAAAGTGTCTGAATTTTCAATTATGTTTTGCTAAAATATTGAGTGGAAAAAACTTATCGGAAATAATTGATGTTCGACTTTTATCCTGTTTTTCAATAATCAATTATCAGTCAAATATTTACTTATTGCTGATTGAAAATTGAAAAAAAATGACATTTAATCATTTTAAATTCTGAAATGAATCATACTACTTATTAATCTAAAGAAATAAATTTTGCATATGATATCTAGACAACCTACATATATTTGTATAATTATCTACTAATATTGAATGTCACCTTTCTGATAGTTTATATTGAATTATTAAAGCTTTTTCTTTTTAGCTTCAGGTTACGATTTCGATCTTGTGGTGATAGGAGGTGGATCTGGTGGCTTGGCTTGCGCCAAAGAAGCTGTTAATTTAGGTGCCAAAGTAGCTGTACTCGATTACGTTACGCCTTCTCCTCGTGGCACAAAATGGGGCTTAGGCGGAACTTGTGTAAATGTCGGCTGCATTCCCAAAAAGTTAATGCATCAAGCAGCACTTTTGGGAGAAGCAATACATGTATGTTGAAATATTTATTAATCATTGGTTTTATTTTGCAATGAATCTAACTTATCAAAAAAATATTTTCAGGATGCTCAGGCATATGGATGGCAATTCACTAGCCCTGAAACTATCAAAAATGATTGGAATGCTCTCACTGAAGCAGTACAAAATCATATAAAATCTGTCAACTGGGTTACTAGAGTAGATCTCCGTGATAAGAAAATCGAATACATTAATGGCTTAGGACAATTTAAAGATGCTAACACAGTTGTTGCTGTAATGAAAAATGGCAGTCAAAAAGAAATAACTGCTGATAAAATCGTGATCGCCGTTGGTGGCAGACCACATTATCCAAATGTGCCCGGTGCTCTAGAATATGCGATTTCGAGTGATGACATATTCAGTTTAGATTCACCACCAGGAAAAACATGCGTTGTGGGAGCTGGATGTATCCTTTTCATTTATTTTTAACCTAATTATGTTAATCCTTTATTATCCATATATGAATTGTGTACATTTCTTAACGTATACTTTAGATATTGGTTTAGAATGTGCTGGCTTTTTAAAAGGCTTGGGCTACGATGCTACCGTTTTGGTACGCTCTATTGTACTTAGAGGATTTGATCAACAAATGGCAGAAGTAATAACAAATGAAATGATTGATCTCGGAGTCAATTTCCATTTCAAATGCCAGCCAAAATCAATAGAGAAAAAAGAAAATGGGAAATTGTTGGTTACTTGGATCAACACAGAAAATGATACAGAGTAAAAATTTGCATCATAAATATTTTCTTTTAATTTGAAAGATCATTCTAATATTTGTTTTTTTTTTTATTCAGACATCAAGATGAGTTTGACACTGTTTTGTATGCAACTGGACGGTATGCTTTAACGAAAGACTTGAACTTGCCTGCTGCTGGTGTCGAAGTAGTACCTGAAAATGGAAAAATCGATGCAGTCAATGAACAAACTAATATACCAAATATATATGCTGTTGGTGATGTATTGCAAGGTCGGCCAGAATTAACTCCAGTTGCCATCCATGCTGGTAGACTATTGGCTCGCCGTATGTTCGGAAATGGCACTCAACAAATGGATTATGATAATGTTGCAACTACCGTATTCTCACCGTTGGAATATGGATGTGTCGGATTGAGTGAAGAAAAAGCACTCCAGAAGTCAGTTTACTTCAATTTTTAATAATAGTTGTAGTTTGTTATTTTTAACATTTTATTGTTTATAGGTTTGGTGAAGGTGCTATAGAAGTATATCATTCATATTACAAACCTACCGAATTCTTCATACCGCAACGCTCTATCAAACATTGCTATTTAAAAACTGTTGCTCTCAGACAGGCTCCTCAAAAAGTACTAGGTCTTCATTTCGCTGGTCCTCATGCTGGAGAAATTATTCAAGGATTTGCTGCTGCTATTAAGTATGTATTTTGAAATATACAAATTGTAAAAATTTTTTTGAAATTATTATTTACTTTTTTTTTCAGATGTAATTTGACCATGGAAACATTGATGAATACTGTCGGCATTCATCCCACTGTAGCCGAAGAGTTCACCAGACTCAACATAACCAAAAGGTCTGGCAAGGATCCCAATCCTGCGTCTTGCTGCAGTTAAATTGTGTGAAATAAAATTTTCATTTAATCGCATATACTCACTTCATGTGTATATTTTTTTAACTATCTAATTTTTCAGTATTGCACTTTTTTATGAATCTGTATTTCGGTGAATTTCATACAAACACGAATTTGGAGTTACATTCCTTTGCGATTGGGATTTTGGGAAAAAAATTCAAAAACTCCAAGTATTCATGTTAAAGCAATATCCAATTTGATCACATTTATTTTATTTGATGAGTGAACAATAATTATGTAGCATGTCTGCGTTTTAATAGTTATAAATATTTTTGTATGTAATACAATTGAATTAAGGTTGGTGTAATGTTTGATACGGTATATAATAGCAGGCATCCATCAATGTCAGCTATGCTTGATAAATTGTTATTAGAAGTGATAGATACAGTGATTTTTAATACAATAATGAACCATTTACTGATATTGTTTAATTTTATATTCGTTGTTATATTAATTACTTAAAATATAAATAACACACTTTTTTTAGTAACAATGTTGTTTTATTTTATCAGTTCCATCAATTATTACAAAATATGAGTTGACATTGCATAATACTATTATTTTAAATATTAAACAACTATAAATAAAAAATCATATAACTAGTACATGATCGAATCTATAACTAATTATGGGTTATAATAAATATGTTTCAATGAAAATGGTTATTTTTTTCTTATTTTCATATTTTGAAATGGATGAAGTCATACTTGAAATCAGAAAATACCTCTCATTCTATCCAATAATTGAAAAAATACATTAAAGTTCAAACAATTAATGAATAATTCGATGAACAATAGTTTTGTTGTGAAGTACATAGATATGTACATACATATATGTATTGATTTTTTATTCATCGTTTTTGTTTTTGATTTCTCAGTTTTCTTAATTTTCTCAATTCTTGAAACACTTCTGGTGTTTCTTCGCATCCAAACCATCTTTGCGGTACCGGAAGTGGATAGTGTAAATCGGCAGCCATAAATTCATTATTGAATCTCCAATAAAACAATCCTTTGAAGAAATATGTGAAACCTAAATATTTAAAATCAATATTAATAAAATGAAATAACTATCATTTGCTGATTACTTTTGAATTACCGTCAATCCAGGTGATAGCTGCATCAATATCATTTGGCATCCCTCTCCATCGAACCATATCTTTAGGATACCCTTCGTCTAAAGTCCTCGATTCTTCGTTGAATCTCCAAAATTTATCACGTCCAAACAAATAAGTTCTCATATTCACAGTCCACAACATGACTGCATTCAGCGAAGGATGATTAGAAACTCCATAATTTTCCAATCTGTACGAATTATAATTTCTGTAATCGTATATCCAATATCGCGATCCTAAAATTTGTCAATAAAAACTTATTTCAATCAATTTATTGTTTATTTCTGAAAAATGTTCACATACCCGAGAAAAAAGTAATATCTCCATTCATGTTTTCGTAAGCTGCATCAATTTTATTAATATCCGATGGTAGATTTGGAAACATATTGAATAAACTTGTTGGATAGCCATCATAGAGGACACCTTTCCTTTGAAACCTCCAAACGGTCTGTGTGTGAAGATATATTCTTTTTTAAATTTCATATTAAGTTATGATTTCTTTCATTGAAAAGTTACATTGGCAATTTACCGTATTTTTGAAAACATAAAGTTCTCTTCTGAATACGGCAATCGTATCATATTTCCCTAAACACAATTCACTTGTATTTTCATATGGTGGAAATATACCATGTTTGTCATCGTGCTTTTTATGATCATCTACGGATTCATAGTCTCCATCGTAAGTGATTCCATTTGTTCCGATGGTTATTTTTTTAGTTACAGCTTCTTCATAATAATAATCAGTTGTACTGATTAGTGGAGTAGTGGGAATGTATTTTTCTGTTTCTGTAGGTTCAATTGGTTCCGTTTCATGAGAAGTATCAATATTATTTCTATTATCTGGTGGTGCAAATCCATTGAATTGTTTAACTTAAATAAGAAATGAATAAATTTATCCGTATCTAAGTCATTTGTATTACTTCATTTTCATTTAAGTTTAATAGGTTCTATTTCGAAAACTTTTCAATATTATTTAATCCATAATCCGAATTATCAAAATGGTTTGATATAATTCTTCAAATGTGGATATAAAATGAAAAATATTAAATTTGTAGCAATAAAAAAATAAATAATTATTCTTACTGTACAATTGGTACATTCCCATGACATCATCGTAATCCAATTGAGATGGCCGCCCTTTGTAGTAAGCAAACATTATAGAATCTTGTACTTGAGAATGACCGAGACCTAGTGCGTGTCCTAATTCGTGTACAGCAACTGAAAAAAAGTCAGTTCCTTCTGCTTCAGGATCGGTAATATCGAACGTCCACAACTCATCATCATCAAAATGAACACTTCCTCCATCGCGCACATGAGGAAAAAAAGCATGTGCCAGGACATAACCACGCCCGTCGAAAGGAAATCTAAACAATTGATATTATTTTAAAAATGTACAGTGTATATGTATTTATTTAGTTTATATTTTTTAAATAAATACTCACGAATCACCGTGATTTCCAGAACCAAATGATATTTTTATATCTGAATTTGGATTACTGCTCGGTATAAATGTCAAGTTTCCGTACGGAGCCCACATATCTAGAGCTTTTTTCACATTTTGTCTTACAATGTGTTCACCCAAATTATTATTCCAATTTGCAATGCTATTTAAAACATAATATTACTACACTTAATATAGGTACCTGAGTTTTAAAACATTTCAGAATTAATCTACTTACAAGTATGTTATTTCTCTTTTCTGCCATCCTTTACCAAGGATAGTATAGCGTTTTTGCCGACTTCCATGAATTACATCTTTAACACCACATCTTGGCTTTCCCATTAGCTAAAGTTTAAATTGAATGATTATGTATACAAAATCTATATCAAATTATTAAAATATAGGAATGTTCTTAAATACTTCTTTCGTTTGACTATCAAAGTACCCAGTTGGTTCAATTCCACCATATTTTTGAATATTTATGATAGCTTCAACAATTGAGTCTTCTTTATATTGTGCTTGGAATCCTGATGCTGGATCGCCTCCAAGATATCCATATTTTTGCATAAAAGTCAACTTGAATCATATGAAAAATCTTATCAATATGAACAAATTATATAGAGTATCTTCTTCAACTTCAATATTCACTTGGAATAGAAAATATTGAACTTGAAATAAAAAAAAATCTATTTATTGAATTTTTTAAAAATTTAATACCTGTTCATTTGTGGGTATAACTTGAACATGCTGATCTTTATTAAGCGGCAAACAAAATACAATATGCAATAGAAACGAAACAAACACAAGCGTTGTGCACTGAATGAATGCCTCCATTGTAATGAAATTAATTTGTTCACGATTGAAATAAATACTGCTCGTGTTATTTGGTTGTTGAACTCTTATGAAGATAATGTTTTTTCAATGACGTATATCTACAAACACAACTGTTTATCATTTCACCAACTTTATAAATCATTTTTTGACCTCAAGATCAATTCAAAGGATTATGTGGTTTGTATGAATGGCAGGAAACCGTAAACTGCTTTTTGCTCTGTTTTTGAGAATCAACTGTCATCGTGTTTCCTCTATTATTAGTATTTTATTGAATTGGGACCGATCGTATTGTAAACCGATATTTAAACCATAATATCCTGTCAACAGTGAGCACACTATTGTCAAAACTTAATGATATAATTCACTATTTATGCGAAAATCGTTTTATAGAACATGGTATATATTCAGATTTTCAGTAAATATCGCAGAATGAAAACATCGAGAATTTATCCACTAGTGTTCCTAAATTCACAAACAAAACTTGTTCTTAAAATAATGGCAAATGAAAAACTTTGCATTATTAATAGCATTTCTTTTTACTTTATATGAAGACTTAAGGTGTGATTCAAATTTAATGTTTTTGAATATAAAACCCTATCTTATTTTCGGAAAAACATAATATGTATCTACTCATTTTTACTTCACGAATTAAAGGAATGATTCAAACCTTTAAATACCTATTTCACTATTGATTTGTTCAGTTTATAATAATCCATATAAGTGTAATTTGATACTAAGAGTGCAATGTTTGGATAAATAGATATCAAATGGTTATACCTACATAATTTAAAATATTGGGAAATAAAACAAACAGTATCAGTCTAGCAATTAGGTTTATACATATGTAAGTTATTTAAGTCAATGACTTGTTTTATAGCAATCATTTGAAAACAAGTATGAAATATGCAAATAGTTTGTAATTTTTATGGAGCAATTTTGAGAAAACATTTTCAGTAATAAAACAGATTTTACCAGAAATAATTATACACGTATAGATCATAAAGTAATACTAAAAAGTAAAATCAATCTATTAAAATAGTGTTGAAGGACATTTCTATTACTAAGTACATACTTATGAATGGAATTGCATATTTACAAAATATAATAAATAATAATAAAATATTTCTAATTTCTAATAATTACGATCAGCAATAAATTTGAAACAAATTGAAAATAATATTGATTACTTAATTTTTGCCGAAAAATTGTATACTCATCAATCGTATACTTGAAAACTCATATATTTAAGGACGATCAGATTATACATGTTTATTGCAATTGAATAAACATTTCACATTGCAGCCAATGTTATATTCAATTCAATAATTCAATGTGCAAATAAAATACTTGTAAAGTTGAACACAATGTTAAATGTTCGTAAAATGTTTATACAACTCAAATAAACATATATAATCTAAGCCCCCACACCCCAATTGATTTTAATATATAATAAACATTTATACATGGATTTTACAAATAGAATGTGTGTTTTAAGTATTTCCGAAAATTATCTTTTTAACGCTAGGTAGCAAATTTTGACTCCAATTAAATTAAGTTAAACTTTTATGAAAGAAAATTATATGACTGGTTTAAATGATAATATGAAAAGAAAACTTAAGTATTAACTTTATATATTGTTGAATGCTTATGAATATATTTTCTACAAGTAGATTGTCTTATTAATTATAAAAAACTCATAAAAAAATTATAGTAGCTAAATAAACACATTTTTTCACAATTCATACATATGATGATAAAATTTGTATCACACTTGAGAATAAACTGAAATATTTACACTTATAAAATTAACTGCATTTGTATACCTATGCTACAATGTTGAAACAGATTTCAATACATTTGTTTAATATTGGGAAGAAAAAATAAATGTTAAGTATTCTTAAAATTGAATAGTTTCACAAAACAACTGCAACCTTATATTTTTTTTCTCGATCAAATGCATCAATTGTAGTGTGGAATGTCAAAATGACAATTTTCGAAGTACCGAATACATTAATGAAATATTAGCAAAATCATATTTAAAATTTCACAACACTTCATCAATCAGTCTTCAATCGCTTAGCGGCTAAGCCAGTTTCACTGCTTTGTGAATTAGAATCTTCAGAAAATGCTATGTGTGATGAGGAAAAATCCATAGGACCCTGAGAATCACTTACAGTTGAAAAACCTGAAAATATGTACAAAATTTATCATATTTTTTTTCACAAAAATATATAAAAACGCTTAATGTGAAATAACAAATACAGGTATTAGAATCTTCTGCGAGGCCGAAATTGGAGTTTGAGGAATCGTGTCCTTTTTTGGAAATTGGCGCGTTCTCTTTGTTTTCCATTTTAGCTGAATTTTTCTTTTTCTGTTCGCTGCTAGATATAGGAACCCATTTGAATATCTTCATGGTAGTTTCACCTATTGTGACCCATTTTTTCTCCCTTGAAAAATAATTCAATTTAAATAAAAAGCAATAAAACAAACAAAAGACTGTCAATAAAAATTTTAAATGTTTCAAGTCGACAGTACAATAGTTATATGGAATTTTGATCCCTAGATATTGTTTCGAAAAAAAAAGTGTACTAGTTACATCTAGCGATGTATCAGGATAATAATCTAAAAAACATTATTGTTCTGGCAGATCCACAACGAATAAGTCACCTCATTTTAACCACACCCATAAACAATCATCCTCCTACAATACAGTGTTTGCTTCCACTTATTAGAAACAAAAAGCTACACAAAATTAAGAACACTTATATGACAAGGTTCTTTCATCGTACAAATTTGGTAAAAAAGGAATATACATAATAAATATCCCTAAGAGAATGTATAAAATAAAATTGTGTTATAGTATGTATTCGCATTACATTTACAATTCTTATTAACTTCGTCTTAAATTTTATAACTTAAATATGGATAAACAACTAAAAGCAATAAAATGAATGAAAAATTAACATACCAATGTCGAACCTTCTCTACATGGTGCATGACTCTCTTCAGGTCATCGCGGTTAGCGCGGTGGCGCGTCTCAGCTCGAACCGATCGCGACATTCTTCGATTTGTTACTCACTTTTTGAAATTTTTGCGCCAATTTCGACAGCGAAACGCTCGAAATTGAAATTATAACCTCAATCTGATACCCGGCTATTATCCAGATCGAACTGTCAACTGACAGCGTTTTTCTTCTACCAACTGCAGCATGAAAAATTGAACAACCATTCAATTCAAATATTTTTTTGTGCGAAAACCACGTGTTTACGCACTCGTAATCACACATAAAGAATCAAATAGTTATTTTTCTCTTTCTTTTATCCAGTCTCATGAGTACTTTCACGTTAAACATTTATCAGTAATAGGTAGAGCGCGTAGTTTGTAGATACATCTGTCTTTCAATTCTGGCACTATCATAGACAGTTTGACGCCTACCTATTTGCTTTTGTTTAAACGTGCAATTAGAATTTGAATATGGAAGAAATTAATATTAAGGAGAAATATTTAAGCAATGTCGATGAAAAAATCAAAATTCTGCCTTTATCAGAAGTCGAGAAAGAAGAACTCTCTGCAATGCACACGTCTTCGGACTCATATGTACTTGAAAAGCCTTATTTATGTCCCGCACTGTGATAATGTAGCGAGACAAAATTCATTATTATGACAACATCTTCAGACTCATACTGGAGAGAAACCTTATCAATGCCCTCATTTTAATTATGCAACTGCATGCAATTCTTCTTTTCAACATCTTTGGACTCATAGATGCTCGCTGATTGTGAAAGGAAAACTGGGTAACAGTACAATTTTTAGAAAAAAAGTTTTACACTATCCACTCTCCTTCCCAGATTATTTCATTTTTTAAACTACAAAAACAGTGCCGCATGCGGATTTTTTTATTATCATTTTCGAAACTATATAGAATTCTTCGAAAAATTTAATTTTCAAAAATAGGTATCTGATTTTTTCTCAAATATCAGATAAAAGCATGTGTATCAGGAAAAAAAGTATTTTTTTATACTCTTAAATAAAATGAGCACTGCAAGCAAAATTTTTTCGTATTATGTATTTCTGAATACTCTTGAAATTCAAGCCTCAGACGAATTTTTTTTCATTTCTAAATTATTTTTAAATTTTACATTCTTGCATTTTACATAAGTGCAAAGTACCCACAATCAAATCTACAATTGCCAATCATATCGATTGAATCATTGAATACTAACTACAGAATATTTTTGAAACGTTACATCAGAGTTCACCAGTTTATTTTTGCTGTATGAAACGGAGCACGCAATACGTGGCTAACAAAAATAAAAACATTACAATAGAATACAATGGTTTTCACGATAATATAATCCATGAAAATTTCATGCATTTTATCGAATATTAATTATCTTGCTCAATGATTAGAAAGCTTAAAAACCACAATGTGTACATGAGATAAACTGAGCTATGAATAATTCTGATACGTAGCATTGTGAATCACAACGTAATTATCCACGTCACAAATGTGAAATCGAATTTTCTTTTGCAAAGTCGAACTGAACGGTGACGTAAATAGTACATTGATGATTCGATTCCTAATCACCGAATGCCATGTCATCTAGTATTTTTAGATTAGAATGATCTTGAAAAGGTTTTTTTCTAGTCTCAAAATATACGTTCTTAGTCATCATTTTACGATGTAGGCTCGAGTTTCGTGACGTAAATGTTGAATTTTCTTTCTAGTAGTATTGTGAGTTGTGACGTACGTATGTAGTATCATTGAATGAAAAACGTAAGCAATGAGATCATCAAAAGGCCTTCGAGGGAGTTGCTTCGTCCCTATAAAATATATATGTATATAAATACTTACAACACAAAATTTATTTAAATAATAAAGATATCAATGGATATTTGTGTTAAGGCTGTTAACTTTGTTATTGCAGTATTGATTCGTTTGAAAATCTAGTTTAAATTTACTTAGGTACATAATGTGTTTACTTAACGACTTCTGAATACTACTTACAATTGTATACATAATTCCTAAGATTCATGTTAAGCTATTTTATGACAAATTTATCTTGATTACAGATAAAAATTTTCGATATATGTATGTACTTGAGTGTATGTAACTAGGTAAGTATTTATGATTTTTCAATAAAAGCTTTCGAAATATTAGATAGCAATGTTCTACAAATAGAACATTGAGCTAGGTATATAAATTGTTTAGAACCATATTTGTGTTCATAACGATTTATTAATTACTTTTTGCTCGTTACATTTTCTTAACTGATTGTGAATACAAAATCACATAAGTAAATGATTTTAATAGAAAAGGTGAGATTGCTTCAGCTTCCTGTTTTAAGTTTAATTATTACATCAATATTCAAAAACAAAATTTCTAATTTTTTCGAAAATGAAATTTTAAAGATTTACGGAAATTATAAGAAAAACTATCGCTCGCCGCATTATATATTTTGTCCTTAAATTCCCGAAAACTAAGCAGCGTATCTTCAAAATTTCCTAATTTTCGAAATGTTTTAATGCAAAAAAAAATAATTAAAAACCCTGAATATAAAACGGTAAAACCCAACACACAAACGCTACAATAAAATATGACTCACGATCACAATCATCGACAAACAATCATCATCGAACGAGAAAAACGTCACAGAACCGATTCATCATTGATTCAACAATTTTTATAAAATTGAATCTCATCTACGTAAATTTTCACAAATTTTCCACAAACTCAAAAAACCGGTTCCAAACGAGAATTCGAAAATTCCCACACAATCAGGAAAGTTGTACGCACAATAGTTTGCGGTGTTCGCGAACCCAGTTCAGTCGTCGTTCGTACGTCGATCGGAGAAGTTGTGTTCTGTGTCAGTTTTTTCGTAGAAAGCTACGCCCTTTTTTTACAAAAATGGATCCGTATCGTCAGGTGAGGATTTTCTCCGACGAATCTCGTAGATTAAGTTCGAGGTTAGCGCGTTTCTTTTGGTGAAACGTCGTATTTTATTCGGAAACATCGTCGCCATGCCGCATATGCACAATTGCACGAATCGGCCTTCGGTTATTGTTTTCTGCAATTTAGCATCTCTTTTGCATCGAATTTATTCCGTTCGTCATTTATTGAAAACTTTATATAGGCATCGATCTATTATGTGAATGCCAGAATAATTTCAGAGTGCGACGATTTAACAACTAGATCAGTGTTAGTATATAAATAGGCCGGATATTAAATTTAGTTAGGTTAGGTTATAGTTGTCAACTGGTAAAGAAATCGTTGCACTTGTGTAATTTTACTGAATGTTATCATCCTATCATCATAACTACTTGACCCATTCCAACTTCAACCTGATGAGTGTAGGTTTTTTAAAATCTAAAATCACTTACTTAACTTACCCGCCCTAACTTAATTTCGGTCTATGTATGATGATAATAAATTATTGGTACTTTTCGCGCACAGTGGCATTCATATAATGAATGAGTACAACTTTATTTATATTTTGTCTCAAAATTTTCATCTGCAAGTACTTTGGCATCGATTGTTAGTCTAATTACCTACTTTCCAATTTAAGCCGAAGCCAGGATTAAAGGTTAAAAGATTAAAGACCGAGGTTAAATTATATATATGAACAAGGAAAATTCAGCTTTTATACGAAGCTACTAGAAATATGTAATGTGATATTAAACATGCATTTGTACAAAACGGTGGTTGTTACTAGTGTTGACCTCTTTTCCGTTGAGTGTGGTTTTCAAGATTACACAAATTAAAAATAAATTCTTTAGAACTCTCTTTGTTTTTTTTATTTTTATTAAATTCTTCGAGAAAATAAACAAATATAAAAATATTTCTTTCAACAAAATTTATCCATTTTATATTCAATATTAATATTCTTGTAATAGAACATACCTAGGACATTTCCAATAATTCACAATATCATACTTATTCCATTTCTCCTCTCATTATATCCTTATCAGTTTCCACAGTTACATTGACTAGTATTATCTGCATATCTCACCACAAATATTGTTTAAAAACATGAACAGGTTTATTTACTCCTTTTGAATAGTAGCAAATACAAGATATGTAAGTACACTTGTATGTAAAGTGTATTTTAACATTTCGATAAATGTCAAGATAAGAAATATTTGTAGTCTTTGGATATCTCAACAAGTCTTACAATACTTTTTTCACTTTTCATTCTGAATCATGTTTTTTTTCGACCTATCCTAATCTATACTTTTTCGTTGTTTAATAAATTGAATTTCTACATACTATTAAAATATTTTTGAAAAGTAATGCTTTTTCTTCACAATGTCATTATTTTTCGATCATTTGATGGTCTACCATGCACATTTAGAAATATGTAAATATATTATTAAAATGGAATGTGACTATGAATTCTAAGCTTTGATCGAATTATATTTGTTTTTAGCTTTCTTAGTAGAAATCATTTTATTTTCTTTAACTCAATTTTCATTGTATATGAATTGAATTCTTATTCAAATCTGCACAATGTGAATTGAAGTTAGTAGTGATTCTTGTTGTAACTGTTTCATTTTTTTTAATTTTCAAAAGGGACAGCCAGGTGCGCATCCATATCCAACCTATCCATACGCACCTCCGCAGCCATATATGCATAACATCGGCTTCAGTGGAGCGCCCCAATCCTTTGGCATGCCAATGCCGTATCCCGGAATGCAACATCCCACTCCTTATCCCCAGGGATATCCTTCGCAACCTGCGTATCCCACTCAAGCATCTCCTTATCCCACTCAACAACCTTCAGCTTATCCCACCCAACAATCCGCCTATCCCGCACAACCTGGCTACCCTCAGGCTGCTCCTCAAGCCTATCCCGGTTATCCTCAAGGTGAAAATCCTTATCAAAACCAACAATCGTCCCATCAATATGCTCCCCCACCTCAAACGGCATACGGGCAGTCCACACAACCATCGCATGCTATTAAAAAGGTAATAGGATACAGAAATATTCAGAAAACATCATTTTTATGTTGTTTGGTATTATTTGTTGGATTGCTTAAGTTAATTTTGCTTTAGCGAAAAGTATTTTAAGAAAGCATGTTTGTTTTACTCATTGTCAGTGAAATGATTATAGTGTTTTTTTTATAATTTTTTTCAGCCTCGTCCAACTGTAGTACCAGCCGATCCGTTCAATCCTCGAGCCGATGCTGAGGCTTTGCGTAAAGCCATGAAAGGCTTTGGAACGGATGAGAAAGGAATTATGAGAGTTTTAACTGCACGCAGCAATGCTCAGCGCTTGAATATTGCATTTGAGTTCAAGACTCTTTATGGAAAAGTATGTTTTTTGAAGTAAAATTTCAATAATTTCTTGTCAAATATCTTAATTATGATGTTATTGAAAATTCTCAGGATCTTGAAGATGATTTAAAGAGTGAATGCACTGGACACTTTGAAGAAGTTGTTCTTGCACTAATGACACCACTCCCTCAATTTTATGCGAAAGAATTGCACAAAGCAATCGCTCAAATGGGCACAGATGAAGACACACTCATCGAAGTACTTTGCACAATGTCCAACCATGAAATTCGCGTCATTCAAGACACTTATCAATCGAGTGAGTTTTACTTTAACACTAATGTGACATTTTTTTTTGTTACAGTATTGACAATTTGATTATTTCAGTGTACAGGAATTCTCTTACTGACGATTTGGCTAGTGACACGTCCGGTAGTTTCAAGCGTTTGTTGGTTGCTTTATCTTGCGTTAGTATTTTATTAGTTCATTGACATTTTTTACTTTACTTTGACTTTGAAAACTATTTTTGCTTTTATAGGCAAATCGCAATGAAAGCTTTGAAGTCAATATAGATCAAGCCAGAAGTGATGCGCAAGCTTTGTTGAGAGCTGGTTGGTATTTTGTTATTATTTTGCATTTTTGCTAAAAGTAGATTAAAATAATCTATGACTTCAATTGTCAATAGGTGAACTTCGTATGGGCACAGATGAATCTACGTTCAATGCTGTTCTTTGTCAACGTTCTTTCTCTCAACTCGCAGCAACGTTTAGAGAGTATGAATCTGTGACTGGACATCCATTTGAAAAAGCAATCAAGAATGAGTTCTCTGGAGACATAAAAGACGGTCTTCTTGCTATTGGTAATATGAATGAAAATGAAATTTAGCAATATAATTTTCCATTTGATTATGATCTTTGAATTGAATTTTTTAAGTGAAATGTGTGCAAAGCAGAGCAACATTCTTCGCTGAGCGCCTTCACAAAGCAATGGCTGGTATCGGGACTACCGATCATCAGTTGATCAGAATTATCGTCACTCGTTGTGAAATTGACATGGAGGATATCAAAGAAGCATTTGAAGCTAAATATGGAAAATCATTACAAAGCTGGATTGAGGTAACATGTTTTGTTTAAAAATAATACCTATGTGTTTATATTATTTATCATGTTATATCAAAATTCATCTCTTACAGGGTGACACATCCGGAGATTACAAGAAGTGCCTATTGGCCTTGATTGGTTGTTATAAGCCTTAAATTATCTTTATTCTATTTTGAATTTTAAAATAACAATTTGCATTTTATGAAAAAAAAAAATCTCTTTATCGATGTTCCATTTGTAATTCGAAAATATTTTCAAAGCACAGATGTTTCCATAAAATCGAATTTAATATTGTATATTTTTGCAGAATTTAATATCTGAATACGCAATATATATTCGTCTTATTTTATCGAATATTTTCATTCACTATATTGCGATTATTTTTATTGATAATGATTTAAATGTTTCATTTTCTTATTGTAACATTGGTTACAAATATATATTCCAAATTAAATCTTAATGTGACAATTTTTAATGATAAAATTTAAAATATATAGTTATGTACGTACGTATACGTATTCAGAATCTCCATGTATGTTTCCTAATATGTGTCAAATACAAAATTTTCATTATTGTGCTACTTTCACGAGATGCCTTTGTATGATGTTGTATTTTTTATATAAGTATGATCATATTTATTATATTACATATTCTTGAGCTTTTTCAAGAGAATTGTAACTCATAAAGTTTATTCTTAATGTTTTCTATTAAAAATATTTATGACATTTTGCTGATTATAGTGTTATGAATAAAAATATGTCCGAACAAAACTTTTGTTATTTCATTTCAGAAACCAATATCCATTCACTTTTTTTTCAACAAGTACAGTAAGACAGTATTCAAGATATGATTTAAATTTATATTTAAGATAAAGATGTTGAAAATAACAATATTTTTCATAATATAATTGAAATTTATATGTCCATATAATAATATATATAATATATTTTAAAAACATTCAATAGTATACACAATGTACAATAGTTCTTGAAATGTGGCATTATATAATGGAATGAAATATTTTAATTATTTATTTATATCGATATAATTTGAAGGATGAAGAATATAATAAAATTTTATTGTGCAATTAGTTTTGAATTAGTTGCATATGATAAATTCGAACAATTTCCGAAAATGTATATAAGTAGAACATGATTATTATTATAAGTATAATTTTATCAATTATTTTATATTCCTTTGCGCCTTTGGAAGGTGCGAAAGCCTTCGTCATGGTTGTGTTGCCATTTTTATCCTAGCAGATTCTCGTGATTTATTTTGTATTTCCGCCGTTCTCAGAGTGATACCGAAAATGTCTTCATGATAACGGTTATCATCCTTTAAAAAAGTTGTTTTTTTTAGCAAATAATTCAACAACAAAAAAATATTGTTAAACATTTCATTACCCTTAATTTCAGCATGAAACTTTCAACATCTTGATCAGATAAGTTTCCATGTTTTTTAATGATTTTTTTGAGCGTTTGATAAACATGTTCAGCCATTGTGCAATCACCGCAGACGTAGAAATGCCCTTTCAAATCAGCTAACATTCTAAATATTTCTTCTCCTTCTTGTTCAGCTAATCCTTGTACATAAGTCTATATAAATTGAACCAGTTAATGATGAAAATTTGCAACACATGTTCGTTAATAAGATATGATAAATATATAACCTTTGGTACACCTTCTTCTCGAGACAATGCTAAGAATACCCTATTCACAACGCCTTCTTTGTGCATTTGAGCTTTTTCTTCACTATACAGATCCATTTGTTTATTACGACAGCCGAAAAATAGCCAACATGAACCTAGTTTTTTGCCACTCGATGCTTGCTCGCGACGGTGATGCCAGAAACTACGGAATGGAGCAACACCTGTTCCAGGTCCTACTAAAATTATTGGAAGTGTCGTATCTTGAGGTAAATGGAAACTAGGTGCACTGTAAAAAAATATAACGTATTAATTTTTATGATAATTTTTATTAAATTTATGAAGTGTATACCTTCGAACAAACATGTACACTTGATCTCCAACTTTTCTATCTTTGAGGTAATTGGAACAAACTCCAAAATTGGTTTTACCGTCTGAAATATTCAAAAAATTATAATTATTTCATATGTATTTTCAAAATACATACAATCAATACAATTTTCTTAGTTTTGAAAACTGATTCAAATTTCTGAATTAGGTGTTTACTACTTATACTTATGAAGGTTTTCCATTTCAAGTTCAATCGTTTTTTAGCAATTTTTAAAAAAAATATTCTAAATTTTCATACAAATTATCCCTTCGACATCAACGAGCGGTTTGTTTTAAAACCCATATATAATATGTATTAAAAAAGTAATAATATAAACGTATCTGATGATCAGACAAAAATTATTTTCAACACAAAATATAATATATTAATCACCTTGAGTTTGATAAGTCACTACAGCGACGGTTACATGAACGACTCCTTTGTTCGCTAAAGGACTAGAGCTGATGCTGTAAAAACGAGGCTGCAGAGGCATCAGCTGAGCAGCCAAAAGAGCAGCATGAGGCTTGGCAGATTCGAATTGTCTTAGAGTATCGGCAAGTGTTGGAGTGCTCCAATGTCTCCAGTCTTCGTAAGCAGCAGCATCCTGAAAGTTTCAGACGAAAATGAGAAAAAATAGATAAATTTCAATTGCAATGAGTTTTTTCTCTTATTTTACCGTGGCTAATACTTCGAGCCTATGTTTGTCTTCTTCGTCTGTGCAACAAGTAGACAGATAATGCAACAGGTTAGTGGTCGGAGGAGTGGTTATGTCGACAAATCTGGTGAACAGTTCACGAATACTACACGTAGGAAGTCGCTCATGTGGTTCCCATGTTCGTTCGACACCTTAAAATCAAATCAATCGATCAATCAGTGCAATTTATTTTTAAAAATATTTTCAACTTACGATTTGAAGTGTGAGTTTCCTTCATTTGTTCAAGTTGAACAGGCTTATCTGGGTCGTCCACTCCTTTGAGTCTTTTGATCAAATCATCGACGATGAAACTTCTGTTGCATGGCAATATTCCGACGTGATCACCAGGTTGATATTTAAAGTCGAGCTGTAAATGAAAATTTTCATAAAAATCCAATTTAATTAAATGGAAAATTCATTAATTGACACTTACATCAGTTTGAAATTCGATAAACATTGTGCAACGCCCAGTCGATTCGCAGTGCAAATTTTTCATTTGAGTTATGGGACATCCGAAAATCTTTTTATTAGAAACTGCCTGTAAGGTATTCAGCATTGATTCAGGATTTCTTGTTTCCGGTTCTGAAAATCTGACAGTGTCTTCCGAAAGTGCAATTGTTCCCAAAGCGTCCGTGACATCCTTTAACGTATTATCATCATCCAAACAAAAAGTTTCACAAGCCACCTATAAATAAAATGAAATCACATCGATCTTAAGAAATGCATCTGTTATAATATTGATACTTCGAAGAAATAATGAGATATTTTAAAAATATGGAAAGAATCCATTTAAAACTCTGTTCTCTGATATTGACATAACTCGATGAAAATATATTTACATAGTTTAAATATAAACAATGAATGAAAATGAAACCCTTAATAGTTTTCGAATTATCCTAGGATAAAGCTTATTAATTTTATTCGGGTACATTGTTGACTAAGGTAGGTATACAACGTCTCCTTATCAGAACTTATTTCGAAATATCTCATTGTTGCTTTAAAGTATCAACATATTAAAAACAATTAAACCAAAACAATTACATGAAACACTTCAGTGGCCCACTTCCTGAATGCCTGATCCTGTCCACACATCTCGTCTCCGTGTTCAATCTTCATGATCCTCTCACCGCCCAGTTCTCCGAGCAAATTGTCCACGTACTTTCCGAAAGCGCAGAAGTTGGGATAAGCACTGCTTCCCAATGCGAAAACTGCAAATCTCACGTTGCTCAAAGGACCGAAATCCTCGTCTGCCGGATCTCCCAAGGAACCCCTCAGCGTGTCCGTCTTCATCAGGGACTTGTCCAGGAGTTCGACTTGACTGTTGGCCTTTATGAACGATTTCGGAGTCTGCATTTGCACACTGAAAGTTCAATTCGGTTTTTTTGATTAATGGGAGGGCGTTTAATTGCGCTGTCGTCGGATAATAGAATTTTCCGACTCGAGCGTATTCATGAATAATTTTCGCGAAAAATATGCAAAAATATCAATTAACTCTCGACCGATTTTTCATCAAGTTTTTCCCGGATCGTTTTCATTTCATTATATAAATGATTAAAAACATTTTTTAGATATATAGTCAAACAAATGGCACTTGTAGAATATACCATTGACATGACAGAAGAGAATAGCAACGGTAAAAAAAATATTTTATAGTTATGAAAAAAAAACATAAATTTAAATTTTATTTCAATATGCTAATAGAATTTGAATGAAAGTGTATTAATCGTTTATTTAATTGTGATATATTTGTTTAAAAAATTATACTGTTCGTTGTATGAATCCTTTTGTCGGAGCTCGACCGTAACAAGTGAATAATATGCGGGCTTTGAATATTCACGAAACTTAGAGCGTTTATTTAATTAAATCCGTTTCGCACGAAATTAACATATTTATTTGTTTGAGAATATTTATTTAAAAAGCAGTAAGCAGAAACGGCATGAATGGCATGATGCATGTTTCGCACTCGTACTATACACAATACTGGCATTCAATTATGGTGAGCTCGGATCAAAACGGCTGTTAAACGATATTTACAAAATAATATATATTTCATTTCCCCTATTTGAATAAATATGAAGAATTTTACAAATGAAATATTCAATTTAAGTAATTAACAACAATCGCAAAATTGCATTTGACAAATCCTTCAATTTCGGACTACAATCCAATTAAAGTTTCTAATCCACTAAATATAGTCGAGCTATTCATACTACTCAAATCTAGATTTAAGCTAATTGCACTCTCGGAAACGACAGTTGAAGCTGCACGACCTACAAATCAACAAAATTAAGTATGTTGATGAAGCATTTAAGCATTTCAATTCAATACACAGAGTACTGCAAATTGAAGCTATCATTGCGCAAATTAACTCTTGAATATACAGTAAATACTTTGATAGTTGGCAAATTTATCGTGAAATTCATATCCCAAAAAATATGCCTTTTTCTAGAACAAAGACTTCAAAGTATGAAAGTTAAATTGAAAATAAATATTAAATCTCCAACCGATTTTTTTATATTATCAGCAAATATTATCAGGTAAGACTTGATGCTCTTTTTCTTAAAACCTTATATCTTACATCGTACAGTTGACGTTTCCTTTTTTCGTCAAAAAAAGTCTGAATATCTACTGAAATTACTTTTTTTAGAGCATTCTGAAAACAAGCACAACTCAAAACGACCGAATTTCAAAATATGACTTTCTAGAAACGAACAATCGATACGTTAGTATTCACACCGAGTAAAGAGCACTTTAGAATAAACGGAAAATCCTTTGCTTTAGAAAGGAACCTTCGGCCAGTGTAAGTCTCATGTGCTTCCCATTCATCACTCTGGCGAACACTAGTCAATTTTAACCTGATTCTCAAGTCGGCAAATTTCCACGGCTCCAACCCCTATGGGAAGCTGTTGAAATCTCACCATCGCCGACAGGATAAAGGGGATCTTTCTGTTTATTCCCGAGGCGAACATCCGAGCCGCCGAACGGAGATAAATAAAATGTATAAAATCGCAAAGGAGAAGAGCTCCACGCCAGAAGAACTATGCGCGAGGAAAACAGAATGGTGAAATAAAAAATAAACACCGACATCGTCAATGAAGGGGTGCTGCGCTTTTAAACCGCTTTTACTGCCGCGAAAGCCTTCCGATGGAGGCTGTAAATTTCGAATCTATTCCCGTTGATAACGTTGAATTAAATCAAACCCAGTCTACGTATAATATAAAAGACAGAACGAGGTAGAAAGTAGAATTGGTTCTTTCAAAATATTTTTTCATTCCATATATTCTATACACAAAAGAAATCTGGAATACCGGAATTCAGAACGTTTTCCAGATAAATTTCAATTCTATACCAAATTAAATCCATAGTCGACTTGTGAATACATATGAAAAAACTTCTATTCTCTTACGTATAAAACATAAATTTCAAATCACATTAAAATTAATAGAAAAAATCAGAAACGATTTAAATCACTGAACTAGTCCTGGAATCTCAAAGTTAGCTAATATTAATTCCAATATTCTGAGATAAGAATTTTAGACTTGAATTGAACTCCCTTCACAATGTTATATAATGCATTTACCAAAAGGGAGATTGTCGAAAAATAAACGATTACAAAATGCAATTCTGTACGAATTCAAAATAGGCACGATGAACCATAAAGATTGCAAACGTGTCCACATTTGAATGTCAAAGAACATGTTCGGCGATCCGAAACAAGCACTGTCGAAATAAAAAGAGGACATTTCGCGAACTATACGATGGCATGTGGCATTTTTGCATATTGCGAATTCTCGTATGAAACGTGCTAAGTTCCGCATCGTCGCGAGCCGAGGTTTGAGAGGCTGTAGATTCTGCTAGCGAACGTGGCTTACTAGTGGAAATTTTCAGTACCGTGTTATGTTCGTATCGCATTATGTGTTTTCCGTATGCATAAGTTCATCGAAGTGCAGAGTCGGGGTGCAGAATTGTTGCAAGTTTGGGAACATTGTCTGAACGATGATTTTCATATGAGGTTAGTTGGGGTAAGTGCAACTTTTGGAGCAAGTCCAATTGGAGTCCAATATCTCAGAAATGAATTAAAGCATTGAACTAAGTGTTATATATTATATTATATATGGTATTGTTTCTTTTTGGTATCTTACTGCTCTAATTCTTACTGACTAATTTGTTTAGTTTTGTAGATTTTGTATTAGATTTATTTTTATTTCTAGTTAATTCACAATTATCGATGTTAAGAAGTAACTTGAAACAGCTATCCAACATTCATCGCTTTAAATCTTCAAGTTTTCGACACAGAATTCTCTCATAAACTAAGATGTAAGCTTGTTGGAAATATTTCAAAATTCTCAACAGTTCGAGCGTGGAAGTTCAGTGTACTGTTTGTCGGGCGATATATCTCATTTAGGAATAGGTTTTACTTCGTTTTTGCGGAAAACTTTTGCAATAGATTCGCTTTGTGTATCAAGGGATATTTCATAAATTAGATTTCGTAAAGCTCACTAGACACAATATGAATATCGATCGTTCGATTAAACACACAAATAACGAACGAATACATTTTTAATTTATTTATAAGAAACATCATGCATCTTTCATATAATGTTGAGTGAACGTATAACCAAAAATAAAATTCAGTTCTTCTAATATGTGAAAAACGCTTCAAAGAGAGCAAACTCGTTCTTTCTACGAGACTTATCCGACATATTATATTATGATACTTTTAAAATACGAAAGGGGAAGTTTATCGAACTCGGCTGTTGAACGGTATCGAAGATGGGCGCGCGTTTTCAAAGTACGTACAAAGTTTACCCACATAACTCAAAAATGTTGGAAAGTATGCGATCGGATTCTTGTCAAAAATTCCATCGGTGTTTCTCATTCGTTTGAGCATACACACGACAAATTTTCAATTTATTTCTATTCCGTATACAAGCGTCTCGAATGTTTGTTATATGAATTAAAGCTCGTTTCGTTATTTTTAGAATGATTTACGATACTCGTTGAAATTACTCGGTATTCTCTTTCGATTTGAATATAACATCACATCGTTTATTGAAAATTGTTGACATTAAAATTTTGCATATTTCTTGAAAAATACGAAAACGATGAATATCAAATCATCATTTGTCAATATATGACATCATCAATACATAGTCCGATGCTCAAATACATACAAATGATTCACAAAAAACTTTATAAAAGTGAAATAAAAAACATAAGAGAAACCGAAATATAAAATTAAAATTGATTATTTCAATGAATCTACTTATCGAAAATTAAAACTCACTATGTCGATAAGAATAAAAATTGACGATTGAAAAGGCCAAGGGGTACAAATGACATTTTTGTCGAAATTGAGTTATGCACAGGAATCGCTTCAATGCACGCTCATTTATTTGGCGGCAAAAGGATATAAACGAATTCGGAACGTGTGCCTCAATATATCATCAAATCAGTCGACCTCCTCCTAATACATGTGGGTACATGGTCAACTTTGAAAGCGCTTTTCTCGAAATCACCGCAGAGTCCCTTGGCTTTTTCAGTCGCCAATTAGTTCAAATTTCAAATACCGGAAAAAAAGTAAAAAACATTCTCAAACGAAATGGAATCTCTCCGCCGACGCACACCCCAACTCGACTCCATAACTAATCAAGTTTTAATGATTGGTCGAAGATTCGACTTCTCGATCGACTCTCGACAAAGGTCGAATCGAAATAGTTTCCGAGTTTGAGGCAAGACGGTCGTCGACAAGTTTTCGAACGATGCGATCAAATGAAACGAGTGGGTGGCCTGACCCAAGCCCACTGAACACTTTGTACACGACAAATATTCCGAAAATGTTTACGGTTTACGTCATAGAATTGCATGAAAGTGTTTCAGAATAAGCCTTTTTACGGGGCGCTTTCCTATTTCGTTATTTTGTTCACGGTATTCTCCTAACAATAAGCCCATATTCATTTTCGCCTTACCTCAACATGAGTACCTACTGAATTGATTTTTTTTTTCAAATAATAATAAGCATGATCCAATTCAATTTTTGATCTGAATGTATACTATTATATGCTTTTTAGTCAATTGCAAAAATATTATTTTATATATTTGTATAAAAAATGATTTGTATTCACTTACGTTAAACCGTCTTCTCCGCTTACATCGTTGTCCATTCTCATGGCGTACAATTCTCGAGCGAAGTTCTGAAAAAAAAATTAAGATTAAAAATGTGTGAAGAAAAATAAATACAGATTACATCAATTCTAAGAAATTTTGCACTGATTAAAATTCTAAAATGATACTTGTTCGAATTTTTTTGGTTGAAAATTTTGAATGTGTATTCAAATTTAAGTGTAAGTCTTATCAGAATCGTAAAGTTCTAATATGTAAACTTATTAATGCAAAACATAGCAACATTCTAGTTTAATGAACATATTCTGAAGTTGTATTTCAGCCATGGTACAGATTATATCATCTACGCTGGTGCAAAGTTAGTTCAAAGTTTTGATAAATATGCTTTAAATATAACTTGTCCCGACAGCGAAGAAAAAAATAAGACGATTTACAGTAACGAGATATAGTATGAGAATTCATTATTATTTTCATAGTTAGTGAAATTGATTGCCGAAAAAAGAACTCGTTATAGCACCGTGGTTAAATTATTTCTTTAGAGAATTTTCAGTGATACTGAAAAAAAATTAAATTCAAACGCAAGACTGCAATATATCATATTTGAAAAAGATTCTGAGTAAAAAATTTGTCTAAAAACTTTACGATAAGAGGTCCATATAATAAAGTGCTTTGACATAAATCCTTCATTTCTTTAAATTTTACATCCCAAACGGACACATCTCACGAAAAAGAGAAAATTATTATACAAATAGTGAAATTTGAACATATTTTTTTATTAAAAAAAATAAGAAATTATCATCGAATTTTATTATTTTCCTTCGAATATGACCGATTATGTTTACAAATGTGTCAATTTCCAATTTCGGTCGGATGTAATCTGAAATTACAGATCTACCCTTCGGCTTTTGAACTCTCCCCGAAATTCACACCTGCGTTTTTCCGACGACGATCCAAAATTTCATATTCAATACACATATTTGCACTTGATGAAAAAAATCCGCTATAACAACTATCGAGATAGCCAAAAGCAAAAAAAAAAAATACATGAAAAACCTAAAAGCTAAAGAGTATAAGTGCACATGACCAAATTTTGAGATAGCCATATTCAAAGTAAAATATATATTTTGATTGAAGAAATAAAGGAAAGTTTTTGAGTGATTAGATTTATGTCAATAAATATATTCCATGACAAATTCTTTACTTAAAACTTCATTGATTTAAATTTCTCACTTATATGCACTTCTCCCTAGTTAAGAGTACTTAGTGTTTAGAACTTAAGCACTTAGTACTACTGCTAGGCTATTACACCACTCCTTAACTTCTAGGATCTTTGAATATAAATTAAATAAGACAATTTGATAATTATAATTGCTACTTACTTCTCCATTTTCTGGTGGATCTCCGTTTCCAAAAGTCGAAGTGACGACCAACAATAGAGCCTCGTGTTCTATCGAAGATATATCATAGTCGTACATGCAATGCACCTGTTTTAAAACATATAAACATCAATATTTAATGTGCAATGAAATATTCATTATCGTCAAGAATCTCGAGCGAAAGAATCGTAATGAATAATTCAGGTCGATTTTCTCTTTTCACCGAAGAAGGAAATATGGTAATACTGTGCGAGCACAAAGTTTTTTCGCATGCAAGTTCTTTTATAATTAGGTATCGTTCGAGATGGTCATTTTTTTTTCAGCGAGCGAGATTATGCGATTTCGAAAAGTTCGCAAGTTGAAAATTGCCATTAAGTATCGTCTCGTTAAGTGAGTCTCTAAAATATGCGAAGTTTTATTTATACCTGTTGCTTTATAAATTTCAATAAATGAAATGATTTTTTAAATAAAATTGATGAATAAATCGATGTTATTTCTAATTTTAAGTCAAATAAGTAAGCATTTAAGTGTTTTAAAGTTGTTAACTTAAATTAATGAAAACGTAATAAAGATGTCTCGATCTACGTATAAGCAACGGAGGTGTTTTGTATTCAACACAATAATTTATAGCATGTCATATTTTCACGAGTCCCCTTTAATTAATTTACAATCAGTGAAACGATTTTAATTTAGTTTAAACGCAAGAGTGAGACACGATTGCTTGCTTAATTTATTTCTCAGCCCACACTACGAAATTTACAGCTTTACGTTAATAATGAAAAAAACGAATTTTCCTATAAATTTACCGTTATATTTGAGCAAATACCACAATTTCCCAATTAAGACTATGAATATTTTATAAGTCACACACTGCATTAAATACAAATCAAACATCACCGCAATTATGCGCTCTGATATTCGAACCGAACTTTGAATGAATTATAAACTGTTTGTCGGACCACATTGGAAATCACCGCGCATTAACTAACTACCAACGAATTATTTACCACCGAAAGCAAATTCGACAATTGTGATTAAACACGCTTATATATCAAATATTGCAAATTAACAAGTTATTATCAAAGAACCTGAGCGTTGAAAGCGTGTCCGAATATGACGCCGAGTTTCTTGGCGTACTGTTCGGATTTTCCAGTTTCTGTGGCGTATAAGACTGTCGCCTTGATTCTTCTCGACAATGCCCTTCCGAAGAGTTTCGAAGTAAACTTGACTGCTCTGGCTATCTGCTTGAAGTGGAATTTCCTTCTGGGTTTCTTGCCAGAAGCGCCGACACCTCGATCTACCACGGCTCTATTTTTCTGCCAACGATGAGTCTTCCAAGCTGGATCCTGTGAAATAATTCAAATATATATATATTAAATAATGTGATTCGAAGTATGAAATGTTAAATATGAAAGATGCATTCTGAGAAATGGATTGCTTTTACAGCAGATTCACCTGTGCGCGTTGTAACGATGAATGGAAGCGAAACGTATTTGAGAGTTAGTGGTTTTGAAAATATCGGGTATTGCATTTCTATGGATTCAGAATGGATGATCTTTCGCTTTTCCAGACTCGTTAAATTAATACTTCTGCGAAATGAACGTATAGCTTTCAAGTTGATATAAGTTCGATGAACGTAGCCACTCTGATAATGCAGACGATTAACTCGTCTCTCGCATAGTTAAATAGTTCTGATCATTTAGCGTTCGGAACTTTGATAATTATAATTACTTAAGTTGCGAACGTTAAATATCGAGTGCATTTGTTCTTGTTGTTAACAAGTATCGATTAATAATTTGTAGTTGAACTTGAGCGAGAAATAAAACACATTTCGCAGACAAAATCCAATGAAATAAATCGAACTCAGAAACGTCAAAACGGTTAATATGAACAGACGATAACCAGAGAGAGAGAAAATGGATTTATTTAGCTGTAAGGTTTTCAGAAAAGCGAAAGATAATTAAAAGAACTAACGAACCCCGAGCAAGCGAAATGGTCGTTTGTCGCTAAATAAATCTTCTTTGGACGGAACCGTACTCATAATCTCTTCGTATAAACACAAACATATTACGCTTATTCGTTTGTTGTACATCGGCATATTTAGCTCGGAAGCATTCTACGCAAACTACAAATTGGTATGAGCTACCGACCTCTTCATAAAATTCATTATCTACTCAAAACTTTCCCGGCTGTAAATTCAATTTCTCACTCTCTATCAAACGGCGCTATTTATTTTTTTCAGTATTGAAGTTTATTCTACGTTAATCTGTTCGGAAAAGTTATGAAAATATACACCGAGAGGTTGTTGCATACAAATTTATACAATTCAAATCTACTGCAAAATTATTATGATTTATTCGGCTAAAAACTGGAATGAATAAATATTAATGCACTCGGAAACACTTCGATATTTATAGTGCACCCCTAAAGTCACGAACTGCACACTAATTTTCGAAATACGTACGATCCGATAATTGAATCCAATATTTTCCTATCAGCTCCGAACGAATTTTCCAGAATATTTCACATTACTTTTCCGTAATATGAAAAACGGATTATGCCGGAAAATCGAATAAGCTGCACGCGATAAAGTTATTTCAGTTCTGCTCAATGAAGTTCGAAACTAACAACACTGCGATACATTCGTACAGTATACGAGTTTTAGCATGCGAATAAAAAGCACGCTGCAACAATATGATAAAAAAGTTTCCGAATAATACATTCGAACGATCGATTTGCAACGCAGAACGTATTTTCCGCAAACAATTGCCATCAATCAGAACGATTCAATATTCCCGCTCGCAGTTTTAGTAATTATTAGCAATTAGCGTCTCTGCATTAATAATTGGTTATGTAGACTAGAGAGGGTGTGTTCGCTTTGACGCATCGTAATGTTATTTAGTTATTATCGCAGTACCTATATGGGGCCTCTTAATTAACACGACGACAATAATGATAGGCGAAGTTTTCCCTTTGATAACTTTATACTACGAATCTATGAGGAAATTTTTTCGATCGGGCCAATTAAATTCAATCTTTTACGAAAAGTTTTGCGGAAACTTTCTTGGGTCGATCGATTTTAGTGATTAAGGCGAGGTACAAATATGCCTTTGAAAATATTAAAAAAGTTACTTGGTAGTCATATGATGGTTTCAAATAGTATAGAGCCATTTCTTGATGAAACACTGGTGTTAGAGAGCTAGACATCGGCGGCACGATCCATACCCAATCCGAAGGACAACCCGATCTACAAAAGAGAATTTTTTAAAAATAAAAGCATATTTAAATAAGAAAATATTTAAATTTACCTCAATCTGCTTTCATTATCGAGATGTTTCATGAAACTTTCGGAAGCTGTGTGATGATCGACAATCGTCACATTTCTCTGTTGAAAACTGTGCAATACCGCAACATTAGCTTCAACCAAAGCCTTGTCTTTCCAAAGAGAAATCGGCGTACGCGTATCCAGTCCCATTTTCAACGCTATTATCTACAAAAATACAAAAGGTTACAATACAAAACACAAACTAAACATGTGAGCAAAGCATACAAATTCATACCTCAGTCATATTTAATCTGCTAACATCGCAGATATCCCTGCACGCTATCTCAGTGGCCATGTACCATCCGTTGAAAGCATTTGCGGTGAATTCAATACCACCACAATCGAATCTCATACCAGATACAGCTGGTAAAGCGTACCAGCGTAGATCGAGATCCTTAAACCACTCGTATCTGAAGAAAAATGAAAAATTCAGAACAACAGAAGCCGCAAGAATATATAAAAAAGAGCTAGAACGTAAAATCCGTGACGTAAATTCAAAACGGTATAAATTTCTAGAGATTAAGCCTGCCTCGCGAAACAATGGTCACTTAAAGCGTCGCGGGCACAACCTTTAATAGCCGAGGAAGAAAAATTGGTTGTAAGGTGTAATAACGTTCAGCCCTTTAATGCTAATGATTCTAAATGAATGCCCTTTTAATTATACGAAGCAAAAGGGTCAGATTTCGCTTCCAACTTAATTTTTTATGGCTCCGCTTTAATTGAAAAGGTCACACACAACACACATAGCGCACCTTACGTGTTTCGATTCTTCGATTTATTTATTTATGATTTTATTGTTTTCGGGTACGTAAATTGTTTCGAGTTCGGAACAAAGTAAAGGGATTTAGTGAGGTTCAAATGTTTCCCCTATTTTTAGAAATTAAGCTCCAAATTATAAACGGGTTACGCTTTTTTTTCAGCGTTATCGTGTTTGCGGTGCTTCTCTGTGCTGAAAAATGTTGAAAAGGATCCGAAACACATTCAGAACGAGCTTAACGCTTGCAGTAAATAATGTCGGAGAATATTACAGACGTGGGATATTGTGAAAAGCGGATTTGGACCACTGTTATAAACCTCGTAGGAATTCGGCGCATTTTCGGTAAAAATACGCTTTTTTCAGTCACTCATTTTCAGCGAACGTGCACCGTAATTATTATTTGCAGTTTTTCACTAAGTGCACTGTGAGCTCTCAACTCATATATGCATTTAATTGAAATATGGCGAATGCAAACTCTTTAATAAATATTCATATACGTTGTGAATTATGCCTATGAGGAATACGAAATACGAAATATAAATACATTTTTTCCTGAAATTGATGTCTGAAATAATTGCAGAAATCGATCGAGCGCATAATGCGAGTAGCTTGAGAATTTTTCTCAACATGAGTAACGAATCGGTAGCTAAAGCGAAAAAAGCTACATTGAATTGTTTGTTTTTGAAACTTTTCTCTCGGTTGTAACGACGTGAGTCGTTCGCAGGACAAAGGCGGTTAACCCTCTAGGGACGAACGAGTCACAACAGTTTAACCTCAAAGAACTCCGCTTTGTTGTGCTTGTTACGGCTCTATAGTTTGTGCATGTAATTTCATAAAGAATGAGTAATTTAATGTTGAACCGGACTAGGACAAACGCTAAGTTGCATTTTGTATTCCATACATTTTTGTATAAAAATAAATTCTATGCGACGACTCTAACATGTATGAGTGCACACAACAAATTCTAATAAATACAAATTTGAAATATTTTTTTTAATTATAATCGAAGAAATATTGGAATGTTAAAGCGATTTAGTAATACATTTCTCATTTATGATTTGAATAAATTTAAATTTTAGTTATAAATAATGTTTCATCGAAATTTCCATCTGAATGTACAAAACAATTCAATACGAAAATTGAAACTTTATAAACACAAACTCGAAGTGAACTTCAACAACCATTCAAACTGTTAACCCTCGTTCACTGAAGATCGAAGCCGTATCACCTGAAGCTGAGACGAAACACAGCATAACTGTTGATGCATTCGGAAACACATACGAGAACCCTAGAAGCCAAGGAATATAAGTGACAAATTAAATTTATTATCTTTGAAATAGAAACTATCTTTGAATAAGACCATTTATTTGGTTTCAAAAATAATATATTCAGATAAATGGTTTCGCTATCAATATTTACGTATCATCAGATCACTCGATTACTTTCCAAATTTCTTTAATTATGATAGTTATTCGATTTTAAACATGAATTTTTCAAAGAAATTTCAACTGCACTTGCATCCAATGGCTTTTAGTGTTCTCATGTGCATTATAAGTGCCATAAGTGCGCAATGTGCATCTGAGGAAAGCCGGAAAGTGTGTTGTCGAGGTGTGTGCCTTTTCGGGATTGCGATTCGTGAGACGGTGGAAAGTTTCATGGTGTGTTGTTGCATGTTTGTGGTGTTTCGTATTCAAATGGAGGTGTGTTCCTCTGTGGAGTTTGGTTATTGTCGTTTCGTATAATGGGAATGGTCTTTGTACGAGTTCTGCTTCGGTTATGCGTCGAAACCAAGATGTATTGTGCTAGTTATGATTTCTATTCCGAGAGGTGGAAATTGATCGAATTGAGCGACTTTCAATGGACGATTGCTTAATTTGTGAATATTGCTTATTTATATTCAAAAATGGAATTATTTAATTCAATATAATTCAAGCTTTGAAGTGGTAGTTCAAGTCATAATACATTAACAATGTTAATTTACAATTTTAAAAAAATGTCAGTGCATTATTAATCAAATGAATTATTTCAAAATACAGTAAGCAAATTCAAAGTAGGTGGGCTGATTTTCAGCAAATAAGAGATTTCCTTATTTAAGTTTCAAATTGAAATATTCTCACCTAGCGCTTACTTTGTGCGCCCGTAATTTGCTGCACCGCAACAACTTTATTTCGTCCAAATAGAAAACCTCAAAAGCTTCTTACTTCCTCTGTATACTAATTTACATACGGCAAAACTGTTTAACGACTCGCTTTCGCTGCTTGGTAATTAAAAATCTTCCCCAACTATAATACAACGAGGCGGAGACGACTTTCCGAGAGAAAGAACCGACTCGGTTCGCGTAAATAATTCAAAAAGTTTTCAATTCAATCCGCCGATGGACAATTCGAAATATGCAAAGCAATTAATACTGTCGATTAAGCTCGATCGTCTTACTTTACACTAGAATTTAAAGTTTTAGCAGGAAGAAAATAAATTGGTGAGATTCAGCTGTAAACAGTTAGAACCGATAGAGTTGAGATAAGTCGAAGTTTTGTGCAACAAATTTCAGTTCGATTGCAATTTCTTAAACAAACACCCCTCGGCGCTGCTTCAACTGTTAATTGAATTAGTTTTTGATCGGAAGATAGTTGATTTTAGTTCAAACGGCAAACACATGTATAAAAGTTTGAATGTTTGTTCGAAGCTAACAAGCTCATATGAATCAAACACATTATATACAAATATACCACTTATTAAATCAATAGTGTATTAAACTAAATATGAAAGAAGGTGGACTTGCACCATTGTCATTATAATGGTCACATATCACAAAATGTTCTTAAATCGATGTCGTTCATAAAAACACACTATGGAGAATTCCCGTGCGTTTTCCGGACAAATAAATATGCAAATGTACGTCCGTTCGCGGATTCAATTTGTTTGAAAACGCTGAAATTACTTACGTCGGATGGGTAAATTGGATTTCCATGACCAAATCCCTTGGAATATCGAAGAAGTCAGGATCTTTACCGTTGGCAGACAAGACGAGAGGCAGAATGTCCCAAGCGGTCTTCGCAGGCTTCCAGCCCAGCTTCATGCACAACTGTGTATAACAAAATTGAAAATTACACACAAGCAAGAGAGAACTTACAATATATTATTTTGAATACATAATATTGGCGAGAATCACGTACAATCGAATGCAACATCGATATTTCGATTTGAATTTTTATGGACTGACGCAAAACGAAATTTGATCGATACGTCATAACATCAACTACAGCTTATATTTAACATGAAAAATTAACGATTTTAAGTCCATAAATTTGTTTATTTAATAGTAGTTAGGGTTTGATTCACATTCGATCAAAATAAAATTACTAACCAATCAGCTATGGTTAAGCAGTTTAATCCACGATTGAACGAAACGACCTAAACAGATGTGATTAATATTAAATTTAATTAAATTTAAATACATACTTCTGTGAATTCGACGTGCATCGGATCTCCGGTTATAGTTCCGTCAGTATTTTTATATCCGGCATAACTGATCAGTTGACTGTTCCAAATCCTATAATCGTGATTTCCATCTGTGCGCTGTGGGAATACGGTTATCGCCGATCTGTTGATATAAATAAATAATTTCATGACGAATCACAATAATAACTAGTAAATACATAAATCCTCGCTGTTTGATCACCTGATATTTCCCTTGTTTGTACTGTATTTAATGTGATTGCAGAGAGCTTCGAACATTCCACTGGTAGTCGTAACGTAACGGCAATCGAAAACCTATAATTCGAAATTGTATCATATTAATTTATATCGAGAAAAAAAAAACGTGAGATTACATAAACGAACATCTTTTCGATGAAAGTAGGCTTTTTATATGCGAAAAAAAAACAGATAATAACCATTCGTTACAATAATGAAAATATTAAAATCGAGCCGTTGACTTTAATCAAATAATTTAACGAAATGAAAGACGCTTGCTTTCAAGAAAAAAATCCCCTTTTTATGCTTTCCATTCATTCGGCGCTTTGCTTTGAGCGCAACGAAAGGTTTTTTTTTAATAGGGTTTTCACACTTTAAAATATTTCACGAATTATGTTCATTACAAAAGAATATATAAATTATTTATAATGAGCACTTAAGAGTATAAGAACAAATTTCTAATTTCACAAAGATTTTTTATTTCATAAATCAGTAAGAAAAAAATCGAACATAACTATCTTTAACGCCCATAACAAAACAAAGCGATAATATTTCGACTTAATGAGTTGAAGCTTGACCGAATTTCAAAGAACCCGTTCATTTATTTGTACGTGGAAAAACAATAAGTTTCTCCAACGAATTCGCCGTCGTTCAAGATTGAGCACGGACTCGTTTTCATTACATTTTAATTGCTTTGACAAATTGCGTCTTTCGCCCGATGCAATTTTCGCTTTTGTTTTGCACTTTCCGGCTGCGGTGTAATTTCCGGAAAATTTCGCGAAAAGAAAACAGTGCGTAGAGAACGAGGAGAGAGAGCATAATGCTTTTTTTAACAAACAGCGCCGGCTTACTTATCCTTCGGCAAATCTTCAAAATAAAATTCGCAATAAACATTGAAGGAAGAGTCAACAACTGAGCTAGCTTTTTTTCGTGCTCGATAAAATTTCGTTAACACAAAAAAGGGTCTGCTTTGTCTATTAGGAAATATTAGACATGGCAGTCGCGTAATATTTGTTTTCTTTAGAATATCTGGTTATTTTTTTTTTGTACTAGAATAAAATTGCAATAACAATATTTTGCATTCAACATAGCAATATGGTAGCGTAGATAAAAACAAAACATTTTTTATATGAAATGTTTCGATGCTTGTTAAACGGTTTCGTTACAAATTTGAATTCAATGAAATCATTTTAAGCTCTTCAAATATTCTGGATCACATTTAAAATGTGTTTTTGGTACCAAATTATTAAATTCATATTGACTCACATAACAATCGAACGTGCTTTTTCAACCAAACAAATTCACACATCGATTCAATACGAATGCATGTTTGTAATACATTATTAAACAGCAATCTGCATGATTGGAACAGGTGTTGTCCAACATTCAATTACGATAATAACTCGTGAATTTTCCTGAAATATTCGCGAAAAACGTCAAACGATATTTTTTGCCGGGAAACAACTACTTTTTTGAACCATGTGTGCTTTGTCATTTACGCATATAAGATGAGCTCGAGTGGTATCTAAAAAATATTAAGAATTCTTGAATTTTAAATGAGATGTTATTTATTTATAAAAAAATAAAAAATTTCAAAGTGACATTGTGTATTCTGAAGTAAAAAATTGACATAATTAGGTCACGTTTAAGCATTTGAGTTGACTTTAATGGTACAATTCAAAGAAAATACGTCGCTAATTAAAAGCTCATTTTAACGAACTTCCACATTTTCGTATTCTAAACAATTTCAAAAATAAACAACAACACCTTCGACGCAAAATAACGCCTCGCAAAGTACATACACATTATATTTGTACAATTGTGAAAGAATTTCAACTCTTTAAGCACACTTCGACTCAAAAGGATGATATTCGAAAGGTTATTCGCGGGATTATCCGCTTCTTTGAATCGCATTCGATCGCAATATTTTCTTCCCCGAAGAAAGCAAAAGAGCTGTTCTAAGAAGAAATTTTCATCCGGAAAATTCTACATATCAATTTCATCATGGCCTGTGTATTGCATTTTTATGATGTTGCCTCTTTTCCGCTGTGATGAAGTGAATTGCCTCGGGACGAACTGCACGTGAGTTGAGTATTCGTTTTTGAACCCAATGCATTTTTCACACGCAATAAAAGCTTTTACGAAGAATTAAATAGTTCATTGATCCATTGAATAGAAATAAAATGTTTTATTTTTTTGACAGAATTTCGATGAAAATTTACTTTCGGGAACATTCAACAATGTATTGTACATATAGAGATCACAGATAGAATATTCGAATGATTTCACAAAATATATAATTTTTTCTGACACATGTAACATGGAATCCCCAGCAGAATTGAAGTTTTGAGCGAATAATCAAATCGCATAAGTATAACTACTATTTTTTTAACATAAAATCATATAAATAAAAAACGTTCGAATTGACTTTTTTACTGTTCCTTTTACTTAGCAGGTGAAAAATTTCAACGAAACTGTGCCATATTAATCAAAGTTGACGTCGGATCGCCTATCATAAGTTACTGAATAAAAAGCGACTGAAAATTTTTAACGAATTCAAAACGAAAGCGGTAACGTTTTTTTCAGATTAAGAACGACCAACATCCACGAACGAGGACCAGCACAGCTAATTTCAAATGTAAATTTACGCGAAGCTTTCGAAAATATGCGAACGACGAAATGTCAACGTTTACAAACGTGCACCTAACGAATCGCCCCACAAAATTATTTCGCTTATAAAAATGTATATCTACACACGAATGTGTTACACGTTACAGTACGATCATGACAGTACTGATTTTAATGCCTTATGAGCACGATTTTATAAATATGTTACTATATGACTGAAATATGTAATACATCATTCCATTAACATCCCCTGCATGAAATTAAATACATCGAATACTATCAGAATAAAAAATGACTATTGCCTTCGCCCTTCGAAATCATCAATTTTTCATCAGCACCGCCGCGTCGGAGTTAATATCGTCAAATTAAACGCTGTAATAAACACTCACTTTTCTACGTCATTACGGGGTCCATCATTTATTTTACGACGGGATGTAGGGTGAGGGGGCGAATCCCTACGGCCGGGGGCTGCGCCCCCTCACACCTTTATTAAGGGCCCCTCAGTTTAACTGCCTACGGACTGACAGCCAGCACACTCTTCCTTATCTGAAGCCAACTTTGAAATTTAAAGCTAACTGGTTGCTACTGCAAATTTCAAAGTGTGTGACGTCGATTTTTTTTCATAATAAAAAAATAGATATATTTTCGGAAATAAAGATGGTATCGGTTAAGTTTGATTAATTTTTTTTTCCTTATGCCAAATCAGGTTACGTTTTTCAGGTTTTTATGGTCTACATACAAGTAATATTGATTCGCTTAATTATTATCTAAAATAATTTCTGTATTTTTAATATTTTCATTTGAAGTTAATTTTTTTTTTCATTTAGAGTTCATTTTTTTCCATGAAAAAGTACAAAAAATAAAAACAGCTGAAAATTAAATTAAAAATATTCAATTTGAAGTGGGATTTATGTAACATCGTAGTACGTGAATGAATTCCGTTCTAATCTACAAACTAAAACATGCTTCATTAATAACGACTAGCTTACGATAATAAACAAGATATGAGATTATTGTATGCATACGTTTATTTATAAGATTTACGTGCCGCACCTACACTAAAATCGTTTGAAATTTCACGTAGCTAAAATCTTATTCAACATCACTAGAACCTTCTTAGAATCTTTTCAAAGACGTCGAAAATATTAGATCAAGTTCGAAGCAACGCGAGATTATGAAACTTTCATGCGAGTTTGAACGCATCTAAAAGATACGGAGCCTACGGGGACTTTTATTATAAACGAAACACGATTCATAATGTACACAAAATACATGTTTAGATATATTTTGAAAATAATAAAACACAACCCACGTCTTGGTATCGTGCGGTAGATTCGTTTGACAGAGGATACACACGCGTAATTACCGGCGTTGTTAGGTGAGAACGCGGGTAACTCTATTCAGATTCAGGCGTAGGATTAATTCACTCATAATGGGAAAGTTGGTCGTTGAAAGTGAGAAAGTAAAGGGGTTGATTTAGCTTTCGGCATACGTGTAATTTCGCGTGTAAGATCATCGTGTCTGCTAACGAGTGCTCGAAGAATGGTAGCGACATTTTACAGAAAACGCATTAAGAATTTGTAAACGCGCGAACTTTTATAACTTTCAGCGGCGTTCCTACGAAACGCTAGCAAATACGTGAAAAGCCAAAAATGTTTCTGCGGTATATAAATTTCGAGTACGAAGGGGTGCAATAGAATTTCACATATTTTTTCAGAGTAAGTTTGTTTTTTCATAAGAAAATTATCGAACAAAATTAATTAAAGACACTTGGAAAAAAGCATCTATTCATCACAACATGATAAATAGATGCATTATATGCACGTTTTGATTTAAAATAACTAAATTTGCTTATATTAAATTCATCACACGAAATAGATGCTCATACCTAGTATGATATTATACCTATCGCAAAATTTTTACTAAAATTTCACTACACCACCTGATATTTGGCATATCTCAATGTCCACTTTTTACATATATGGCGAAGCTTTGCATACATTTAGAGTGTTTATTCAGTCGGGCGAGCTGGAAAAAAAAATTCAATATTCCACTGAATATTTTTTTACGTACTTGCAGCTTGGACCACTGTATCCTTCCTATACATCTAGGTGCGTTCCTCCAGGCCAACTTGGCTCCGTACACCAGCTCAGTTTCAGTTAGTTGATATGTCCCTAAGGCTGCTACTTCAGCCTGAACGGCCAGCCATCGGCTTTCATGAGCTGGACTGTTGGCTCTGTGTGAAAATTAAATATAATATTATTATTTTGTGTTATAAATCTGTAGGTGAGATTAATACGTATGGTTGTGATTTATTCGGATGTGCGATTATTATCGAAAATTTTCAGGAGCAACGAAATTAATATTGGGTGTGTATAAATTGTGCGAGGATTAAACTGTTGCGTTTCAATTGATGGGAAAGTTCATTCGCTTCATTTGAGGATTAAGTTCGAAAGTGGAAAGCGAGGGGGGAAACAAAATTTAACTGTTACAATTAGGTCCGAAGGGCAACGAAATAATTGAATGAAAATATTTGGAATGCGCAATAAATATCCGTATTAAATCCGAGAACGTTTTTCATTATGAAAAACATTAAATATAAATCTGCGTCAATCGTTTCGAATATGAAAACTTCGCAAACATTTCAACAGAGAAATAATCAAAAAGATATTTACTTACGATTAAAAAATCTCATTGAATTCGAAAAGCGTACAAAATCTAAAAGTGAAAGGACAACGACGATACGAAAGGATGAAAAGCTTGATATACATACATACGTATAAGAAGAGATCGTCTATCTGTCGAGAGTTAAACGTTGAAACGACGATAACCTCGAAGTAGCTAAGCCACAAATTAAATCGAGACGAGTTCTAACAATCCGGCCACGAGAAAAAAGGCTCAGATAGCTAATCATAAGGACCTGTCGATGGGCTTAGCTTTGAGCCTCGTCAGCTCCGTTACGAAAAGCCTTATCCGAGCTTCATCGGAAGCACATTTCTCGCGAAATCACCCACCATTTATCAGACTAATTTATTCGGGAATTTTTACTAAAAGTATCGCCAGCCACCTTCGAGAGCGTCGTATCTTGAAAAATTATGATTTTTTATAAAAAAAATTAAAGTTGAATGAAATGTACCAAGTCTCAGACTTATCCTGTCGTTATGCATCAGATCTTTTTAAATAGAACCCAAGTATTTCGAAAATAATGCACAGTCGAAAACACTAAAATTTTAAGCTATGATGTTATTAGAATAGACGAGCGATATATAATATAAGCTTAAGAATCTCATCAGTATTCAACGTCCATTTTTAATGAGCCAATCGTCCGGATTGCGTGTTCCAAACAACAACAACAGCAATAATAATGAAAAGGAAACGATGAAGTTTTCGCGCTGGAGCCGTCATCTTGACGGAGTCGGGATTTATTGTTCGTCTCTGGAAGTCTCCAGGGACGGACTGGGCAAACATTGCCGATGAAAATTAATATTGGCACCGTTAGTTTCGTTAAAAAGGAGAAAGTCGGCCGTTGCGCTGTTTGCCCGCTGCGAGAAACGACCGACAATTAGCCGAGTGTGCTTGTCGAAAAAAAAAGTTTCGTCCTTATTATGATTTATTACATTCGAAATTAATTTTGTGCTATATATTCGATACGCTCATTTAGTTTGGATTTATTAAATTTGAATAGAAATCAAACACGTATAGTTACCAGTGTAAATGTGATTCAACAGTACCTATAGCTCACAGTACAACGAAAAATTTGTTTATTTTTTAAAATAACTCAGTTATCAATTAAATCTATTTATAAAAGTACCGAATCATCACATTTTCTTTAAAAAAAATCACACTTCGCTCGAACCAAAATTAAAAATTCCATCCCACGACGAAAATCTAAAAATACCCAAAACAGTTCGAATAATAACAGTAATAATAAAAAACCCCATTTCCCCGTAAAACCCCATAAAATACGATCATAATCGAAATCGAAAATGCGTCTCCCCCCCAAAAAAAAAAAAAAATCGAACGCATATAAAAGTATAATACATCAAAGGCTTGCATCGACACCCTTTACTACATGTACTATGTAAGTCCTGCCCTTAAACGGGCTTCAATTATTCCGGACGATGTCCGACGAGGTGCGATAATGGGAATAAAAGGGACGTTTTGCGACGTGGCCGCTTTTTGATGACTACGAGGGATGGAACAATCCCTAATGAGCTTCGAATGCGTGTTTGTTTTTTGCCCTTCGTCTTACAATCGTGAAAATTATTCTTGTTTATTTCCTTTTAAAGAGTATGAAAAAAAAGACAGCTCCCATTTCAGAACGTAAGTGGATTTGAGTCTCAATCGTATATTATACCAATTAGTGAGCGATATTAATTGTATATAGTGAATGAATATTTACACCTAGATAAGTAGCTACATACATTTCATTGATTTCATTCAAATTAATATTATTAAAACTATTCACTATACAAATAAAATCTATACATACACATTTCCTTCGATTGTATTGGGAATGTTTCGATTGAATGTTATTGAAAAATTGATGTTGAACCGACGGGATTTCTATGTTTATTCGATTTATTTTCAATAAAACTTTTGAAATTGTGTTTTATACATTCAAATTGAAAATTTTCTTGATTTTTTTCAGTTTAGATGTCATAAAATATATTTATTTTACAAATGTGCAGTTTTACACGTGGTGTGATGCAAAATTATATTTGAATTTCAACTGCAAATGAAACTTTATGAAAATGTCAAACTCCATGTTTCGTTCAATGTTTTTAGTGTTTGATGTGAATCGTGTGAAATCTGCAAAATACAAACTTACTTCAATACAAAATACAATGTTAGAATAATAGCATGAAACTAACAAACAAACATAATTAAAATGCAACTGAACTATACACGAATGCAAATCAATCTTACCAATTATAACAACCGAATCAATCAATTGAACCAAACACAATTCCATCATCATCAAGTCAACTGTCGCAGAACATATCGCAAGTCCTCAATATACATACATATACAGAACCATAATCATATAAGATAATTAAAAATCTATATCACGTCATTGATGTGAATTGAAAATTAAAAAAAAAAGTGATGTTTCGTGAGATAAATTAAAATAGAGTGCATAAGATGATAGAATACAGAAATGAACTTTACAGTCCCATACGAACTTAGCCTAATGAGAGTCAGAAAATGCATCAAAACCTGACTTAAACCTCTGTCATAATTTAGAGCACATTTCGATGGACGACCCAGAAAACACTCAAAATTAAAAAACTTTTCCTCATACAATATAACAATTGCACACTCAACACGCTCTCTTGTTCCCCGCGGCACAGTGTTAGGCTGGCGCTTTATTGCGAACCTTTTCCCACCTGTCCACTGACCGCACTAATACGAATTAGGCCCCTCGAAATGGGGGCCCGGGGGCGCAGTCCCGGCCTGTTGACCGAAGGCGACTAAGTAGGGGCGTCCGTTTGCTTAGGGGACGTCTTAGTCGGCATACGATCTCGCATAGGTTATTATTAACCGCGTTATTAAATTATGCTTCGAGTTCGAGTGTGGTGTTTGAATTTTGCATTTGTCGTTTTGACTATGTTCATTTGAGGCAATATCGCGTTTAGTTTGCACAACGGATATTGATGCGATTTTGATGATCGCTTCGGTGCATTTAAATGCATGACACGTCGTCGGTTCGGGTTTAATTAAAGCGGCGTCGAATTGGTGGTGTTTTAAACAATTTCCGGATTGTGGTATAGTTTTGTTTCTCTTCAGAGATTCTAAAATCTATGAATTGTATATTCAACAAAGTTTTTCTTAATTTGGTAATTGAAATTTTAGCCCAATCAATCAACATATAACCCTAAAAGTATTTTTTTTTCAACAGTTATGAATATTCAATACAGTACAAACACGTAATATAGCGAAAGACAGATTCAAAGATATAAATATTTTCGTCCAGCATCATGAAAATGCTGAGTCCGACACAGTATGCTTAAATGCTTTATCGTATTTCGTTGTACTATCAGCTGACGATAATTGCTTTCTATTTTCATCAGATAGGTGTTTTGTTTCTATAGAGTTGACTATAGAGTTTCTATAGAGTTTATATTGTATTTATTAATTTCCATCCAACGATCGAGAGATCGACCCATAATTATTAATTCGAAATTCATATCATGAATTGTTACAATTATTTTAAAAAACATTCATATATTATGAACTGAAATGGATAAAATATTATACATACATATATGTATATATACATTAAAAATGTAACAATGAGGCTTATATTTCACAGTAGGCGAGAAGATAAAAAGGTTAAGAAACCCTGTCTTATCCAATGCTAATGAAGCGAAAAAGGAAGGATGCGGTTTTTCCGGTGGTCCTTTTCGTAGATTTCAAATTATGTACAGTTGAGAAAAGAGAGAAAAAGGTTTTCTGGGTACAAAACCGCTCGACGACAATAACGATGTCGTGTAAAATTTGATGAGGTCTAAAGTTTTATATGTGGAAGAGGTTTTGCGTTTATGAAATCTAATAAAAATCGGATGTGTCGGTGGTTTCAGCAAATATTACAGTTATCACATTTCGATATTTGAATGGTATTTCCGTTAAGGAAAATTTATTGATCTTTGCGAATTCGAGTTATATAACGAACAAATTAAATTCGAACTATTATGGGGAGAAATAGTACTTACTGTGTACTTAAATAAAGTAAATTTCTAACTCATGTTCGGATTGATTAAACATTTGAACGTTACTAAAATATATGCGAGATAATATTTTTTCTCTAGACTTAAATCACTCTCTAAAGAATTTTAATCAAAATTTTATTTATAGATTAAAACGATGAATGTGCATATTTCAACTTTGTTTGATGTATAAGAACGAAGTAGTGTAAACATCTTCGGAAAAGCTGTAGATAGGGTGAAGGTCAAGCTGATGTTAACGAAGCCAAATATAATATTACAGCATACAACGGCGAAGAAATGTAAACATCGGATATTATCAAATTATAACATTGTGCTTAAATAAAAATAATCATAAGCGGAAATTGAACAATCGAAGTAGTAATTAATATCTTATGAATGAGTTACATAATCATATTCATTTTCTTTTCAATTCAAAAATTTGACAAGTTCTTTTGAAGACCGGGAAATCGAGTTTTTTTACAAAGGATAAAAACAACTAACAAACAAACTTTTCTGAACATTTAGGGCATTTTATCATTATTTGTCTCATCTCTCACAACGCATTCACTCAAAGAAAGACGAATTTGACGCTCGTCGACTCCGCTTACAATTAGTATTACTAAGGAAACTTGAGCCTTTCATTATCACAATGATGCAAGCCCCCAAAAAAGTCGTATTCTTTTATTTTGTTTGTTTCAAACTGTAATATATTTCAAATTAAAAAATAATAATTATTTAATTAAATATACATCTCGGAACGAAAGAAGGTAGACTTACACCGTCACCATGATTAAGAGCAAAGTTGTCGACTGGCCTTCTTCTTGATAAGTATCTCCGAACTGTGCAGAGTTCCCGGTGGCCATCGGGGAGGCTTTGCGAATATTAAATTAGAGAATGTCTAACAATCGAGCTCTTTGACTTCGGAGGCAATCAAAGTGGTGTTACAGATCGGAACCTAATTGGGTTTACCAGTGTGCGGAGACTTTGTACTTGGCGTCGAAGTGTGTGCATAAGCGTTATTTGATCACTCGTTCGTTTATTCCGTTGTAAGTTTTCAATCTATGTTCCACAAATCGGTTCTAATTATTGAATTGAATGAGATGTAAAATTAGCTAGAAAATTGTATTAATTAAAATTTAAGTTTTTGTACTTTAATCGATTTCGGTGAAAGTTTCCAAATGCAAACATTTTAAGTTTTTTTTTAGTAAGCGATTATGAATATTTTAGTTAAATTCTAAATTGAGCGAAATTGTAATAAAAAATCTCTTCTAATATTCAAAATGTTTTGAAAATTTTATAGAACCATTAAATAATATATCGAAAATTTTCTGAAAAAAAATTGAACTAAATTCAAGCATAAGCATTATAATTATGAAGAAAAAACCAATATCATGCTGTATTATACTTGGAGTGGAAAATGGTAGAAAATTAACGTAACGACATTATATTACGTTACTGTAGACTTAATGAAACAATACAAATTCGTATGAAATTTCTCTAATGAATTGCACAAGACATTCGAAATAAATGACCCGGAAAAGCTCCGGTATCAATTACGCGCGCTCTCCCTTTCTCTCTGCCAGTATTATTTTTTTCACAGAAACAGCACTTTTACACGAGCCGAATTAATTCACACTTTTCGAAACGTTTTCATTCGGAGAGCTTTCGCGTCCACGACTCCGGAAGGATAATTAACGCGATCTCGTGTAACACCATCAGCTGTTGCTTCGAAATCTCTAAAACTCGTTTCGTTGGCACGCGAAGAAGCACAATGCAGAATTTTCCCAGAATGGAAAAACGTTACGCGTGCATGAAAAACTGGTGGAAAATCGCGAACTTCGAGGTGGAAAATCATTATAAAAACATTAAGGAAGGGTGGAAAATAACGGCGTTCGCTCTCGAAGAGTGTATCGTCGTTGTTCGCTTAATTTGATGAGACAAAGGGGCGTCGTTTGTCGGCTTCAAATTGGAAAACGAATGGGTCGTTTGCTTTTTTTTTTTGTTGTTTTCACTTTGATCGTCGTGAATTTTCGGAGTTTCGGTTCTGATTAAATTTCGTGTTTGGGATATGAATACTATTAAGCGAAAGCGATAGATGCAGACGGTCGTCATGAATATTCAACAGGCGAAAAGTTCTTTCGATTGTTCGGTTTCAATTCGAAAATATCTCTGATACGTTTCGAAAATTGCTGAATTCGAATTAGTGCAATTTGCGCGAATTTAATATGGTTTCGTTCGTTTTATATGGTAATGAGCGTTTCGATGAGTGTTAAATGATTCCCAATTGTGATATAAAAAAAAACTGGTTTTTAATTTACCAGCAATGAATTTTAATTTAATTTCTTCAATAAATAAAGTCCTTAACATTTCTCACGAGTGCAATTCATGGAAATAAAAGTATCATATTAAGTAATATTTCAACGCGAAAGTGAGCGAGTGCACTCATATGAAGGAATAGAGGTGACACGCGAAATCATAGAGAACATATGAAACTCAATAAATGGACTTTAACATGCACATATGAAACTTTCAAATACACTTCGAATACAAAAATGAAAATATTATCGAACCATTTTCTTCAAAATAAACATTTCACCGACCTTTTGATAGATGCGAAATATTGATCCAAAAACTCCTTGGCATGCTTCAGCACCTCGTGAGCCTCTCTCGGCTCGTCTCCTCTTCCTGGAAGTCCCATAACACTTCCCAGACATGTGGCCTCGGTGCATAGCGGCGACTGGAACAAACAGAACGATCGATTAATTAATCGCTCGAAGATCGCATCGGTGAGTGTATTTAAAATAGTGGCAGTGCGATTGTCAAGTTTCATAATGTGCGAGAGCGAATCCAGCCGGCAGCGGAGACCGCATTATAAAACGGTTGTTTGTCAACTGTCCGGATTTCCGAAACAATTTGCACAAAGGATAGAAATGCGGTGAGGTTTTAAACGCTTTATTGTTATATATATTCGAGAATATTAATTATGAGATTATTCAGAAGAATCTTTAAAAGTTTTATTTTTATTTGAATTTATTTGATGTGTATTTTTGCTTTGAGTTTTAACATGATTAATTTTACAATGAAACTAGAGGTCAATATTGAATGTATTTCGAGATATTTAATCGTGAATAAAAAATATTTACATTAAAAACTACTTAAATGATTTATTATCAAATCAAAATAGGTTATATTTTATAATAATGATTGAAAGGATTCGTATACTACACTTTACATTTCAAATTTCTAAACATATGAAAATTAAAATTATTTCTAATTGTAAGTTTCAAAATCTTACTCAAACTAACCTAATTTTACTTATTGAATATTAAACTGATAATATTTCCCACAAGCATTAATTTCTGTAATGAAAAAAATCCAAAAATCGTAAATCTCAACAGAACTAAACGAGCTTTCAACTAAACGTCACTCGAGACTAAACGGAAACTCGCAAGACAACAACCTCCGAAACACCAACTAACAAAATTCAAACAACCTCACGAAACCACCCGAACTCACGAAATCACCTAACCTCACATAAAACCACAAAAAAAAAATCCAATTATCCATACACGAGACGAATAATCGAATCGGCATCAGCGTCGCGGAAACGGGCTAGCGTAGCACCGCATCCGATTACCCATCCCCATACGAACGTACATACGATATAATAGCATTCAACATTTAACAGTTCCAACATCCACTTCCTCATCCGGCGAGAATTCTCGCTGTCAGCTCCCGTCTCGAGAATTCTCGAAGCCCTCCCGACAATGCCGTCGCTTCGCTCTCGCTAATCCCGAAGACGTGAAACGTATCAATTATGTCGTCGCTATTAAACGATGGTGTTGTTGTCCTCGAATGTGTGTGGGATATCATCTCGCCAATCTTGACGCTTTCCTTGTATGATATTATACATACAAGGACCCCAGAAGCCGAATGGAGTAAGTGACAAAAGACAATAAGCTAAATACGCATATGAACCGTGGCACGCTCTATGTCATAATTTATACATCGTCAGAAAATACATTTGATATACATACATAGAAAAACGTCTACTTACAATTAGGTGCCAATTTCAATATTCATTTTTTCATACTAATATAAAAAGTACTTGTTTTTTAACAAAAAAAATGTCATTTATTTATTTAGATTTGAGACTGGCACTACAATTTAATTTAAATGACACTACAATCATAGCTATTGGAGTCGGGTACCAATTTTTTCATTTCTTTTGAATCGTCGGAATAAGTCGTATTTGGGAACCAAATTGCAGTGATTTGAATTTATCGCTTACACCCCTTGGCTTCTGGGGTTGTTATGTGTGTGGGATTCGTGGTGAAAGTCGGTCGGAGAGGCGTTGAGCGGAAGATGACGTTGATGCGATAGTTTGGAGTTGTTGAATATTGATGCGTTGTTTGGTTGGAATGGAGTTGTTTCGTTCGAATGTAGGTGAAGGTTTGATTATTTGAAAATTGATTTGTTTTCTGTTAAAGCTTAGTCACTTTGAATAAATTTATTTAATAAACATATCGCTCGCTCTTTTTGAGAACGTTTTTTAGTAGAATATAAATGTGAAAGTTTAATGACACGTACTGAAAAAATATAAAGCTTTCAACTGAAATTTTATCATGCAGCATCATTTTACGTAAAACTACGGTTTTTTTCTACGTCTAACAATATTCGACTTATGACACTGTTCAAAATAAAATTTATCAAATATCTCTCTCATTGCACAGATGAATTTTCCACACTAAATGCTGAATTAAAAAAATATATATACTGACATTGCATACTACTCTAGAGATTTTTGAAACCTTATGAACTTCAAAACAGCCGAAATTTCAGATATGACATTCTTTAAAGACATGAGCGATAAATGTAAAGTATAATATAATTTGAAGATTCATATTTGAGTAGAGTGAAAATCGAGCATAAATATTTATATTGAAAAAAAATACGTTTAGAATTTTGAGTCTTCGGTACGAGAAAATCTATGGAAAATCTATGTATAGCTTTGATATTTTTTATCGGGAACATTTCACAAAAGTTCACCGAAGACACGTAGGGTCATATCTCAGTCATTTTCCCAAGATTAGACGAAATCTAGTCACGAGAACGATGCATGGAGATGTCCATCACGTGGATTTACGTCTAGCCAACTTGTTAAACCACAAAGAGCTTATACGCTATCATTCCTGACGGATTTTAAAACCTGAGATGGATTTCGCTCCAAAAACCCTAAAGTAAATGAATGCACACGTGTCACAGACGAAATAAAAAAGTTTTCAAATTGAATTAAATTATCATGCAGATGATTGAATTGAAATGCGCGATCATAGCTGAGTTATTGAGCTTTCAATTCGCGTCGATACTACGTAGGAGTTTTCCGGCACGAAGGTAAAGTTTCGTATTATTTGTTCGTGTTTTTCTTTCGTATGGAAAAGTGCACGTACAGAATAAGCGAATAATATGGTACGTGTTCAGAAGTTTAAAAAAGTTCAGTTGCAAGCTATACGCGATAACGCGAATCGATACTCTGTACACGGATACCGTGTTGATTTTTTTTTTCTAAGCAGTGTAAATTTACAGGTATCCATTCGAGAAGATGTGAAAAAAAGCGTAGTTCATTGTTGTGGGTGCTTAAACTGCTTAAAAATTAAACGTGCGATATAAAACTCTATCGAGTTTCACACGAATGTATCGTAAATATTTAAAACGTTGAAAGATGAAAGTTTCGTTCAGTTAACGACTTGCTTACGCTTGTTTCAACTTTGTAAACTCAGATATGTGTATACATAGTATTTTTTTTCAGATTTATAACAAAATATTTCATTTTTGTATATTGTGAAAAAATGAGTCTATTATTTTTTTTAGTAAAAACGACAATTGTTATTTTGCAGATAAAATTAGAGCATCAATAGCGAAGTTTGATTGATTGTTTTCCAAATAAAGTTGTTTGTTCGATCTATGTTCGTTATTTACTGAAAAAAACGTACGAGAATAGAGTGTGGAATTTTCACCATGTAACTTTTCACTATCGAACTTCCAGCATGAATTGATTGATGCTTTTCGTTACGAATAGAAAATTTAGGAAAAATACTTTTCCTTCGTGTATATACTAAAAGGAAATCGATTTTTTTCTCAGAATCTTTGAAATTCAACAGTTAACAGTGGTACTCACACATGCGAGAAAGATGACTTATATGAGAGTACTTAATCAAATAGAGCATTCCCTTTGATATGACTCTTGTACATTACGTTAAAGAAAATTTTATTTCCGTAAAATTTCATACATGAATTCTTTTGGAATGAAATTGAAAATGAATTTATGGAACGAGTGTTTGAGCAACGAAAATTTGAAAAATATTATAACACGTATTGGATTTTTTCAAAAAGAATATTCACATGAAAACTCATTTCTTCGCTGAACTTATGGAGATGATTTTTCTTTATTATTTAAACTCGCAAATATATATATTGTTTACGTACGTTTCCCTCATTGAAATATGGTAAGTATCTTTCAACAAACATAGTGAAAATAAGTAAAACGCTCAACATAATATTATTTCAATATTACGAGTTAAATCTGAATATTTATGTTTACGATTTTCGTGAAGGCAATATATCATGATGATTATTTCAAGATTTTAGCATTCAGATTAGCGGGTTTAATTAATATTAAATATATTAAAACAATAAATATTACGAACAAATATAAGTGTAATAAATTGTATTGGATTGAGAACATACAATATTTTACTCGTAATCCATAATGAAACTTCACAAATCCTCTGGTTCGATTCAATCCCAATTCAGTAATAAATAAATTCCACCGAAACATAAGATAAAAACCATCGAATCGTATTAGCGATAATATTTATTTGGTGATTTACAACATGATCCATCTGATAAGATATTTCTTCTTCTATTCCATTAAGAAAAATTGTTTTATAAACAACATTTTTATTTATGCTTTAAAGCTATTTTAAATTTAAATGCAAATGGATGGAATTCTTAGAGATGAATGCGAATTTCTGCATCGCGTTAAAACTCGTACAGAATTTATTATGCGCGAAATATTTATAGAATCTAGTAAGTTTTTATTAGAATTTATTGTAAATTTGTATAAAATATTCAAAGTGAGTTCATTTAAAATTTAATGAATTCAATTTCTGGTAAATCAAATCGTCTTTATATAAATATGTATAATAAATAAAACACATACAAATTTGTAGACAAAATATACACACCAAGTCACATGACGGAAATTTTCGTTTATAGATCCCGGAACCATTTGTATTATTTTTGAAACCTAACGAATGGACCAATTTTTGCTACTCGACTCCCACGATTTAGTAATTTATACCCATTAACTTGTAAGATCTTCACATAACGTACCCTATAATGAAATACCCGATAAAAAAAAATATATATAAACACGCATTAAGAAGTCCCCCGGAGATCTCAGAATCGCATACTAGAGAAATCACAATTCAATAACGCGCCGCTCAAGTGGCGAAATAAATTTCGAATCGTAACCGGGGGATTCAAATTGAATCTTTGCCGCCATTGAGCGGCGGCCGGTACAAGGGCGTATTTTATCGCGTTTTTACCGCGCTTTCGCGTTCGAGTGGTCGTAAGGCGTTGTAACGGCCGAATCGAACGGTCGAGCGACCGTTAAGGGGACGACGCGGGCTCGTAACGCCCAGTGGTGTAGTGGTAAATTTTGAGGTAGGGGAGCGCTTGATTTTCAACACCCCCCCCCCCCCATACATCTTTTTCTTGCACATCCTTATGGAAACCATATTTACAATACTTATGAAAAAAAAATAGTCGGCACAAATTGCTTATTTTACGCAAATTCAGCGAACAAAGTAATTTTTTTTGTAGCCAGTCCTAGAAATTCTACCTGCTACCGTATCGAATTGGGCTCGATTTTTGCGAAAACGCACATGGCTCTCGAACTCACCAAACAATAACATGCAATAAATTTTGTCAACCGGAAATGAGAGAATGAAGAGATGACTATTCAAAGGACGTTGTTACAAAATTCGTTATGTGCAGCAAATGTTTAGAATTTTATGTGTTTTCATTGCCTTTGTCTAGATTTTTTGGATTCAATATGTTTGAAACTTTGATACTATTTTGATATTTGAAATTTTCATGGGGGAGCGCGCTCCTACGCCCGAAAGAGGTAAGGGAGCGCGCTCCCATGCGCTCCCCCTCGACTACAACACTGGTAACGCCGTTATCGGGCTCGTGGCCGCCAGACGATCGCCGTTATTGTTAAGGGGATTCGTGAACGTGCGCGTTTGTATTGGCGGTTGGTTGCATTGCTCGATTCGCGAACGCGGCAAATTTCTATGCAAAGGTGTGTTCGCAATTCGTTTTTTTTCAGGATATTCCCTATTTGATCGTAGCTACAATTGTACAATCATATTTTTTTTTCTGTAATGAGTATAAGAAATGAATTTTCCATTTTCACTTTGATATAAAACACCTAGTCTAACATTTTAAAGATAATGCTAAAATGACGTCCTAAATAGAGTATTTGGAAGTTTTTCGAACATGAGAGAAAAATAATTAATTTCATGAATAAAATTGACATTCAGATGCAGTCAATTAATGAAAAACTTTTGCTTCACTAAATTTCGAATATTCATTATTTAGATATTTTTATTCAAAATACATTATACAAAACCTTTCAATATGCTAATTAAAGCTTGAAATTCAAAAATACAAAATATTCAACTAAGTTTAAGTAGAAGAAAAAATGAAAACTGTTAAATTTTCAACGAAATCCTGCAAAAAAGTTTACGACAACCAAACCCATCATCGCTACCCTGAAAGCCATCTTCGAACGAGTTTCAAAGAGATGCGAATCCTTTCCAGCATCCCTCGGGATGAGGTCGAACCTCGACGATAGCATGCAGGTAATGCAAACACATCACATACACCCACTCTGCTAACATACGACACGTGAAAACACAGATCATACTCACGATGCCATTCAACGCAAGCTACAATAAGAATTACAACATTTAGGGCTGATTTTTCCACTTGTTTTAACTTAAAAAGAGTTCTTTTTAACTATAGAATTAGACGCTATGAGACGCATTCAAACTGTGAAACTCGAAAAAAAAAATCGATACCTAAGTTATACTTTAGTTTAGGTTAGTTAAAATATTAATCATTATCGATATTTTTTTAGAATATTAACTCAGATATCAAACTGATTTAATTTCTCGATCATTAATATCATATTTATTATTTTTCCAACAAAAAAAATCTATAGAACCAATTTTGACTTAATAACTAACCGCTGCTTTAAAGTACCATAACGTGCGTTCAAACTATGATTTTGTACATATTATACAATAATACACGTGTTAAGGGTTGACTGCTGATCTTCGTCTAGAAGGGTTTTCGTATTAATAGTAGGGTTATTGTGATCGAACGACGTTGTTTAACCTTATGAGCCTTCTGACCGCTCGTTTGTCTAGTAGTGACCGACTAGGATCGTATAGGATTATATCAGGATTATATCGAGCTGTGTGTCTAGGACGAGTTCGATGGTTATATGGCGTTGGTGATTTTTTTTTATCGATGCCGATGATTTATATAATATGAAAATGTTTTGTTTTTTTGGGTGAATTGATCGATCTATTCATCGTTTGTGTGGTAAAAGAAAATTATTTTGAATTTTAGCTTTGACTTGAAAGGTCATTTTGTATAAAAGAATGTGTTTACATACTATCAATATTTTATGAAACAAATTTCAAGCTCGTTTGAATATAAGAAATATTGAAAAAAAAATGAAATCACTCTGATAGTTTCAATGCGTTGAAAAGATATTGATTTAAGTCTAGAAGAAAATTCTTTGAAGTGATTTTTATTCAAGAAAAATTTAAATCATTTTTCAAATTTTCATTAAATTGAGTGAATTATTAAAAACGCATCTAGAATTTTTTCTAGTAGATTATTCATGGCATTCAATATTCCGCGTTGATCAAAGAACGAGAAAAAATGACCAGCGTTTATAAAATTTTAATTAAATCACTATGTAATAAATTTTCAAATTTTATTTGAAAAACGTTAAATTTTTAAATAAAAAACACACGATTTAAAATCAGTTTAGATTCGCGTGACCGAAAAACACCGAACCGTTAATCGTCGGACACTTTGCGTGCGATCACAACATGGAATCCTTCAGCACTTTTTCCCCTCTTTCGTGTTTCCATGTATTTCTTTTTCTTCGTCCAGCTCTTTTTCTTTCCCTACCACTATTTCGCATTCAATCCGGACCACCACAAGGGTTAACGATTCGTGCAAGGAAATGAAAAATGGAAAACGCGCGCGTTCGCTTCGAAAAAAAAGATGAATTATTTTCGCACACCCGTCTATATTTAGGCCTTCGAAAAATGTGAATAATGGGCAAAAATTGCTTAAAAAGAACTTAAAAAGCGAACAAAGGCGAGTTCGAAGTGTTAATTCGAAACATGAAACCGAGCTGGGGTGCGATAAATTGAAATTTCATTCTGTTATCACAGAAAGTGCAAGGCTTTTCTGGGGTTCGAATCGTAAATCGAAGGCGCTTTTTATTTTTATCTTTACACGTTCAGAATGTAGGAGTGTTTCTGAAGAGCGATTAAGGTTGGTGAAGATCGCGAAAAATTGCAATTCGAATTCTAGTCGCGTTCGACAATTTCAATAAATGGCTCTATTGCAAGACGCCGCGTTCGATTTATGCCTTTCCGATATTATAAAAATTGCATGCTTGTCTCCGAATCTGTGATTCTGAATAAAAAAACGAAAAGGTTGATGACCACTCCGACGCATAATTCCGCTTTATATTCGAAACAAAATGCCTACGGAAATAAAAAGTTTTCTATATTATGCACGTATAAAGTCGGAACAATACGGTTGAGAAGAAAATCATGCAAATTGCAACACGATCGACTTGCATCCTTCGATAAATATTCAGATTTGTATTCGTTTCGTTTATCTCGAAAGCGAACGAATCGTATCGTTCTCCTGCGAGAGGAAATAAGAGATATCTATCGCGACGGTTGATCTTTTTTTGTATTTCGTTTTTGATTGAAAAACGTCTCGTAATTCGTTTTCGGCCAAAAGACTCTTTAAGTGGCGTGTTTGATTAAATTTCGAGAGAGATTTCAGTTAAATGTTTGAATGTTGCGCGGCAATCAAAGGATTGTAAACGAAAAGTCAACACGAACTTCAAAGCAGGATCTATACTTTGTTAAATGGATCTTGATTGAAAATTTTCTGCGCTGCTATAACAGAGGAATGGGCTTTATTCAATTTGTAGTATCAGGTTATTTCATCAATTCTAAAAAAATATCAAAAGTACGTTAAATTTTTATACATAAAAAAGGGTATTTGTACTCTGCATATTTGATTATTCAATATTCAAATTCATACCTATGTAAGATCTTTTACAAAGAGTAGATAAAACATATAATTTTGGAAAGCTAATGGTATGAACATTATGAAAAAAGGCGTTTTTATTTGCTCTAATAAATAAGCAAAATTAAAAATTAAATCCTATCATTTCCAAAAATGAACAATTTTCCAAATGATCACTACAAAATTACATAAAGAACCAGATCATAATAACAAATCAGCATCATACAAAAACACATCGATTAATTTCAATAAACCATCCATTATCATACGCCAACAATGCAATAAAGCGACCGCGTACAAAATCGACCTAACGACCAATTCTACAAGCACAAAGCCAAAAATTACCCCATTACAACGCCATAATATCAAGCAGCACACAACAACGTTAATAAACCAAATAGTTTGAACACTGCATTACATCCGAAACGATGCGAAATTGAACGCCGCGGGCGTTAATTACAAACTCCACTTGTTATTACCGCGAATCGTGATTTCGAATCGGAGCCAAAACGAGCCAATTACCATCTAGTGGCGAATTCGCCGAATTTCGACATCTTCGAGGGCATTCGAATGGTTTCTGACCAAAGGAATCGTTCGAATCGATGCTGCGTGACCGCAAAGGTACGTTTTGGTGACGGCTCTATATCTACTGGTGAAAATCAGGGAATCGAATACAAAATCTCGGGATTTGGGATGTTTTTTAAGCAAATTTTTATCCCGGGACTGGGTTTTGATCCTGGTAATATCGGGATTATTACTTCTTTGAATGCCATGTGAAATGTAATAGATGCTTCACACTTTAAGCTGATATTTTCAGTTTTCAACCGAATGTCAAAAAAATGAATCAAATCATTTTATACACATCACTATCCGAATTATCCTAAAGCGATTCATTTTTTTTAACATCAATAACATTCTTCCTGCTACGAAATTATACAAAATCTCAATACTGAATAGTCACGGGATCTCGGCATTGAGATTTTAGCTCGGGATCCCGGGATTGAGATTTTAGCTCAGGATCCCGGGATTGAGATTTCGACTCAGGATGTGATTCCTTTATGAAGATTGAGATCTCGTTGGAAGGTTGGATAGTGAGGCTTTTCAATGTGGGACGATGGGGTATTCGGTTTTGAATAAACTGTATCGGTTTAGTATTGAGTATCGTCACGTGCGGTTTGTGGTTTTTCGTTTGTGCTGAATCGTTTTTCAATTAATATCGGTTGGTTTTTGCGCAATACTGGTAATTAAATTTGATAAAAAATCGACCCTTGTTAATTTTTATTTTCATGCTCGTTTTAAAACTGTCAGCACTTACGAACTTCGTTAGGATTAATATGGGACTAAATCATTGAATTTTCCGCAATATTGTATTTTTAAAGCAATTGAACTTACGGAAAATTTCCATCATCGAAGTGATAAATATATGTATTTAAAGTCAAAACATTCATTCATCGTAATTTTCTCAAAAGGTGTATAAAAATATTTCAATTAAGCTACCGAGCTATAAACGATCAAACGGCTAACGCTTTTCCAATCATAATTCACACATTCCCTGCGAAAGTGCGTAATACTTAGTTAGACATCGTAAAAGTTAACTGTCGCAGTATTATTAATCAAAACGTTTACGCCTTTAATTAAATCGGAAACGAGGGACGCTTTATAGGAAGCGTTAATTTATAATGGTAAACTGTTAAGCATGATAAATTCAATAGAGATAACTAGGAGCCGATAGACTTAGACCGCATTTTATATTGTATAATATTATATTTAACGGAAGCGATCGATCGATAATAATTTGATATAACATTTTCATCACTTTGAATTGGTTGATCAAAGAATCTAACGAAAGCATTCATCGAACTGTTGAATACAAAATTAATATATGTATATCTTCTAATACAATCAAATTGCTTATGTTCTACATTCAATTTTTATTGAAATTCCATAAAAACTCCAAAAATAGCAAAATTTTGAAACACCGGGTATAGTATAATATGAGCATTAAGAAAAACAATAGTTTCATTTGTTTCTATAAATATAATATTCAGTTGAAAATTTGCAAGCCGACGCATTTCCTTGTCATTAAAATGTACACATGTACGTCAGAGCTAATGGAAACATTGTTTTTCTTAATACTGATTCTATGAACTTTCCAAAAATGCATTATATTATACATATTTGAGTGGTTTACAAAATTCCGACGAATTGATAACAAGGAACCAGACTAAAGACCGATGTTTTCACTCGTTAGTAGCCCTAAAGTTGCATTTTTCTTTTAAAGCTCGACGCTATGAGAACGCGAATGTACCATGCAATTGTCAAACTCTACATAAAAAATGTACAAATTCGGTCCTAAAAACCAGCCTTAAACGGAAAGGCGTGAATTTGGTAATTTCTTGTGAATTCGTTCTAAAATAGCGTTTTCTTCGGACGACTACCGGTTCGGCGTAATAAATTTTGCGCGGATTTTCGGCGAATATTTATCGCCCAGTCGACTGAGCGACAAGCTCGCGCCTTCTTTTCGGAAGTGAAATATCGACAGAATAAAATTAGATCTCGCCGTCGTCTATTCTTGTCTTGTTACGCGAAAGCGATTCCAAATTGATCATAAATCACGAGCGCATCGGATTACGTCATTTTTGCGGTAACCGGTAACCGGTGATCGCACTGTTTCGTATGCACGGCGTCGAGCTTTTGTAATAAATTGATCGTAATCTGATTTTGACTTCGGTAAGAACGTCCCCGTCTTTTAAAGTGATTTGTGCCCTTATTTATGAAAATGGTGTAAGTTCAGCCTTCTTTCGTTTCGATTGTATTAAATATTTTGCTTTTGATTTTACTAGGTGCACAATTGTAAAATTGATTATATTTCATTTTTATATATAATTGAAATTATTATGTCAGTATGTTATTTTTATCAGCCTTATAAAATCAAATTAGGTACGTTAAAAGTCTCGAAACGAAAGAAATGGGACTCGAGTCATAATCATAGTTGAGAGCACACATATTTCCGTTTATCTTGGAGACTCGTACGAGCGAATGTTTTTTTTAGCGAAAAACGGTTCGCGCTTGATCAAATGTGCAACGCTAAAATGTGATTCAATTTCGTCTTTCTCAGCCGTAATGTGTTTTCCGTACTAATGAAAGAAAAATATTGAAATTTGTAATGTGAAAGCAAAGATATACAATTTTGTTGAACTTTCGCGAGTGTAACGCTGCATGAATTTTCCGAAAGGCTTTAGGCGATTTCAAAAACTCGCAACTCCCTCGCGAACTTTGAACGGCACACAATAACGGATTAAGTTCTTCCGTTGAGATTTCCTGCATATTCAGTGCATTACGACATTTCCTCACACTTACTAGATACACTAAACCGCCCGCTGTACGCGAAATATCCGACGTCAAAGGCTCGGGGAAAATTAACTTGTGAACTGTCGCTAAATAATTCACACCTAAGCGTTGATTAACCCTCGAATCGCACCGCGGATCTTTTCCTTTGTGCGAAATTCCTCAGCGACGAGCCGAGATGAATTCCTTTGAGCTTTGTTTTAAAGGCGTCCGTTGCAGAATCTGCTGAAATTTTTATACGATACGAAAGAAGTGCGGTTAATGACCAAAAAACACACGGCTATTCCGTGGAAAAACTCGAGAAAAGCACGATATCGTTTGGGGTTTTTAGAACCATTAGCGGTAGAAAGCTGCCAGTCAACAAGTGTCGACTGTTATATATTAGAAGGAAACGGTTGTGGAAATTCTGTCTTTGTGTTTTGGATAGTCAATGGTGAAGTTTCGGATTTCTTAATAAACGTAAGTGAAGATTTTTATGCGTGGATCTCTCGAGCCGAAACCGAGTACGAACATGATACGTGTTCTTGAAAAATCGAATATGTATGAACACGTCTTGTTATATGATCGCAAGCTTTATGGTGACGTGTGAGAAAATTCTTTATAAGACAATACGGAAAATGTAAGCGATACAACTGAATTGTATTCGTATATTTGAGAGAATCGCGTATTTGAAACACAAACGAAATTTATCTATTTAGGTATACAAAACTAGTATGATTTCTGAAGAAAAGTAGCAATAGAAATATTATTTGATTAATTCAAAATCAACTGTGAATATTATAATTGCATTATTTATGGAAATGACATACAAATATAGCATATCGATCAATGAAAAATACTTCTATACGGTGATACACGTTGAAAACTATTTAACGTCGATAACTATTCACAGGGAAATTTTGTGGATGATATAAGGTCCATTGTAGTGTGTTGCTGTTTTGCATTTGAAATGGCAACCTTTTATTATTTACGAGTATGACGCTAGAGAGACTCATTCAAAGCGATACAAAAAATATACAATGTAAGGCCGATTTTTTTTTGAAGAAATACGCGTACTAAAGAATTTATCCACTGTTATGCAATTTTGATAAGTTATATTTAAATCAAACTCATGCGTTGTACAATAATTCTAACTAAATTTTTTAAATACTTTTTCAACTTATCTATTAAAAATGGTTCATTTTATATGAGCAAAGAAAAACTTTTTGAAGATCCACACGATTTAAAGTATTTATACAAGTAACAAAGTCACAAAACGAAAAATATTTTTTTCCATACATATATATTTTTAGACACACACGACTCTGTTCACTAGCACATAATTTGGGTCGTTTTTCAAGCAAATAAAAAAAACGCCTTCTCAAGATGGATGTCAAACAATATCGAATTGCAAGCACGCGCATCTGTTCGGCAAAGCCTTTAAGTCCCGAAGCGTACCGACGGAAACTCGGCATCTGTGTTACGACAAGATTGAAGAATGTTTTTCACTCGAAACGACGAAAATAACAACGGGAACACTCGGAATCATCGGTGTCGGTGTGTATTTTTTCATATTTTTTAATATTCGTTTCCGCTTCCGAGCGATTTCGTTCCGCTGAAAGTTTACAGCTCGCCGCGGAAAAAGCTTCCGATGTTCATTCTCTACGTGGAGAATTTGAGATTTGATCTATCGGTTTGTGTTGTTGAATAAATTTGCGTTTCTGATGCTGTATATAATATTGTTCGTTTTAAAAATGTTCAAAGTTTATTACGTAAAATTTCGTACGCGAATACTTTTGGAGTTGTGTTTCGGCGTGTAATTAAATTGCTCTAAAACAAAATTAGTACTTTTGAAATTATTCCGTATGAAAGAGGTTCACGTACTTGAAGTACTTAATTAATTATTTCATAATTTTGACGTTTTACATTATCATATATAAAATATTCACTTGGACTGTTTACGAAATATTTTATAGAAACGAATTTAATCAACGCTACACCAAAAAGTCTTAGCATCGGCGAAACGGAAAGAAACTTTGAAATTTACAAAGAACGCATTTCGCATACGAAATATTTAATTAAACAAAATAATTATGTATTTCAAAACGCGAACTAACGGCTGGACGAAGGAAAACATGCAAATATTTTATTACACAAATGAAATATGAATTCGAATGCGAAACGAAACTGCATACAAACTACTAATTCAGATTTTACTAGAATTTTAATACTTTAAACTAACTGAAGATTTTTAAAGTCTGAAATAATTATTAAAATGAGTCGTCATAATACTCTGGACATTATTACATTGAAACTCATCGCAGATGTAACTTACTGTCCATAAGTCGATCATAATACGAGTCCAGTGTCACGAGAGCGATTCTCGTTTGCAGAACTTCGATATTCGCACAACAAACATTTGCCAAGTAATCGACATGGTTGGCCGAATGTCTTCGGCGACGAAGACATCTTAGTACAAACAGTTCGAGAATGCACTCGAAAAACTGCAAATCTACAGTTGCGCTATTCTCGTCTTCGATTCTTTTCCCTGACCGTAGAACGTCCCTTAGATAAAGTATGCACGTCGAGTATCCCGAGCATTCACAATTCAGCGGTAATAAAACCTATGCGATTGTAAAAATCAAGAATGAGCAAAGGATTTAGATGCGAACCTCAGACTGTTCGATCCGAACTCAATAACCCTCATGTTTTACGATGCAAAGATAGAACTTTTATCATATTCGCGATTGATTGATTATTTTTTTGGTCGATTTTCATCCGACAATTCAATTCTGTTTTAATTTTGTGCGATTATTTAAAACTTCATTGCTTTTAAATCCGATTAAGATTTGCATAAATCGATCAGTCAGAACGAGGTTTAACATACGCATAAAAAACACATTAAATTTATTATAGAAAACAAATTGATAGGTCACTATTGAAATCCAATTTCAGTATATAAATTAACTTTCAGATGGTATTTTAATGTGAAAATGATATGAAAATTTCAGAATGAATATTATTATTTGTTTAAATATTTATTCACTTTTTATCCCATATAGAATAAGTAACACGCCACTGGTTGTTGTATGGATTCGAATCTAGATCTTTCCCATTAAATTACTCAATGTTTAGATTTAAATACTGATCAATACAATAAAAGCATTCATCATACGATGATATAAAACATTTTCACATCGAACGTTCATAAGAATCGTCATAACTTCGATAATACGACGAAAAAGTAGAACGATGTCAACATTTGACTTGCTAACGTTTCCCTCCCCTACTATGAAAATTTTTACATACGGAACCTTGCAGCGGCACTTTTCCGAAAAAATATACATTCACATAATACAAGCATGGCAAAAAAAAAGGTTTCAACCCCCAAAAAGAGCGGACGTCTCTGGGGGATGCGGTTATTTTTTTCCCATATACATATATATTTTTTGTTAGCCCGTATGCGTAATTGAGCAATTCATCCGTCCCGATAATCCGTTTCGGATTTATTTGGCCGTATGTGTATACGGCGGTATGCAAATTTGCAATAAATATGAATTTCGATAGGTGATCCGAGGTTGTGGATATCTTCGTTTTACGACGAAACATTCAATTCGGAAAATATGTTTTATCGAGGTCGTAAAATCGTGCGCGGATCGGTATAAAAGTGAAATTATTATTGTTCGGGATGCTGTTTGTTCTAGTTTCGACAGTTTTTATTAGTCAAGTATTATTGTTATTAATTTTTGCTATGAAATTTATTGTTAATATTGATTATATGGAAATAAATGTTCGTATGTATGTCTGTTTATGTATCACAAAAAAATAAAAACTCAAGTTACTTAAATTCGGCAATTTTGAAAATACACTCATACAATCTTTCACTAATACGACTAACACTCAAATTGAAAAATATCAAATCATAATAAATTCAACTTGAATAATACTATGTAAAAACAGCTATTTTCATGAATATGATTCATTTTTTATGAAAATATATCGAATATGAAATATAATGAAAATGTCGAAAATTCGATTCAACATACACGATCCAAAACATTTCGATTTGAGTGAGTGTGTACGTTTCGCCGATAGAATTTTCTTACATATGTACATACATACGTCGAAGAATTTTTTTATTTCGTCCAAACATGAGACTTAGAATTTATTAAAAGAGTTTGCGGCGAATACCTGACCGAGAGAAGAATCTCGATTTCTCGATTTTGGAGCGCGACGAGAAACCCTCGACGTTGACGTCTGCTTTGATTTCGTACAAAGGACCGTTTCGTCCTCGGAAAGCTTTCGAAAATATTCAAAGGGGCCAAAGAAGAAAAAAATCGAAAACCGCCGAACGGATTCCTTCAATTTTTCCATTATTGCGATATTGAAAAACAAAACGACGCGCTCGAACACCATATTGTATTTCGCTTTTCGTCTACGAAACGATCTCGCTCATTATAAGGAGCGATGAGCATTTTTTTTTCTGTGCTGATGAAAATATAGGAAAAAAATTGCACGTAATATAAAAAAAAACGAACACAATGGGACGCTTCTTTTTTCGAAAATTCGAAATGAGAACAAAAGTTCGGCTCATTTCGCGATGTCGGAAAATATCGCACATATCATACACATGTGCGCGACTATCGACTGAAACGGAATCTAAGATTTTTCAAATTAAATATAAATTTTATATCCCCTTTCATTCAGTGAAATATAATAGTAAATGCATCATACAATATTTAAAATCTAACTGACCAAAACTGCTTTCATATTCATGGCGATTGTTATGAGATTTGAAATAGCAATCAACGATTCGGACAACCAATCTCGATTGCGGTTTGGATTCGACGATGGTTTTCGATGTGCGAATCAAATTATGTTACATTTCGGTTGAAGATTGAAAATAAACATCGGTATTTACACGAAGATACCGCGTCATGTGTAATTAAACTCGATGGCTATGTGTGGAAAAGTGTTAGCTTGAAATCGAGTTTAAGAGTGCTCGAGAAATTTGCACTTGAATAAATTACTCGATTTCGTATAATTCACACATTAAGTGAACTCAAAATTTACAACACAAAAATTTTAAAAAAATTCCACGTATTTTAATCTAATATTGAAACATTAACGAACGTCTGACTAGGCGTATCGATTCAAAGTAATTTTAAATCAATTTTCACAATCACGTATTCCAAAAACAATAGCCAATCACAACAATTTTCTCATATTCTCATTTTAAAAGGCACGTTCGTCTGACTGTGATGTAAGAACGTAACATAACATAATTACACATGTACATAGATCCATTGTGCGAACGAACCGAACGAGCATTCGAACACATAAAATCGAGTCGAATCGAACACAAAGGATCGATACGTTATTATTTATCGATTTTTACCTTTGAAGATATCGCAATGCGAAATCGTCACTTTAAGAACGAACGTTTTCTAAACAAAACATCGTTAGGTATTCGTACAAATGTACATACTTGTTCGTGTATATTTCGAGAGAACACACATTGTTTTCTGTACGCTTTCGAATTTTCGTTAATTGTAAACGGGTGAATAGTCAAAATGTGTATCGGTTCAACTTCTCGCCGTGTTTAAATTTAGATCGTTTGAGCTTTGTTGAATTTCGAAACGTGTGCGAGAAATCGCTTTAAGATCGAACAAGAAATCCATCATATTTTGCAAATTACATTAAAACAATACGTCAATGTCTCGAGCGAATTTCAAAACGCCGATCTTTTCGATACGATCAACTCGAATTGCTTCACTACAGAACAAAATCGAACGACTAGAGTTATGAAAAAATTGTATATTTCAAAAAAAACGTGTTCGAACAAAGCTGAATTTTTAAAAATTGAATTATTTCGAAGCATCCCCCTTTAATTCTAGTTAAACGAACGGATGAAAATACCGCCCATTACTATTTTTTTTCGAGATGGTTAACTCGAAACCCGCATTTGTGCTACACAAAACAAAAAGCTCTTGGTTACAACACACGGAAAAACTCACACCAGGGCTTTTATTTTTTTTTTAATACATACCTATAAATATGTATGAAACAGCTTGATACAACGTTTTCGAAAACATTGCTAATCTACGCGAAACAAAACGAATTAAACTACACAAAAAACGAGACTATCTCGGACAGGGAATCGAATCCGGAATCTCGAGTTCCCGAGAAAATTTCAAAACCGAAATTAGTACCTACTACTTTCCATAGTTAAATTCCATCCAAAGTGAAATATTAATCTAAAATCTATCATAATTGCAAATAATGACTAGTCTTGAAATGCCGAGATTGGTTATTCGTATATTAGTAATCTCAGGAGAGGAATTTTGCTACGGTATCGAATTTTCTAAGCAGGAAATACAACAGATACAAATACGCACATCCACGTTCATAAATAAAAGAAAACCGAAAATCTCGCAAGACAGTTCATGTCATCGGGAAGGTAAACTTGCGTTCGGCATACATAATGAACTAACAATCCTCCGGAGAGACGAAATATATACTCGGTTGATGGACCACCGCGGTACGTGACGACAGTTTTTCCACGAAAATGGGAAATGTGCCGAAATCCTTCGAATCCCTCACTATGGATGCTAGCTGTGACACTGTCCAAAACACCCACTTTCTTAATTGTTGGGCTGTAATTTATCAAAGTCGGAGGCGGAAAGCCTCGAGATGTGGTCCGCGCACACGTGGGACATAATAGAAGTGCGCGTCGTACGCTAATGCCTCGTTCCGTGAATTTATTTATCCTTCTGAAGAACGGATGTGAGCTTTCTTCTTATTGGGTGTCTAAAAAGGAGCTTATGCGTGTCGTTGGCAGGTTTTATTTTCGTATGTTTTTTTTTTTTTTGTAATCAAATGTATTTTTTTGGAAGTGTGAAATTCAAAATAAACGAACTGAATGATTGATGAAAACTAAAAATAGGTGAAAAAATCTCACGTATCAACGTATTCGAACCGTAAAACGAGTCGAAACAAAACAAAGCGATAGAAAAATAAAATGTCGCAGCTCACTCACACCGTATATAGCCAAATTTGCTCAATTTTCCCGGAGGCGCTTTTTCTTTCGACGGCGCGAAACCGAAAGTTTCCACGCTCTTTTCAGTAGAGACGAAATGTCGAAATTTTAACTCTACTTCAACAAACTCTAGTGAGGCTGCGTTTGCACTCAATGCTTTCTTTCATTCTATCCAATTTTAATTTGATGACTCGATCGATGTTACTTTTTTAAGTGAATGTCATAAATTTAATGTTAGAACTTATAGTTTTTGTCAGATTATCAAAATTTTATTATTTTACTGAAATAATTCGTTCCACTATATTTTCTATCCAATTTAATCAAAAAGAATTGCAACTATGTATACATCTGGGAAATTCTACTTATCGTTAACGAGTTGGTAAACATTCAAAGTTTATCTGCGCAATGTTTTCGATTGATGAATTTTATATTTTCACTAGATTTTTAGTTAAACTTCGAGGTAACTTTTCAAAGAACTTACACAACTTACATTAAAAAAAATTAGAAATATATTACGTTAATTCAACATCGATCGATACAGTATTTTTTTTTTTTGAAATTCAGGATGATCTCATATATTTATTTTTCGTTAATAGGCAATATTCACATACATACATCTATAGATAAAATTATTTCATGGCATAATTTACAAAAATTCATAAGATCAAAAGTCACAAAGCACATCGATCATATAAAGATACGCCAATATGTAGTCGGTACGACTGCAAATGTTCGGATATTTGCACTGATCGCGACTGCGAATAATTGGATATGTGCACTCATTACAACGGCAAATTATTGGATATTTGAAGTCGCAACCAATATTTTATCGAATTTAACGACACTTTCGACTGATAAATGTGAAGACAGCCTAAAACAAGTGTGTGTCGCTTTGCGGCCGTTGAGAAATATCGAGATCAACGCCGTCGGTGGATTATCTCGTTCGAGTGCCCCGAGGCTCATGAGTCTTCGAAGACGAAGACTGCGACGAGAGCAAAGGATTACGTTTCGCAGCAACAATTACGACATGTGTGCGAGATTAGTGCTCCTCAGGTGGGGTGATTTGGGCGGAAGAAACATATAGAGGGAGATGGGTGGGTGTTGCCACCCTCTTTTTGTTCGCGGTCGCTTTTGACGATTGTGCTTTTGCCGTTGAACGGACGGTAGTCGTGTGTTGTCTGGTTTTTGCGTTTCGGTTTTTTTCATAGACCCCAATTTTGAAAGTAAAAAATATATATCGGTTCAGTTCTAGTTTTCTTTCTGGTCAAAAATGGGTTTCGATTTCGGTTGTTGACGTTTCTTGTTTTTTTGTAAATTGGATTTAGAGGGTGGTAATTTGAATATTGATACGTATACTATTATGTACGAATTCGTACGTTTAATAGACAGATACGATGGAATGTCTATATTGGAGTACAATCTGTTCCATTCGGATTGTTTTAGGTTCGATTCGTGTTTCTACATGAGAATTTTTATTAAAACCGTATTCATTTAAATGTTGATTAAAGTCCGTTTGAAATTACAATGCTATTTTCAATTTTACAAAGCTGTTTTAAAATTCGTGGAAACTTAAACAAAGCGATATTTCAAAATATTAATATGAAAATACAACCGAATTGAATATCCCTCAACAATTTACATTCAATAATAATCTTTGAAAAAATATATCATTCAAAAAATAAAAATCTAAATAACCAAAAAATGAAAAACATCAACATCGAAACGACCCATCACATCAACCCGAAAGCTCAAATTTTCCTCTCGCGCACAAAAGCGACCCCGAATTAATCTCGATCTAACCCAATAACGTACATGGGGACAGAGCACACAAACCCCCATCGTTACGAAAAACCGAAATTAAAACAACCCCTCGGCCTCTTTACGACCTCGCGAACTTCCCACGATCCAAAATCGCATCCAGATCCGCGCAGTAGATTGTTTTCCCGAAAATCGAGGCGCAAAGAGGGGGGGATGTAAAAAGCGAGGGGCGGCAAATAAAAAAAAAGTCGAACCTGGGCCGTAAACGGGAAACAAAATACGAGAGGGTGCGCCCCTTCGGTTACACGCCCCCCACTTTGGTCCGGTGAGGAAAAACCGAGGGAAAACGGCCGAGGAAAAGTCTGGTGGAACGTAGGCGTGGATAGTGTTCGTGGTTTTGGCAGGGGTGTGAATGTAAGTTCAATTGTGAAAAAAAAAAGGAACTGCGATCTCTGCTTCGGTTCTGGGTTCCGGTTGTAAAGTTCTATTGTGATTAGGGGTTTGAATGAATTAATTTTTTTTATCAAATTTGTGTCTAATTTGGAATTTTGAATGTTGTATGTGTTTATTGATAGCTTTAGACCTCATTCATATGGTTTGTGTCCGTAGTCTATTGTGCACTTAATTCCCCTCTGTTACTAACAATAAGATGGCAGAGCGGGATACATAGATAATAGAATCCATTGGATGCAATAATACAAATGTGAATTGTATAACAATGTGTGAATGAAACATAACAATACTGATATTAAGCTACTAAACGAAAATATACGCAACTCATGATAAGTGAAACTGCATCTTGTGAAAAGCATAACAAACAAAACTTAATTATGTAAAATATATAGAAAAACAATTATTTTGCTTTTTATATGAAAACAAATATGGAAAACTGTTTTAAAACTGGTTGATGTTTGATTTTTTCGATACTCCGCAACCCTGCATTTCTGAATTCGTACGTGAAAAAAAGGTCTGCGATGTAAAAGCGTTAAATACGGGGGCAGACTTCGAATGGAGCAAAACCGCACAAAAATTGAGATAAGATAGACTGGGAAGAAAAAGAAAAAGGTTAGTTTTTATTATTGAAGTGTTTCTGGAGCATTGACGAGCTTTCGTTCCATCTCTATTTTACTATTTTTTTGCGGCTTCTCTACAAGTTTCATAAGATTGTCGGAAAAAAAATGTTCTATAAGTACACCTTTAAGTGTTTTTCGACCTCGATTAGTATGCCGCATACGGTTCTGTGCGTAAAATGAAAAACAAAAGATTTCGAAAAAATGTAGCATATAAATCTAAATCTTTGCATTCAATTCATACATACGAAATACACAAACAATTTTCTCTTTTTTCAGAAATATCAATAAAACACTTGTACTTATTTCATTCTATTTAGATTTTAAGAAATAAAAATAAAGAAACGACATCAACGGATAAAAACGCAATTTAATGCCGTGAAATAAATTAATTTACGTTCGTTTCGATTGGCGCTCGTATAATTCGAGATTTTTCTTTTATTTTTTTAGAGAGGCGATAATTTCCTTCTGCCTCCAATCTTTCCATTAATAAAACGACAACGTCCCCTAGCTAAATTGAAAAAAAAATGTAAGAAATAAAACAATCTTCATCCTACGAGCGAAAAAGTCTCGTTATTGTATGCGCGTCTTGTTTACATAGTGCGCTCGTTCATCACAAAAGGTCTTAGCGAACACGATTTCACATAATTAATGGAAATTTGCGTAAGATCGAAATTATTTACTTTTTAAGTGTTTCGATACGACATCGCCCCTTTTGATGATTCGATTCTGATCATATTCGGAGGCAATTCCGAAACGTTATTGGCGTACCTCTCGTTTATTGTTCGTTGTATTTCGAAGATATTATTTGTTTTTGTTTTCGGCAGATTCGCGTTCACTTTCGCAACACACGAAAACATGTGCTACCATCTTCGTCGACAATAGGACAAAGTACAGAATTTCAAAATATTTACGAAGGGGAACGACAATAGCGTTGTGAACGACACGCGTGTATCATTTCCATGGGAAACTCGCAATGATGTAATTAATTTTGATATTTCCATTCATATGATTTTCAAATTTTCCCTTAGAAACGTTTGAAGAGATTTGAATCGTAATATGATTAATTCATTACAATTAAAATATGAGATATTTTAAATACATATGTATATTACGAAGGAATATATTTGATTCAATATGTTACTCAGAAATTCTTAATATTTTCTTTGATTAATTTGATGCGAAAGCAAATATTGTTCAATGCTAATTTATTTGAGCAAACTCTGAAAGTATCTTCAATATAATAATCGAGAAATATATTTAGAAGAAGAGATACATTTATAATGAAAAACATATATTTCTATACACACATAGGGTAAACCATCTCTCCAGAACTTACCCTATGCGAATTCCTATAACACATATACAGAAATAAAAAAGCACCCACATTCGGTAGTGTGTGATAAATAACAGAGAAGGATGACGATCATGAATGCATAATCAAGAAAACCTGTGGGGTAACTCATCTCATATTCACACGAAGGACCATAGAATCAAGACGCTCACATTTTCGCAGTTCATCGTAAATTTTCGAAACACATAAAAAAAAAACCTCATTACTCAACAATTTCGTCACGATCGATATACTTCGATCCGAATCCGGATAAAAATTCCGAAACGTTTTATATTGCTCGAGTTCGAACAACCGCCGGGTAGCGGCGCGAAAATTAAACGCTAGGGCGCATTTTCACGCCGATCATGATTTATGAAACGATTTAATAGATATTAAGTGTCAATATATTCCAGTTTACGTGTAAAATATTGCACGACTATCTAGTGAGGGTGTCCTCACGATGCGGGCGTAAAACAGAAACAATGTTTACATCGCAGATAAGACGGACGCAATAAGCCTACTTCGCTCACGGGAGATTTTAATAATAAATCTACGAGCCATCACTTTTCGCTTGGGTAATTACTCGAAAATATATTATTTTACCGGAAGATTTCTAGACTTACATTTTATAAAATATCTGCTGATTTTTTTTTTATATTCGGTATTTTTATTTTGTACTTTCGCAAATTAATAAATATTTTTTTATACATATATACCGATTGTAGAAATGCTATTTAAGAAGATTTCACATAAGAAAATTATCCTCAAGTCTAGATCTGATGCAAGAATTTATATAAATGTCTATAAATCTGAATGAAGAAGCAGTCGCTAGGGTAATCGGTGAATCAATCACTAAATTGATCGATTCCAAGAAGTCGGGAAATGCATTGGAGGAATTGTTTCGAAAAGCATTATATTAACACATTTCTTGAATCAAGTGGAATTAACATTCGAAGAAAATATTCTGACATTCATATTAATAAATTAATCTAAGAATATACATTTTTTTCTAGGAATCGTCAGAACATCGCGAGTAGACTAAGCTCGACACATTATGCACAAATATTTCATACTGCTTTCCTATCAGCTGGCTTGATCAAATGTTAAGAAAATATATTTTTAATTGATTTATTTACTAGAAACTAAATCTAATACGTTTTATAAGTAAATAATGAAATTTTACAAATCGCAGTTCATGCACGAAAACAATGAAAGATTCAAAATCTTCCCCGACGATCGTTCGAGCGAAAAAGTAAGGATGCGCGAATCGCGTAAGACACCTCGAATATACGGTTTACAAATCTCATTTTTCGCCTTTTTGCACATACAAACACACGAAAAACGTGGCTTTTTTTCCCCACGTGCATGTATATATGTATGTATGTGCATAAAAAGTGCTTCTGTTCGATTCTACGTTCACGTGAATAATGCGGCGGCTTATACTATTGACAAGACGTTCGCAAGGCACGCGAGCTGAATACATTTCTCCAGTTTTAGAGCGAATCACTTAGATGCCGACAAATTGTCCAAAATTCGCTCTAAAGTTCGTACGAGACGATGGCTCTACCCATTCATGGCTGATCGTCTCCGTTTTGCGATTCGTTTGACATTCAAATCGAAAGTGGTCGTTTAAAGATGCATATGCTTATGACGTATTCAATGTGAGATTGATTAGAGTTAATGTTACGATTGATATATTTTGTAAATGTTTTAAGTACTGATAGGTAATAGTGCGTGCATATAAAAAAAAATGTACGTACGATCATGTACAAAAATACGAGCTCGCTGTGAGAAGCAAATGTGAAGAAAAACTAATTGTAAAAATAAGAATTTCGATGCAAATGGCACGCATTGCGAAATTTACTAAATGTTATTGAATTTCTTTGACTTCAAATATCAACTTGTTAACTTTGAATCACAAACAACCGAGTTACACTACGAAAAAAATGTGAAAATTTCAAATCGGAGAAAATTATTCAAAATCTTTTTGATAAAAAATACGAATCGAATGCATTTTCTTTTGACGACAACATACAAACGACTTATAACGAAGCCTAATCATCATCAAAAAAAAAATCAACTATACAAACTAACACGTAATAAAAATAGAATTCACTCAATATTACATATCATAGCCACATTTTCACATCAAAAAAAAATATTTACCCACATACATACATACATAGAAATACGAGAGACTTAAGAAAAACGTCATATTTTGACGACGCGGAAAACGGACTTTTCTCCTCTCCTTATACATATTTACTCATATACGCAAGCAAAAAAAAAAAAATAACCATTCCAGAATCGCGTTTACTTTGCGTCGAGAAATAGTAAGAGATTTGAGCGAAGGTCTTCTTCGGCACTCGTGCTCAAGAGTGCGGACTCATAAGCCGACACATTAGGGCTCAACAGGCGCGAATGTGTCAAAAGGGAAAAATCTAGGCGGAAAATTCCCACGGGGGGGTTGGAGATGTTCGAATTTTCCAAAGCGTCATATTTTCCCGGGTCTTGATGATAATGACACAGTCTAGTCGCTTTTTCACCACGCACTACTCTCTTGCTCCCCCCCGTACGAATATCACGCATCCCGTAATGATCCGTTGGGGAGATACGGTGAAAATCGTTCACTTTCTTTGGTTTTTATGGTTTAAAGGAAAAAAATATAAAACAAAGGTGCTAGAGTATCATACTATCGATTTAAATCTCGACGTGACTTAACCGAACTCAAATATATCTAAACTGAAATCAACCTAACATGCAGTAAGTAGAAAAATCTAACCCGACTTAATCGAAAACAAAATCCAAGCTAATCAAATGTAAATAAAATTACTCTAAAATTATTGAAATTTATAAAATACTTCATCTACCTTTTGGTATAGGTATAAGATTTTCCGACAAATTACGAACTAGTTTACGCGTTAAAAAGTGAATTATAGACATCAACACTTAAACCCTAATGAACTGAAAATGTTCACACGTTTTAGGCCCGGTATTTCAATTAGTCGAATCCCCTTATGTTCATATGTAGACCTATGTATGTATGTAGACCTATTTAAATTCTCTCGATAATTATATTTGTCGGAATGAATAAAAACATTATTTTTCTTAACGATAGATAACATTATGGTTACAAAACCAAAACCAAGAAAATATGAAGAAAGCCTGTACGACATAATGACGAACAGGTTTTTTCCATACATTCGTGGTTTTGGTTTTTTCACCTCAGTGTGAACTAGGAGTGAAAGTTCCTTCAACGATCCGATATTTCAGGAAACACCTCAACTTAGTGCCATTTCATCGTATATGCGAATATGTCATATTAAGCTAGTGTTCCCCCCACTCAAAATTCGCACCCCATTCGAAAGACGCGTGGAAAAAAAAATCGCGCCGTAGGGTGGCAAAAATAGAAAGCAGAAGGGAAAACGTCCTGAGCCCGCCGGCCTATAAATCAATCAAGCATTCATCGTCCCTTTTGAGCGTGAAAAGGTCCCGAAAATAAAAATTATAAATCCCGCGGGATAATGGGGTTTTCACTACCGAAGGGCATCGGCGTCCGTCAATTGTGCGCGCGAAAATGACGCCTTTCAAAACGACACGAAATCAATTTGCACGCAAACGTGCGGTTTTTTAGCTCTGAATAAAATTTACAATAAATGTGCTTTTATATTATATATTCGTGTATATTTCATATTTTAATGGTGCTAATTTGTGCGTCTGTGACAATTATGTTGTATTCGTGGCGCATTATATTGATATTGAGAGAGTTGCATTCAAACTTAATTTGGGTTCTATTGCATTAAATCAAATTCGTATTTACAATGGAAAATCATTATATCTTAGGAGTATATAATTTTGTTTTATTAGATATATATAGATTGAATTGATATCTTTGAAATGCTATTTGAATGCCATGAAAAATCGAAATATCTACGATTATGTGTAAAAATTCTAGATCATCATTAATTGTAAGCATGAATGTCTGGAAAAACATATTATATGTATTATACATTATATTATATGTATATCATGTAGCTATTTTAAAAAGGAATGAAAAATACTGAAATAATAAATATTTTATTTGATGTTTAAGCAATAAAATATTAAAGTGACATATAATACAAGAGTGCGTCACTTCATATTTAAATTTCTTTTCCAAGTAAATGAGGAGAAATGTGAAATTTATCGGGAAAATGAAATTCTTTCATGAGTCTATTTATAAATATATGAAAAATAAACAAAATGAAAATTTTCGTTTTAAAATATATTGTATACGTAAGACATCTCTCATAATTAATGCTACAGTGCGATGATAAGCGACGAAATGAAACGACAAGCGGACAGTCTGTCAAAAATTAACATCTAGCAAAATTCACACAAATACGTATACGTATAAATACGTTTATTCGTAAACCTGATGAAGCTGTGAAAATTTCTAAATATATAAATAGAAAGCAATCACAGTGAAGATCAACCAGCTCGGAAAATTGCTTAGGAAATTACCACAGCGAACTTGCGAATGCATTCCATACATTACACAAATGTAACCCCGATGTTGCAAATATTCATAGAATGTCCACCCTACGAATTCAATTTCATTTTTTCTGAATGGTTTGAAATGAATCGCAGATAAGGTTTGGAGCAACTTCGCGAAACAATTTGTCGCTTCCGAAACGATTTTACGTTATAATTGTTTATAGGATCAGGAGAAGTGCTGCCATTTTTATTATTATTTCTTTCTGTTTGTGCTGTTGCTTTTGAAATTCGTATCGGAGTTAGAGATGTTTTCGTACGCTGCTACCCGGAAAATCTTTTTAATAAAGCAGTTGTGAGTTTTATGTATCCGGATCAGATATTACGTTATCGATTTCAAACACAAAGTGTTTCGAAATTAAGAATTTCTAGGAAAATCATATTAAAAATCTCTAATTTTAAAATTCACTATACTGCGTAACTGTTCATCGACCAATATTAATTTTCAATTAAAAATTATAAATAGATTCATTTGAATTTTAATTGAATGATGAAAGTTATATTTCTGTAATCTATCGCAAACGAATTTCGATCGACCGATAAATTTTCCGAAGTTCATTCAAAGCATGAACGAAACGAAAGTCATAAGTTAATTTTCCCAGATCAAAAGAACATTTTATTTTTTTCAGTCGAATGAACATTGACTTACCGTAAAACAATTTGTTCAGCAATTTTAACATCGAATGTATTTCCAGTCAATAAAATTAACTCAATAATAATAATCTTTAATTTTACAATATCAGCAATTACGATTTTAAGCTATCTCATGTATACACATATCTTTAATCATTTATATCAGAAACAGAATTACACACTTCGAAACGCAATACCTCTAGGCAATAATCCTACACACCTAATCAAAACGACCATCACAGATCAAATAACAGACATATTAATTCACCACATCGAAAAAATTAGATAACCATCTAAAACGCAATTCACCACCCACGATTGAGCCGCTTAGAGCTAAACCTGACCAACTCCATGAAAATTCAACAAAAAAAAGATGAAACCTGTTTGATAAATTTTTCAAAATCCATTTATTTTTACAGACAAATCATTTGTTTTTGCAAAAAATTCATTTGTTTTATGATATGAGAGTTCATCGCGTTGAACTCTGAACGGCTCAATTATAACACTACAGCTAACATATTCGAACACTAGACTGTATGCGTTCTTCAGATTGTACCCGAATCTGCGCCGTTCGATCGAGCCATCATAACCATCATTAAATCGAAACAATCGAAACGTAATGACATCTAATCTACACTCGAATCGTAGCAGAGAATAGAAAGACCCGTTAAAAGATCTCCGATATGGAACAAAAGTGAAACTGCAACCTTGTCCCAGAAGCAACGGTGGGCGATCGAAAACGATTGGGCACGTAACAGGGACGTCGACAACTTTTGACATCGCGAGGGACACAAGAGAAAGGGGCTCGGATGTTAAAATTAATTCTCGATTATATGCCAATATTGGTGTATAATATTATCAGCTTCAATAAAGTGCAATGATCTCACAAACTGAGCTATACTTGATCTATGAGACTTCACTCTGATTGCGAGTTTTTTTATTCAAGAATTTTTATTTAAATTCTATTAATTGATAATAATATTGCATAACGATGCATTTTTAATAAGATGAAAATAATTTATTAAAATAAAAGTAACCCTATCGTCTTTTTGGTCTTTTTTTCTGCTTCTAGAGTAATGAATTAGTCTGAGGTTAGCTTTTGTTCCATGACACAATTTTCTCTAGCTTGATTTGAATACAACATTTTCAATAGTTATCTTCAATGTAAAATGATGTTACAAAGTTTAATTTAATTAAGTAATTTCATGAAACAATATTCCCATTTAGTGTGATTGTGCCTTCTAAGGCATAATCGTATAAATTGAGATAAATTCTAACTAATCTCATATTTTCATACAAGTGCATTAACTTTTTATGGGGATTATTGTAGAAAATTGTTATATTATTACAGTTTAACAATGCACAACTTTCAATCGTCGACATTTACCTTATCTTTCATCATCATTAATTTCAGGGCCCAACATTCACTCTATAATTATATATTATTAAATCATGTATTTACGATAAAACATGGTTAACGGTCCACTGTGACGTTTTCTCTCGGTACGTATGTATTTAAATGACAATGTGGCGCAACGTGAGGTCGAAACTCGACTCCTTGGTCTTTTTTTCTCTTATCCGATGAATGGATATTTTTCTTTCGCGATCGCAAATCGAGTATGTTTTGTTTTTTTCTTCACGATACACTTTTCTGTACGAAGGTAAAAGCCGCGTACGTGAAAATGCGTCATGCGAACGTTCAAAGGAAAAAAAATGTAAATACTGAATGTGAGGTGTTACGCCGTTAACCGAGTTAGTTCTGTTCGTTATCTTTTGTTCAGCTGCAAATTATGAAGGCAAGCCACATGAAATTATCGGCTTTCAGATAAATTCATTATTTAAATTCTAATTTTTACAATTTTGCAGCTGAAGTTTATTTCTTTACGTGGAAAGTTCATATTTTGAATTGTATGATCGAATTCGTTCGGTCGATGTTTTAGTTCGATTGGAATCTATTTACTTTCAAAATGAAAAAAGTTGCCACAATTTCAAATTTAGATGTATTCACGAATATAGCGAATTTCTAAGTTTATTACGAAAATATGCATGTACAGTGATTTATTCAGAATTCTCACAAGAGATGATATTAAAAAAGTTTTCACTGAAAATAAATAGTAAATCTTGTCAGAGTATATAGGACTGAACTATCAAATATCAAAAATCATTCACTGTACCAATCTCTAAAAATACTAGATGCAATATTACAAAAAAATTTGGATAAAAAAAATCAAAACATGTCGAGTTTTGATATAACACGAAATCCACATATACACCACAGATGACATAATATTGTACAAAAAAATCATGTATCCCTGAAATAACATCGAGTCGCTTTTGAACAATGTTCCGAAAATAATCCTATAAAAAGACAAACATCTATTCGGAAATAATTTCCGATTCCACTATAGATCCGAGAGAAAGTCGACCGTTGAATTTCATAATTCCCAAAACATATCAAGCGAAAAAAAACAAGGATCAATGGAAAATTCGACATCATACAACACACACACGCACTCAAAAGATATCCAGAAAACTTTCATGGGGAAGGTATTATATTATATTAAAGGATAACTCGAACTACGTGATGATTTTGTCAGACTTCAGGAATGTGAACTGTAAAGGTACGTATAATAGTCGAACGTTAATACAGAAATAATATCGAAGATTATGCCCCCATGACATACTTTCACGATTTCTCACCATGGAATCCCGTAGAAAATAAACATGGACTTTTCTCCCCTACCATCGAATAAATAAACATTCGATTGCTACCGAATATATCATCTTATTTATTACATGTCGCAGTCTGTTTATCTTACATTTCGATTCCCTCATTTGTTTTTGTAATGCGCATACCTATCGTACATCGAATCTGTAAATGTATGTTATTTAGTCTAAAATTTTTAATGGATATTGAGGAAAAAATACGTTTTGGACCGCATTCGAGTGAGATATCGTTAAAGAGTCTTCGTAATAAAGAGCGGTAACATTTCATAAACGAAGTAACGTTATAATTACGAACTTTTTAATTACAAACTTCGACCCGTCCTAAAGGCGAACTTTTTTGATTTTTTTTTTTATCAAACGTTAATAAAGCTATCATTATCTATTCCCTATTATTACAAATAATTATATTCTGACAAAGTAGCTTCGCGAAAAGTACGAAAGAAAAGCGTAAATGTAAAAATATACGTCAAATTAACGAATGCTCAATTTGCACGATAACCAATAGTTAATACTGTATCGATCGGAAAATTTTGCATGGAGTTTTCATCGGTTTGAATTAAATATGAAAGATTTAAACTAGAATGCATATAAATTAACAAGAGAACATTGGCATTCGTGAATAGTAATACAATTTGTTTGCAAATTAGTTTCCAAGAATGACAGAGAAATTAGTTTGGCAGAATAATTCAGAAAATGCCTTGTTCTGCGGGAATATTATTTATGCAGCGCAGCGCTATTAAAAATATCACAATAGATTAAACTCGGTCTACATTCCAGTGAATTGATCGAGTATTTTATCACAAAAATATTAATGTATTTTTTTTACGTCAATGTAATACGTAAACAGAATAAAATTCGGATATAATAATAAATATAATATCAACCGTTAGTAATTCATCATCTGTACGAATTTCTAGACGACTTCGTACACTTTCGACCGAATATCCCACGACCCGTCAAACTTAATCAAAGACAAAATAAAAACGACACGAGATAAAAAAAAATACAACCCCAACCCCATTTCGATATAGAACCAATTCGACCGGGAGATTTCGAATCTGAAATTCCGCCAGCTTATTCGAAAAAAACACGACATACACATTCATGAAACCTCACCCGCATATATGTTATGTACACGTATCATACGTTCATCTAGTACAAAGAGCAGTTGTACTCAACCCGAGGTCTGCGGTCTAATGAGTTTGTTTTTAATACTCATACAATACATAGCAGGGCTCTCGATCTAATATAACTGATTCTAAAATTAATTTCATGTAAACTCACTAGAAAAAAGAAACAAAACTAAACTTGCTAAATGTCTTACTGACTGACTAACAAAAAAAACGCACATATAATCCACAATAATGCAGTTTTATAATAATATCGATAAAAATTTATGCAAAAAATGATAAAACCGAGTGCACATAATAAAATTTTAAATATTTTTACACATTTTACTATAGCATTTTCTTTGATCGAAAATTATTTTTTAAATGAATTTCCTTTCAATGTATGCAGGTTGAACACAACCGTCTCTGATACGTAAATCCAGTAATCCCATTCGATACGAAAAAGACGGTTATATGACAGACTCGTCTGTCTGTCTGTCTCTCTATCTATCTGTCTGTTGTTTGTAAGTCTGTATGTGTGCATGATTCGCTATTCTAAACTATTGCTCGCCCACTTCTCGAATACAATATGCGGTTTTGTGTAATGAAGACGACTGACTATCGCAGGACTATCAACGAAGAGTGAATTCTTGGAAAAGCGTCTCCTTTCGTTGTTTTTGTGTGAAAATTGCGTAATTTCACAGTGCCGTTGTCGAGATTGTGCAAATTCTCGGGGAAATTTCGCACTCTTGCGTCTTTTTGTATTTTTCGTATTTTCGCATTTTTTTCAACAAAATATTTCCGAATTGCGCGCCAGTTTTAACGACGCAAGAAACGCTCTGTAAAAATGAAGCTGTTTTTCTTTTCATTTTCGACGTTTGTTTGAAAGATCGTTAGGCGAGAAATCGCATCCTGCAGTTAATTAGTAGCTCGATTAAATGTGAGCGTTCAAGTGTAAAACTTTTTATTATAGTGAAGACTCTAATCGAGTGTTTATTTACGCTTCAAACACGAATCATAAATGTAACTATTCATCAATTTATTGTCTATAATTTATATCGGCATTTACAGATTTTGTACAAAAGAAAATCTATTCGATAATGAGTGGGTGGCAAACTCGTTTATAAATCCAAAAAAAAAACACACATACGACCGATTAAACCCGTTCGAAAAAAATAAACCGTGTCGTCTTTTGTGCGAAATTTAATTAAAAAAAAAAACTGCGCAGCATTTTGAATATTTCATATATTAAAAAATAATGCCCGCTTGCTTCGAAGAAGTGCTCCTATTTCGCAATTTCATATATACGCAGGAATTTCACTTTATTTCGGCTAGAGTTACATCTGCGACCGTAAGGGAAACCCCCCCGGTCAAAATTATGGTAATAAACTTTACCTATAGCAACATCTGTCGAAAAATAACTTTATTTCTGCGGTCGAGTTCCGCAAATGAATTTTCTGACCGTAGCCGGCTTTGACGGCTCGTAATGAATTTCCCGCCGATTACCGAAACCGTACATCCGCATCGACTTGTGAATCGATCAATCGACGATAACGATAATGATGATAGATCGATAATTCCCGCAACTCTAAAGCCAGGTTCATACGGTGCTATCCGTTTTTTATAGTCTAGATCTACCATCGAATATAGTATTAAAGAAGCCCATCGTGCGATTTACCAACTTCGCTTCAAGATGTAAGCATTTATAAGATAAAGCAGAATAGATAGATAAATAGAGAACATGAGACAGTATGGTAGAATATTGATATGAACATAGTCTATCGTATTTTAATTTCGTACATCCACAATAATTGTTCTTTTATCTATATATTTTTCTCTATCTCGTGAAATCTTGCTAACAAGATGTCATACAATTGACATACAAATATCAACTTTTTTCATTCTGAGAGACTATTTTCGATGTTAATTCTAGAGTTTTGATAGGAAATTAACATATCCATGTGAATCTAGCTTATGATTGCGACCTTCTGAATGTGTTTTGCTTACGGAAGTTCACCGTGATATCCATTTTGAACTGTTTTTTTTTTCTATAGCAATATTAAAATAGTCGAACAGGATTTGCGGTCGGCGGTACGGTTTTTCTGATTTTTTTTCATTGCCGATTACGGTTTCTCAAATCTTCGCAGTTAATATATGATTTCCATGTCACTTCGCAATCCAAATCAATTTTAATAATATGAAAAAAATGAAAACGAATCATACAGTCGTTATTTCTGCCCATTAGTTCGAATTACAAAAGCGTGCATACGTGATTCGTTTTATTCGCGTATGAAAAAAGTGAGTGTATTCGCGTTCGCGGATTCATTCAATAAGAGCGCACGAATAAGGATGAAAGAAATTTACATAGCTCATGAAATTTCTAGGAAAAAGAACTATTTAAATAGCGCAAGTCTGAAAGCTTTCACATTAGCGCTCGTTAGAACGTATGAGCGTTCGTTTGAAGAGATCTCATTTAATTTTCGAATATTTTCGTTCAGTATATGCCCTTTGTCGTAATTTTTATTATTTTTTCATATTTCAACGCTTCACTTGATAGGGTGAAAGCACATTTATTTACATATACATCCTCGGCCAAAGCATAAAACTTCATATCGTAAAAACATACGAGCTATAAACTCACCAGAGACGATTCGACCTTACTTTGTTAATGCTGTGCGAATTTTGAATACGTTAAATCTTCTCGAGATTTAGGCTGAAATATATTTAATTTTTCGCATAAAGAAAACGCTATAGCACTCAACGCCATAATATGCAATACAAAATATACAAATAATCTCGCGATAACGTAATATTTTTTTACGACATGATTATCGAACGAAAATTTTGTTTATACAAACGTACACGAGAAAATTCGACCCCGAAATAGAAAAGCCGATAGTTTCTATTTTGAACGGAATTAACCGTTAACCGCTAAAACCCTTCGGATCGCGTTTATTACGTTTGTCTTAATCGAATGATGAACCGGGGGAGGGAAAACTTTGTGCGGGTGTAAGTCCGACTTAACCGGCTCGTTTTTATTAGAAAAATGGAGTACCGCATCGAATCTCAAGTGGGAAAATCCCGACGTGCACAGCGGGTATGAAACGGGGGAAACTCTGAGAAAATTCGAAGAAAACTTTTCTGTTGTTCGAATCTTTTGTGTGTGGGAACGAACCGCTGCTCCGGTCGATTACGTTTGCACTATGAAACTACGTCGAGTTATTAATTAACTGAAAATTTTGTGATTTTCTCGCTGTTTTTCTTCAATACAATTTGCTTCTATTTTTTCAGAACGCTTTGAATGTTTCCGAAGCGCTCCCAATCAATTATAAAATAAATTTCATTAATGAACAAACGAAAGTATCTACCAGTTGGTAAGGAACTAAAACTGTCTAAACGAATCTATTCTAATATAATACACTTAACTTTTCCTAACTTAACCGAACCCGTCAATTATTATCCTAACTGAAAGATACACAATTACCCGAATAAATATTTATATGCACACATTAGTTTAACGTTTATTCTGAAATGTTAGTTGATGAAGAAACGCATTTACATATAAATCTAATGAAATTATTCAGAGTGGAAAAGTGTTAATGTCAGTTTTAACATCGGCATCGATTCGATAAATTGCTTATTCAGATTTTTAGTTAGATATACAAATGAAATTCAATTAAATGCATTCGTAGAAAAATATAATCTAATGCAGTTGCTATATGGTGAACATCGTTATGCAGTACAATAATCATAATTTATTTTTATAAGCATCCGGTAAAAAATTGTAACATTAAAGCATACGTGTTTCAAAATGTTCACAGTAGTAAAGATAACCTATCTACGAATAATACACGTCTTCAATTTGTTTTCGCTTACTTCAAAGTGAAACCAACGAATCGAAGTTTATGATATTTTATCGCGTTTTACAATTTCGTCTAACAAAATTTTGTACAGTCAATCGACAAAATTTTCTTTACGCGGATAGACACAATACTTAAGAAAGTATTGCGTCTAACATTTTCTATAATGAAAAATTGAAACTCAATAACAGTATTCGCAAAAACTTACATACGAATGAAAAACAACGTCCGATGATACGAAGAAATCAGCTTTATTATTATATCGAACGCGCTGGTTTTCGTAATAAAAATTGCAAATATACGTTATTGTTTCTACGTGATCGAGAGTTCGTATATTATTGACAATATTGGAAAGTAATATGCGTTTGATACGAACGTAAACAAACAACTGTCAAAGAGCAGACATAAGTAATAGTAAGTTAAAAATCGTTTGATGAAATGTCGTCATGAAAAAAATCAAAATCAAAAATATCTTTAAAAGAAAGACAAAATATTAAAGGTGTTTTTATGATTGACAAAATAATCATGTTATTTCATATGGATTGCGTTAAAACAAAATTTACTAACAGTTTCTATTAATAAAATAATTTTGCATATATATGACCTTTTGTTTGATAAATTAATAAGAGGAAATTATGGTTTAATAAAGCGATTCTAGAAATTATATAAGAAAACGTGGAATAATTACCATATTATGTAAAATGTTACTACTGAAACCTATATTAAATCGATATGAATGCTAAAAATATATGTGGATTCAAATTTAAATCGTTCTTCGATAGACTGAAATTATTCCATTCATACGAGAATGTTTAAGTCGTACATCGAACCTCACCGAATCATTTCGAGAAAGACAATCGAACCGAGCACATCGATCGACAACGATAAAAAAGGCAAGAACATAAAACAAAATCACTCACCAGTGCCGAATTGAAATACAGCGAATCGTACGCTTCAGCTTTGGAGCACACGTTCCTCAGCTTCAGAGGCTTCTTCAGCGGCGCCAACTGTTGAGCACCGACCGGCCTCTGCTGAAGATGAGCTGGTGAACCGGTATGATTTCCACACGAATGATTTGCAGAAGCTTTGGCTGCATTCTGTTGATGATTCTGCAACTGCTGCTGCTGTTGTTGTTGCTGCTGATCTTTGACATTCTTGCTGTTGGTGCAAGTCAGATTGTTCTTGGTGAAATTTCCAATCTGCTCGAAGACGCTGGTCAAATGTTGGGACATCATGGCAGAAGGACGTCGCGACGCCCACCGACGACCCACAAATTTCTTCTAGCGCTGCAAATTCCAACACAAAAATAAACTTATTGACAATCGAATGTTGAATCGGATTTGACAAGTGTGCTCGCGTCAAACGCTCGTTCGCTATTGATAAAGGAGTGATGCTCGCTCGCGGTTTTATACGACGAGGATACGACTTCCTCTCTTCGACGTCACGGACGACCAGCATGCATATGTACAATACGCTTATTCTCGAACTGGTTTAAGCGGAATTTCTCGGAAGAAATAAGAATCGCCGGTGGGCGATGGTACATACTACGTGACCGCATCGACGCGTTCCCGATTCGGTGAGTGCGTCTTTCAATTGTTTCGGTGATTCGGCGAAAGTGAGATGATCGATCGATTTATTCGCGAATCGATTCTGCGAGATGAACAATCGATTTATGTGCGTTTTATGAATCGACGATGATATTTTCGCGAGGTTATAGAAACGTGTTTCGTGAGTCGTGTCTCGAGACTGACGTTTTCGATGCGCCGATGCGGTGAATCGGTAAATTGTTATTGTTACAATACACAATAATATTACGAGCGATGTCTCTTATCTACAATATAATAATATTTTGATTACATTGCAAGATTACAAATACATAACGATTCGAACCGATTTAATTAACAATTGATATAGTTAATATTGAAGTGTTCATAATTTAGTGAATTTATTATTTTATTTATTTTTATTGCATTGATCGCTTACATTTACAAACATGCGAAATGAAATATTCTCAAAAACATATTCTTATACGAAAAATTCACGTACACAGCTACATCAAACATTTGCACGGAAGCTTAAAAAGTAAACAAACAGACGATACTTTTTTAATTTGATATTGATATAATTCGACAAGACATACATATTTGTACATATTTACAATTGATTAAATCGAAAATTTGAAACAAGAAAAATCTTAAATCCACACACAAAAGAATCCCGAAGATTCACACGCAACATTCCCCTTCGTTTTACGCTCAACCTGAAATTTCTAATCGATGAATTTTCATAGAAACACCCTCACGGTAAACACTTTGATCCCCGAAAACACTCGACTTCTGCTTGCGAAACACTTAAATAAACATATGAATATTCATACGGCGACACCGATATAAATAAATGTGCAACCGAAACCTCGAATCCCAAAAGTGTAAAATGGGGACCGTCCCAACATCTGTGTTCTACATATAATACATAAACACATGAAAGATTACACGAAACCGTTTCTGGTTTTCACATTCGCTATCTCGAAAAGTTTTCCCCGTGCATAATGTTGTGAAAAAACATTGTGGTTTTCCTAAATAGTGTCTGCACTACGTGACACTGTGCACGGTGCATTTGAGGTCGTATTTACTAACATTTAATGATCTTTTGTTCGGTTCGATTCGTGTTTGATTTAATGTTGAGAGAGCGTATTTGATCAATGAACGGGAAAATCTGTATTTTTTCTGATGGTTTAAATAAGAAAATCATTCATTTACTGGAAATTTGCTTATAAATAATAATTCGAATGTTTATTTAAGTGTTCTTATTACGTTTAATAATACATGCAAAAATTAAATTGAAAGAATGCATCTGCCGTCTTTACTCAAAAAGTTATATTAGACTCGAATGTTTATTCGCGAAAGTTTAATTCAAACTATTCCCAATTACAACAACTGTCCAACATCTTAATTGAATTTATATTAGAGGATTATGTAAATTGTAACTTAGCGAAAACATCGAGAATTTCTAGGCATTCGTGAATTGAGATTTTGGTAGCGATTCAAGACAAACAATAAATATTGTTTGATCCATTGATTGAATTTCCAATAGTTACGCGCCGATGAAAAGAAAACAATTTTCTCGCGGTTAGAAAAAAATAATAATAACAAAGCAACTGTATTTTGTGTCCAATATTTCCCCTATTACACGATCTCTAGAGACGCAAGAAAGGGACTTTTCGGAAATATAAAATATAACGAAAGCCAACTTCGGTACACCGCGAACTGCCGAAGACGAAAATGAAACTTGTACTCGTATAAAAACGATTGTTTCAACGCGCCATATTTACGCTCGTATTTCAGCGAAGCATCTTTCGATGTAATTTTTTTTCTTCGGGGAAACGAGCATCGAACGGGTTAAAAATATCACCAGTATAAAAACAATTCCGTTCCAAATGTGTCGGCGAAATTTCCATGTATGAAGCGAATGCAGCCATTCAGACGAGCCTCATTGTGAAACTTATTTCGACGTCAACGGTGTAAAAAAAATGTAAATATACAAACGCGAGATAAAACGTGTAAAGCATGTTTTCTTCTCTTCCTTTATATTTTTTTTGATATTTTCGACTCGGTACGTTTGTTTCTTCCGGTTCGGAATTAATTCCCAAAAGCGTATTGCGGTTGAACGAGTTCGGCAAACCGCAAACAATCGAACTTGCGGTTTCGCGAATTAAAAACGACAATTAAAATAAATTTTGGATATGTGATAAGATTGCATAACAATTACCAAACTCAATAGAGTAATAATTTTATATAAATTAAAAAAATATATATTGAAAAAATTCTCATCAAAGTTCCGATTTGATTTACGTCTAGCGTAATATTTAATTAATCGAAGACCGCTTTTAATTCTCGTAATTTATTACAGCCCCATGTCTTTTGAATGGGAATACTCTCGCCGTTCGAACAGTCGATAAATTCAGCGTCGAAAACTTAAAATAATCAAACAATGACGTAGGCCGAATATTATAAAAAATCTCTCACACAAATGAGAAGTCGAATGAATGGGTTTAGCCAAGTCGTTGAGTCATGCACCGAATGCATACCGGATTTTGTATGTGTACATGTTATTTATTTTTAATTTGAAATTTCATCTAGCGATTATGGAACCTTTCTAATATCTACGCATTATGTGGTAATTTTTTTTTCGACGCAGTATTAATATTTTTCGTACGATGCGGACAATTAACGAGTTGAGTTTGTTTGCTTTTAGTAGTCATCATAGTCCAAAGTAAGTAATTACGATTGATTGCAAAGTAAACTTTGCGAGGTCGTTTTGAGTGTATGAAAATATAATACGACATATAAATTTAATTGATGTCTAGTGCATTAGTATACTTACGAAAATGGATTCTTTGAATTTAGATGGAACTAAAAGTGCATCCCATACACCATCAATCTAATGAGATGAATACACGAAATTAATTCGAATTTGAATACTCATAAACATAATTAATGACCGAATCGAAATTCATTTCATGAAAAATTATTTTATTACAAATAAGAAAATATGTGATGAAATTAAATATCAAATTTAATTCGAATTGGAACGTTATGAATTTAACGAAAATCGAAATCGCATATCTAAAAATTAATTAATCATCATATTGAATCTTTTTCCGCGAAAACAACTTCAATATAAAATTTCAGTCCATTCGTCGAACAACCATTCGAACATAAAAATTCACAAAATAACCAAACGCATCGAATATAACCAAATTCCAAATTCAAAAAACAAGTAACAAGCATAAAATCCGCATTATTTAATGAAAACATTCGACGAAACTTCATTAAAAAACCAGAAAAATCTTCGAAACGCAACCGCAGAACTAATCAGGCTCCTTATGCAATTTCGTCGAGACCCTAAAAATTGCACATTTTATGAAAACTCACAAAAAGAGCACCGAGTAAAACAATGATTCTATTAGATGCGACACGTATTTTATACGTTTTCATATCAGAAAAATACAACGGCATACAAATATTGTATTTATACAAACGAAAAGAAGCATTGTTTATCTGAATATTCATAGTATGAGCTTTCAAAAAATGCGCTAAACTTTGAATCTTGACAAAAATTTAAAATTTGAGAAGCATAAGAATTCTGAATGACAATGCGATAGAGAGAAAACATGATGGCGATAAATGTTTGAACGGCGTAAAGTTGTCATCGAAAAGTACCATCGAAAAAGTTATCGGTGCGATGGAGAGTAGGAGGCGCACAGCACGATGGCAATGCAGCGGCTGGCGGCGGGCCACTGAGGCCACCGAGGCCGAGAGGGCCCCCGGGGCCTGCGCCCCACCAGGCACACCTGTTACCGCACCGGGGGGCGGACTCCCATCGTCACAACACTGCGCCCGCTTCGCGTCCGAAGATGCGCTCTGTTGGGGATGTTCATTTGTTTTCTGTGTTGCATCTTTTTTTTTCGAATTTGAATTTTTGTCGATGTATAATACTTAAATACAGCGGTGCTTTGCTATCAGTACACAATTTTATACTTATACTAACCTATGAAAAACAAAAAATACATAGTACGTAAATTAAGATTTTGACATTTCATACTGAGTTGCCCAAGGACAAGAGTTCCACTTTTATGCTTCGAAACAAATTATTTCTTAAATTCAAACGTTTCTGTTTAATTGAAAGAAAATCAAACAGATGAAAATAAAATGATGATGAAGAAAATAATGATGAAATCTAAATACAAATGTTATTTCTATCCTGAAATGCTCTGTATCTGAATTCAAATAAATATCAATCTCGAAAATAAAATTACTTTTAAAATGAAAAACACAACGAATCGAATCTCAAACGATTTAAAACATCATGACTACATTCCTGGATATACAGATTTCATTATTTCACCTACATAACTTTATCAAGAATTTATAGAAAATTGTATGGAAAAACTCCGAGCAGAAACGATTTCAACTCAAATAAAAGCATCACACATGCATCGCGAACTATTTAAACATCGACAAATTGAAATATAACGCAAAGCACCTAAAACGTGGAAGCACAATGCTAACAATAAAATGCATTTCAGGCATTTTCAATATACGCCAAGTGTAACACGCGTTACATGGATATTGGCATTCTTCATGTAACGTAATTACAAGCGAAGCCGAACCGGCATCGATAGAAGCGAACCTCTCCATCTTGACTATTGTAATACGATTTACGAATTTATATTTGTCGAGTGTTGAGTTACGAAATGCACATTACTTCGCATAAAATCGAACGCGATTAATTCGAGAATGTTCATTTTACACAAATATTTCCAGCGCGTTTGATTCTAACGCGCCTAGTCGATAATTTATTTGGTAAACTTTGCCGTAGTGTTTACGTGATGATTGCGTACTATCGATTGGAAAAAAATTGTATTTTCGAATTAATTGTTGATATTGTACTAGAAGCGTATTATATTTTATATGATCGTTTGGCGTGCACTCGAGGAAAACGTTCAAATCATAAATTTTATTACCGTAGCAATGAAATTCTTGGAACTGTGATACTTTTCAAAGCTTTCGCTCAGTTAAATCTTAATAATATATTATATGGAGTGGATTGCGTGTTATTACAACGTAGACTTGCACCGTTCCATTGTAAGTAGCTCGGATTTTGTTTGAAAAAATCTTATGAATGATTTAATATTTTTCGAATAAATTCAAAAACAAAAACGTGAACTATTCAGTTCCCAGTTGGATTCTGAAATGGATAAAGTTTTCAGCCTATTGATGGTCATTTCAATGTAATCCACTGTCAAATTTTGACGTGAAAGGCGGGAAATCCTCGCATTGTTCACTGAAAAATATTTTTTTAAAAGAGACACACGTGCACTGAAAAAACATCCGATTGCATTTAGAAACTTCCCTCATTTTTCGAATTCGTGCATTCGTTTGTATAAAACATGACATTTTATACGAAGTGTTTATGACAGGCAATTTTCAATTATAACATTTCTATTTTTGAACTGTTGATTTATCCAATTAAACATAAAAACAATTTCAAACTTTTACAACATTCAAAACAATTTTTTGACGATTTCATACATTTCGAATCGAAGCCTCAGAACCGAGGCTATGGAAACATTGAAAAACATGACTCCAAATCCAATTCCAATGTTATCTGTTATCCAATCAGCAAGAGAATCGACCCGAACTAACCGAACCTAAAATGCAACCCAACTAAAAACCTATTTAAAAATGCATATTATAGAAAAAAATTACAGTCGTTCATTTTTCAAACAACATGACTTCACTCCACGACTTGGACTCCTCAGCCCTGCTCAAGGAATATAGAACGGAAATGTTTTATGCACACAATAATTAATATGGGATCTTGAGTCCGTTTCCCGAAATTGGCGGGTCCTTTGACGAATTTGAAATTTCCCCGATATATTTGCATCGAAACGCCGAAACGCATAATCGATCCCCAAGATCCAAAGGGGCTTTTCATAACTTAACGACCTAAGTTATACATACATATAATAATACACAGATCTAGAAGGATACGGCCTTTTGTTGACGCCTAAATTAAAGGATGGATCCCGTCGTTTGATGCCAGAAGTGATACCGAAGACGAGTTTTCGATCTTTCGCCTTTTGTACTAAGTCTATTTTCCGGGAAAACTGAAAATTCAAAAACCGTCGAAAATGTTGCGCATTTTGTACGAAAATGATTTTTCGAAATGTCGGCATTAAATATGTATAACAATAGATTTTTCTTAATTGGATAACTTTTTAATGTTTTTTATATATAACCTTCGTTCACGCACAATTTAATGCATGTATTCTAAAGAAAATCATTGAAATTATTGCTTTTTAGAAATCATTTAATTTATTTGTTTGTGAATTTAGTACAGATTTCCAATTCGATTAACTTATCCGGTTTATGTATAATTTTAGATAAAAAAAATCATTTTTAGTTTTATATATTTTTAACAAAACAAATATTCGCATTATAGATTACTTTAATTTGAATATTATCGTAATTGACCGTGAATAACTATTATTAATAACAATATGTTGTCAGACTTGTTTCGCCACTGATTTTTTCAATACTTACATATATTTACTGTTTAAAATGCATTACTTAAAATATGTAAATAAAATCATTAAAGTACATATCCGACTCACATACTAATGTGATGTCCTTTTTGATGAATTATAAAAGCTATTGCGTATACATAGTTCATCATGTTTTTGCGCAATATCCGTATCGTTAATATAAATGAGTATAATTTAGAAAATGTAGCTCTGCTAAATGATGGTGATCAAGTGGATTAATAACATACTCATCAACACGAAGAATAAAATCCAATAATAAGAAAAATTAATTGTTTCTGTGTATTATAATGCATTTAAATCATTTGATCATTTCAATATTTAGATGAATAAGAACGACTGTGCCCAATAGAAAGTGAATTTCCATATAAATAATCTAACATACGTAAAATGAAAATCTCGTGCACACATTGAAATTGAAATCGACTTCAATCACCGGGAAGACCACTCGAAGTGAAATTGGCTTTGACTTGCGGGTTCGAACACGACAAATAATTGAAGAATCTACCTTATGCATAGATAGCTCACAATCAGATTTTACAAACCATCCGTTTTCTTATACTCCGAATTTCGTTTTGAAAACTCGAAAAAATAAAACGAAACAAAGCGAATCGGCCCTTTGCGAATTAACCGAAAGAAATGTTAATGAATTTCCACATCGTCTTCTAGAGCTTCTGAAGATTAAAATCATACCGGAAGCGTTTAGCAGGAAAGCCAAAATCTCTCCTAGAGAACTGGAAAATCCGCAATTCATTAAAACGATAATTTCCGGGCGGGAAAAATCCTCACTAAGCGCTCGGCGTTGAGCGAAAAAAATAATCATTCGCAACTCCTTACCGCTAAAACATTATGTATTTATATTTAAACGTTTCGCAATTTTCGAGTTTGAGATTTGTCTTAATATAAACGGTATTTGAATAAGTCATAGAAAAGTAAAACTCGTACCTACGTTTCATATCCGACGCGAATGTTATCTATGTGTTTCTCGAACACGATGTTTCAAAATAAAGTGTGTTTCGAATTATTTGGTAAACAAATAAATACATACATACGAGGAATGAAATGAGCACCACAATGAAATTCAAAATTCGGAATAGAAGTGACAGTTAACATTGATTTTTTATGAGTTTATATACATGATTAGGAACGTAATAATATCATTAGAAATAGTTTATTAAATGAAGTGATATCGAAATATGTAATTATAGATAGTTTGTTTGGTCTAAAGATAATTTAAAATGATTTTCTAATGGCTTAAACATGCACATGTACACCATAATATCTTAAAATGTCATTATGCATTTCTATGCCTTGGCTGAAATATATTACAAAAATTCGATAATATGTTATCTATATTGTTTTTTTTTTGTTTTGCCTTCAGGCATTTTACAATTAAAATTCTATAAAAGTCATTAATTATCGCGTGTTTGGTGTATGCTAATGTGAAACTACTATGGACTGGGACATTATAAATACCATTTATATGAACACCTTAAAATAATGTGCATAAATGAAAAATTTAAATAAGCAGAATTGAGTTTCGAAAAGAGTACAAACGAATTCAGAATCTGTATTTACACCAGTCACCAGATCACCGAACGAATTTCCAACATTTATTTAAACACATCGACTTCGAATGCGGCTTCGATCGTACTCACTTGTACTCTTTTGCTTTTAGGTTCATAGTATAATATAATATATCGTCCAACATAATTTTCATCAAAAATATTGTTCGTATTTTATGTGTAACAAGTCATCATCGTAAACCAACCTCGCCTTGTTTGCCAATTATTCAACCGTCTCTTTACTCGTTGGCGCTTTCAGCACTTTTGTTACACACGCCATGGAAGATATTCACTCGTACGACTATCATAAAATCTCGACGAAACACAAACCGAATTGGCTAAGGGAATTTATGTAATTTTATCGAAAGAGACTCTTAAACTATCGTTTAATCGACAGCGCAAAAAGTAAAAAAGTCGAGAAATTCAACGCCGAACCGAAGAAAAGGCGATCGTTAATCAGCAGATTTACTACGGATCGTTTTATTTCCCTTTTTTCTAGGCTTTTTAGGTGCCCTTTTCGATCGTTACAATCGTGTTAAAACAATGTAGCACAATAGATTTGATTAACAATAACCCAGTGTCCCTGTCGAGGGTCGATTGTGTGACTGGACTATCTAATGTGTATTATGCAAAAGCCCCTGTTAAATTAGCTTGACTTGTCTTTGATGTAATAAATTAGCTATCGAAATATTCAATTAAAATATATAAAAAAAGGAATATAATTAGTTAGTTCTAAAAAATTATCAACGGAATATGATTTTATGCCCTACTTGTCTATTGTAGAAAAATATTATCATTTATCATGTTCCTGTGATAAAATTATTCAGATAATCTATGTAATTGTTTTCGGATATGATTCTATTATTAGCATATTTCTAATATTCATTTATATATGTTTATATTATAGATAACATTTCAGATTGTATAGTGCTAAAAAACAACTGTGTTACAAATCATATTATTTTCATTTGAACAATAATTTTAATCAAAAATTAATAGAACATAACTAATGTAAATATTATATTTGAACTGCAACAAAATCTACCGAAACAAGTTAAGTGCTATTATTTTCTACTGAAAATCACTCGATCGTTAAAATACGGAAACATTTGTTTTCTATATACATGTAATTCGGAGAAATCTAACTGATAAAAATGTAAAATAAATCCTAAATAATTGCTAAATACTAAATTAATAAACTTATAGGTCACTTTTATCGATATTTTATGTAAAAATAATAATTATTATTTCAGTATAACATTAAAATATTTACTAAAAATACATTCAATTGAACTACATTCCTAGTATGTAAGGAATTTACGATTTTAAGATAATATGCTTATCAGAGTGGATGATTTCATTTTATTTTTCTTATATTATTAATGGGATCTGGAACTTTTCAGTTGCCATATCCAGAAGAGCAATTTCCCAGTGACACCTGTAAATAATGGAATTCTTGCGAATTGAACTGAACGCGACCGACTAAACTATACACGGAATCTAATATTCAACCGCTAAATGCATTATTGCAGAGCTTCTCAAACTGTGAACGCGAGTATAACAACTATAAATAAATTTCTATATCTATAATATTCTCTATCCCGAAATTTTGTGTTTTATATCCAATAAATCCAATATGAACGAAATACACTAAACCGCTAAAAAAAATAATCGAATGAAAAAATACAATTATATAACGAAAAAAAACATCCTGACCGAAGGAAAAAAACACAAGCAAACACGATAAGTAAATATAAGACTTGCGTAAGACGCGTGTCACTCTGTTCGAGCATCGACAAAGAAGTGTTGAATTTTCGCACGTGCGCTCGCACATTGTTACGTTAACGTTCATTGTAGTATCTACGATTCGTACCGTGTAAAAAGAGAGAGAATCTTTTATGTGAAATGGTAAAATATACTTATCACGGGGCGAACGAAACGAATGTAAAATTCCGTATCTGCTTTTACCTGAACTCTAAATTTATATATCGGCCGCGATAAATCGCCGAGTGCGCGCCGCGGTTTTACACTGAATCTCACTGTGAAACGTGCTCATTTTATTTATATTTAAGAAAAATATTTCATATAAAAAATATGACTATACCAAATGCTTTAACATTTAAATATATTTTTCAAAAAAAAATTGATCACTTTATGTACCGAACAGCTCAAACTATGAACGAGTTTCACTTCTGACCCGCGAGGGACTCACATTATTTTTATTTCAAAATTCTCAAATATTATATTTCATACATGCATAAATCAAACACTATGAAAATTTAGCAGCGTAACTCGAACAAACGTTTATTCCAAACAATTCTGCATGCACACAAACGGAAATCTGTCGAAGCACAACATCCACAAACTCGCTCGCTAACTAACTACCGCTTAACCCTCGCGAATAATCGTCCAATTAAAGTGCGTAGCCGAATGCAGAGGGTTGAGTCGTATTTTCGAGTATGTATTATTATATTATATCGTATATGTCAGTAATTCCGCAAAACACAACTGAGGCAACTTTATTAAACGCGATTACGTCGAAATTGTAATAGGCACACGTGTACGTTTGTACGTATTATATTTAGAAATGTAAGGGGCATTGTCGCATTTTATATGTAAGTATGTTCACATATATTTATTATGTGCAATTAACCCTTCTTGAAATGCGGTGTATGTTTTCGTATTTTTCGTTCGAAAAATCATTATATCCTTATTTTGTTTTATTTTAATGTAAAAAGCAAAAGATTGTAAATCTTACTTAATATAAATATTGCAAACTCTTCGTTATATGAGGTTTCATTGTATATCTATTTTAAATATTATAGTGTGCAACACATAGGTACACAAAATTAAAGGCATTTGAACGCTACGTTAAAATATTGTTAACAGACAAATTAAAGAAAGTTTTAGGTGTGAAATTATGAAGCGTTCATGTGGAGTTTCATATTCAGTTTTGAAATTCAATGCGCATTGTAGATTTGAATTTGCTGGTTGCTTTGTGGATTTATTTATTCGAAATATTATTTTAATACATTGGTGTAAAAGTTTCGTAAACCTAGTTTATGAAATGTTAAGTCATGCAAGTAAATAAAATCCGTTTGCTTACTGAATTGGCACATACAATATCCTTTAGTATCGTTTATAATTTTTCAAAAGCTATCGAGAGATCAAAACCGCTACAAATCAAAATCTCACGATTCGAAAGAATCATTCTAATATAAACATTAAAACGTCGATTTACAAAAACAAAGTCATACGTATAATATAAGAATTTACATTATTGCAGCACTAAATGTGCCTTGAACTCGCTTTAAATGAACCCACAACAGAACACCGACTCTGGATAAGGAATAATAAGGTCTGAGACCCTCGGGGGTTGCTAATATAATACGAAATATAACACGAAGCATATGTGAACGGCGACGACGAAAAGACGATTTCAAATTGCCAAAACGTCTTGGAAAATTTCTTCGAAATGCTCTGAGCGTCAGTGCTCGTCGTCTTCGAATCGTGGAAAAGTTAACGCTTTAAAGCCGGAAAATTAACTCAAACGATCGAAACGCTACTAGGTCTCGATTTAGGGTTGTACTTGCAAATTTTCGGTTCAAAATCTAATTCGATTCGAAATTTAATATACCTTTTTGATTCAGAGTCAAATTAGATTGGATTTGAATATCTTCCGTGATCGAATATTATGTGTTTGTGATTCGTTTTGGATTCATTATCTACCGTATCTGAATATGATTTATTTTTATTATAATTTTTCATGTGCAACATTTCCATATGAGCTACATATAATGACGACGTTGATTTGTATGCAAATTTTAATTCAAATGATACACCATTAATATTTAACAGAATTATACTCATGTACTATATTAGACTCAAATAATTGTGAAATTGAACATATATGCTAATGCATGCATAATGCGTAATAATTCAAATTATAGATATGTACATAAATAAAAAAAATCGATTGATATTCAAATAAACCCATATAACGAACAAACTGTCATGACGTTAGTGATATTAAAGTAAATAACTATAACTAATTGTAAGTTTTGTTTCATAAAAATAATTTGATTACAGGTCAAATTCATACTGCTTTATTAGATTACTGTGAGTGTTGATTGTATTCATTAACATATATATGTAAGTATACGGATACACGTATCAAAAAAAAAAGATAATCTATATTATAAACACAAACGAAATTCAAATAATGAAAATTGAATAATAACAGCATAATTTGAGCAATTTCGATTTCGAGATCGACAATTCGATTGCGATATCGGTTCGATTTAATCGTGTTAACCGTCCCTGTTCTTGCACCGGAAACCGCACGGCGTTTTGGCGGGAAACCGAAACTCGACGTTGATGTCGCACTCGATACGCGGTCGGTTATTAAAAGTTATTGCGGACGTGAGATCTTCTCGAACGTTTATCTCCGGTCATTTAAACTTTCTGTTAACTCGCATGTCAATATATCGAAAGTTGAAGTGTCGAAGGGGGGTGCGAGTTGAAAAATTGGCGCGAAAATCGCTTCATTGTACGACTTTGAATTGTGTGCGCCTAAATATTGATATTTTTTTTAAGTCATTCCTTTTGTTGTTTGTATTATTATATCGATATTTTAGAACGATAGTTGTATGTATCAAAATTGATTCTATAATTAAATATTTGATAATGATTAATACAACATTTTGACACACATAATTCACAGAACTGATTTAGAGATAACACATTGCTTTAAAAAATCGATAAGTACTTAAATTATGGTAACAATGTACATTTTTTTTCGTTAATTAAATATGATGTTTTTTAATATTTCATACATGCATGTGTTCATAAAGATTATCTATATTAAAACATTTTTTTTTCATATTAAAATCATATTCTTTGTTCGATATAGTATATACAAATTTGAATATATTATAGATTCCGGAACGAAAGAACAATTTTATAGGATATATTGAAATAAGAAAATAAGTCTCGACATAAATTCGGCGTAAGAAAATGCAATGAGCCCAGAGTTATGCGTCGCAGTATTGAAAGAAAACCAGAATGTAGCACGTACGATATTATACGTTTTAGGCAAGTTATTCTAGAACGAAACGAACGATTGATTCGATTTATGTTTATCTACTGTGCGATCGTATAAAAGGGGGGAAAAACGCCTGTTTGCACAATACGCTTAAGTGATATTTATCGATTGATCCTACGAAGGCAACTTGGAGAACAAATGTCAGACGCAGCGAAAGACAATATTCCTTTTCGGAAAAAAATTCGGAAAATTCAGAAAACGGAAAAACTGTCGTGACAACGTAACTGTGGCTCTTTGACGGTTCTTCTACGTGGTGATTCGGATTATTTACGGGATCGGGTTCTGAAATACGTAGAAAACCCCTTCGGATCGTGTTATTATATTTTATTTTATTATGTCGTGCTGGACGTCGAATGTTATTATCCGTTAGTTTTATGATTTCGTTCGTAAGATCGGATAGTGAAGAAAAAAGAATCGCTTTGAGATTCAAGGTTGAGGTTTATATTGTTTTTCAGATGGTAAATAGTTCGTGAAATCATTTTGTAAATTAGTGAATATGTTGAAATCTGTATAAAATAATGTAACGTGAAAAAAATATTATCCGATATGAGTTTGTATTCAATATTTATGATGTTTTTTCAGTAACACGCACGCGTGAAATGATAGTTTATATTATAAAATATCGGTAGAAACATTCCGAATAACTTTCATAAACAACATCTCACTCGAGCTACATTAACTCAACAATTTTTCTTTTCTGACAACTCATACACATTTTCATACTTTTTTCCTTCATCATCACCGCATTAAACGTCAAATATTATTACAATTTCATCCCTCTTAACCTTCATCACAAACTACACACAATACATTCAAGATTGAATCATTACTTATTCAAAGTCGAACTTACCCTATTTTATTCTCAACATTCAATCCAATCTAAAAGCTTAAACGATCATTTTTGCAGATAAATAACACGTAGAAGATGAACAAAATTTCGCATTTATTTTATTTAATATGGGTCTTTCATATTCAAATTAAGTTGAAATCTTACATATGCAAGTGTTAATATAGACAAATTTTGATTTTATTAAAAAAAAATAGAATTAATGACGATTCGAAATAGAAATTGAACCAAGTTAGTATGAAGAAAATTATTTTACTTTTCATTTTAATGAAACATATGAAATCTGTTCGAAAATTAATTCAAAAAATTAAATTGAATACAAGGAAAATTTCAAAAAAATCTAACGATTCTTTGAATTTAAAATACAAGATAATTCAATAACTGTTACGTAAACTACGACAATACGATTTTTCCTCATAATAAAATTAACAAAACGACAAATATGCTAATTCCGTTAGGTCTTATACAAATCAAAACACGTCGTCCAATCAACGCCCGAATCAAACCGATAGAATTATTATATGAAACGTCTCGAAAATACAATAAGACGTCCTCGGGGTTAATTAAATAGTTCGGTTATCCGAATGGTAATGATTTTAATTCAAATTCGCCACCTGGAGAAAGCGGAGGCCGTGCGAATCCATTAGGCCGGGTCCGGGATCCGTCTCGGGATTAATCCCGGGATAATTCCGGAAAGGGGGCCCCATGCGGCAGGTGCTGCGCCCCCCGAGCTCTCGCTTTCATTACGCAGGAAGGTCACTCCTCGTCGGACGATCGCCGAATGTGACTGATTCCCGAAGGCTGTACTTTCTTGATGATCTTAAGTTAAAGGCGGTGTATGTGGAATTTAAGAATGTGATGAATATTGTATAATATCGTGTGAATTTGGCCTTACTGTTTAATGATGAACTTCAAGCCGCTTCTCGTAGAATCGGTGAAAAAAACTGAACTAACAAATGAAGATCGTTTTTCATCGAATGAATTTTCGATTTGAAATAATAAAATTTATATTTAATTTTTGATTTTATTTTATTCGATTCGATGGAATAATATTAGGAAAATGTGAAGTTTCATTTTCAAGGAAATAGAATTGAGTTTTTGGTGGATGTGAAAACATGGTAATATACATATTACATACATGTTTATGAATATATTAAGGTTAATATGAGCTATGAAAAAATATTGTATTATAAAACCAGATCGTTTACGAAATGAAATTTTATTTTACGTTATAGTACAGTGCTGAAATTATGAAGGAAATCTTTTCTTTTTATGTTATCACATAATTTTTCTTTTAAACTTTATTTTTCCTGTTTTTGTTGTGTATAAATTAATTTATTGTGTCTTTAACGGTCTTGATCATGAAAGTTTTTACTGCAAAATTGAATAATAAATGAACGGAAATAAATTAAAGCGATACATTTATCGACTAACATAATTAGATTTCTTGAGTGAATTGAATCTTATTTGATTTCAAAGGACAAACTATCGTTTATGTGAACAAATTAAACTGATTGTGAGTGAATTGCTAAAGATCAAAACAATCAAATATTTATCTTCTATAATATTTAAGCTATGCTGAAAAACTCTTATATATTTTTTATATATAATTAAGAAAAACAAACATCTCTAAAATAGAAAAAATACTTTTCTTTTTCCATTTAAACACAAACCACCGTAAATTCAAAGTTTGTTTCAAGGAAATGTTGCCAGATCCTTGACATATTATAGTTGGAGGAGAATTACATACTTGGCTAAGGACACGGATCTAAATTAGTTCTAATTTCTCGCTGAAACATCTTGACGAGAGGATCTCTCGTTTACCTTTTGGTTATATGGTAAGGTTAATGATGACGAAATGCAAGATCTCTGTCTCGTTGTTTTAGTATTATAATATTGTAGTACAAGGAATATTGTTAGTTCTGTTGTACTCGTTAGTCTTCATAAAATTTAGTTATGTGCATTTTTTAAATCTAGATTTTTACATCGTTGAATTTTGATTCAATTAGAATTTTGTTTTAACTAAAAATCTCAATTGTTAACATTTCTGAAAATACAACTGAGGAAAGATAGCCCTAAAAATATCTAATTGATGTTAATATTATTATCTACACTGCTCAAGGTGCTTCGTCAGTAGGTAATACAAGGTGTTCTTAAGGAAAATCTGTTTTATGGGAATATTTTGCATTCACGCACAAAATTCTATATACGTATATGGGTCATATCGATGTATGAAAAGCAGTTATTCAAGTTTTTAAAGAACCTGAAATAATCTTCATTGACAATGGGAACAAAAAGGCAACATTCGACATTGAACAATGAATCTTCGATGCAAAATCAGAAAAACCAGGATTCATAAAATATTCATGACTTTTCCTGATTTTTTTTTAATTTCAATTGGTGATATTAAGAAGATGCTTTAATTTCTTTTTGTTTTTAATATAACCATTAGTTGATAAATAAATATTGAACATCAATCGTTCGACAAAAATTTTCATTCTACAATTATATTATTGATTCAATTTATATAGACATCTATAATTGAACGTATACATTACTTATATGAAGTTGAATACTTTTTCAAGATAATTTTTATATTTTCAATAGATGTTCTATTGAAACAAAAATGAAACTTTTCAAATCGTAATCTGAAAGTGAAAATCACTATTAATCAAGTTTCTTATATATGTATTTAGACATTAATCGAAATTTGTAAAAACCTCAAAATAGCATACTTTTGAAATTATTACAGTATGAACACTGACAATGAGAAGAAATAAGTTTCTATTTGTTTCAACCAAAATAATTTGCTTCTGAAAATTCGTTGGATATTTTTGAAATGTCTATTTGTAAATTAGAACAAATAGAAACACTGTTATGTTCATCATACTCATCCTTTAGGCATTCAGTTTACCATTTTTCATGGAGTTCAGACGAAATCAAATGAGTAACCAAACTAAACATACACACATTGAATTCATTAAAAAAACATTCACAACTCATTTCAACCGAATCTCACATTTTCCTCACACAACGGATTTCCCAAACGCTTCTCCATCAAACCACCCAAAGTTCCAACGAACAACTCGATCTTCAAAAAGCATCCACGAGCAACAAAATGCGCAAAAGGATATCGACAATGAATTTCGAGTCTTTGAACTTGACAAACGTTACACACTCGCCTCGTTATAAAGTCAAGGCGAAACCGCAATTGAAATATGCCATCTGCATCCTACAAAATCGATTCGTATTCAAAGCTGGACATTATCCGATCTGACATAAAACCGCCATATGATAAAGCCTCATGAATATTCGAAAAGTCTCGTTTTCCCGCGCTCAATATATTGCGATCGATCCGATGAAAATCGTATCAATTATTCACGAAGTCTAGCTTTTTAATTATAAATTATTAAGTGCATTATCAAAATCGATATTGCACTTTACCAGTTTCATACGTGGAAACCTTGTATGTGTATTTTTTGTTTCAGAAACTGTTGATCGCTGAACGGTTATCTGAGGAGTCGAAGGTGATTGGTTCAAGTTTGAAGTATCGAAAGTCATTATGTTGTTATGTCTGATTTTGATTTCGCAGAAAGAGGTTTTAATCGACGTTTTCTCGTTTATCTATGCAATGTTGTAAATATTATTTGTATTTCGTGTTTGAATAATTGTCGAAGGTCGAAACAGATGGAATCCCAGATTCGTATGAATCTTTTATTAGTAAGCGTATGTGGTTTGAGAATTAACGATGCTTTTTAAATTATTTATGAGGATCTTTGTTAGTTTAAAAGATGTAGACTAATGTTTTGAATAAAATATGTGATTACCTGTAGATGCAATTTCTAAAAATTGTGTAGGTATGACTTTGTAGGTACTTTGAAAGCAACCATTTGTTGAGTATTCAGCGTAATTCTAATTCATTTTGAAAAATCTTTTCAATGAATTACACTTAAACGATATTTAAGAATCTATTGAGTTGTCATCGGCTTTTAAGCTTGAAGATTAAGTACACGCTTTAAACATATATTGAATGCATGTGAAAAATACCATTACTAGTAAATTCAAAATCGAAGTAAATTCCAAGATTCATTATAGATAAAAATAAATTTTAAGTTGTAAAAAAAAACTTATTCAAAATATACTCTTACCTGTAATATATGCTATGATTTTTTCAATCAATCGTTCTGAATTTTCAAAGATTCTTTGGAACTCAATGATCATCGATGATCGATACACGAATACGCAATAATGCACTCAGAATGCAGAATATAATGCAATTCGGATATAGATAACTGATATTATTGTTTAATTACTGCTAATGAATTTTATATAAAACATATTAAACGCTACCGCAATGTATATTTATCAATAATATTCAATTAGATTTTCAACACAAAGATAATACGATGTACTGAAGAAAATAATCAAATTAATTCTGAAACTAATAAGGCATGTATCCTTTGTTTGGCGTGACTCAAAATTCTTTACAATAATCCATTATTGGAAACGCAAATTTTCCATTTGAAATTCAATCAATGCAAACATTCGTCCAGCATGAGAATCGTCGTAAATTCGCTCATATGCGCAGTTTTTCCTGTAAAAAAAATCCCATAAGTTATACAGAATAAACGACTCTAACTTCACACGTAACAATCTCGTTCTTTTCCACACATATCCCGATATGGACATTCAAAATCGCTAACAACTTTTCTCCACTATAATCAGATATTTTTAGAAGTAAACTGTTTATTCGCAGACATATTAAAACCAGTATTTACTTGCACTTGCACTAAGTTCTCGTCGACCCATATTCGTTCCGATTTAAGACATTCAGCTTCTGAATAAAAAGCCATTCGACTATTAGAACTATTGCACATTGGTAGGTTAATGTGCGAGCATTCAAACTTGCAGAACCGGAGAAGGAATTGCATTACTACTCCTACAGGGTGACCATTCGTCTTGAATTTTCCGGGAATAATTTCTAACAAAATGGATTTTATTACGAAAAATAATAAGTCTAATATATATTACAAAGATCCAATTTTTAATTAAACAATTATATTTTCTCTATTTGACAGTTAGAACTTTTAAAGGATGACCATTCGTTCCATATTTTCCGGAATAAGAGAAATTTCCAGCACTAATAATAATTTGTTCCATTGTGAATTTATGAATATGGTCAGCCTTCACTTCTTGTCATTCCGGTTATTAAGAGTTGAAGATTTGTAATGTTGTCACAGCTTTTCTTTTCAAGTTCATCGAAAGCGAATCTGAATAATGAAATGAGCTTTTTTTAGATTTTTCATTCGAAAAACGTGACGAGTCGACTCTTTTGTGCACCGCATAATAGAAATAGTACGAAATCGAGGCAAAGAAGTGAAATTTATAGTAAAATTAACGTTTCATTTTCTATTGTGTATTTTGAAAAGAAAAATTGAGAAATCTTTCGGTTTTTCTTGCAACAAGTAGTTACTAAATGAAATATGCATGTAGACGTATTTTAAATTAAACTAAACAATTTGATTTAAAAATATGTATATTTATAAAATTATAGATATTGTTAATTTATTTTCATGGAATTGTTATGAAGTTAATATCGTTACTTTACAACGCACTAATTTTGATAATGTTTTTATTTCAAAACATTTCAACTTTTATCATTTAAAAATATTTACGTTAATTTCTTAAGTATCATCCTTAAGTACAATTTTCTATATTACATAAAAAATTAAGCAGGTACTGTTCTATATACTTTGGAAACGTAACACTACCGATCTAATCAAATCGTCAGATTTATGATGACAGATCTTGGAAACGACGTTGAACATTCAAACAACATATCTTTATAGAGATAAATTGCAACACTTACTATAAATGAGTATACGATTGGATAATTTCTCAATATATTTCTCGTATGAATCGTTTTATCGTCTAGCAAAAGTAAGAAGATTGTAGGTATGTATTTCAGCTACAAATGCAAAATTGCATGAATCGTGAAATATCGTAAAGTGTTGTAATAAATAAAACCTGTTCATTTATGTGTAATGGATATTATGTGCTCATCATTATGACAATGATATGAGTATTATTCCTATTGTTTTAACGCCTTTTGTTTAGCGTTTGATTTTTTCTGGTGTACTTTTGAAAGTAATAAAATCTTTCTGATGAAGAAAATCAATTTAATTTTGAAAATTTAAATAAATATGAAATATATTACTATATTTGATGATTATATCAAAGATTTGACTCTTAATCTAACCTAAAACCTGACCTTACTTAAGCGAATTTAATCAGTTAAATGTTGTAGCATTGACCTAACCATTGGGTATTACAATAAACGAAACAAACGTTTAACTTTTTCTTTGAATTTCTTGACTTAGGTCACTATCATATTTATGAATAATTGCATCAAAAGAGTTATTCTTTGAATTTCTATTATTCTCAGAACGAATATTAAAAAAAAACTCTTAAATAAGATCAATTCCGTTCCCATCTGTGAATTCGTGCGCAACATCCGTTTTACTTTTCTCTTTTCGTATTTGACACTAAATTTCGACTTCGCAATAAAATAATTGATACGATTAATCGTATCGTATGGTTATTTAATTTGTCGGTTGCGAAAAACGTCGAAAAGTTTCGTTAATGGTTTTTCGCTCGAATTTGCATACGAGGATAAATCTAGCGAAAAGTTTTCAATAAAATCGATTACTGTTCTTGCTCGGTTATTAAATATTATCATGTACGAAAAATATAGAGCTAGGTCGATTAATGAGAGAAAACAAACATTGAAGGAACGTCCTTAACTCGAAAACGGGTTCTGCAATCGTTTGAAGGCAAGAAACTGGTGATAATGCGGAACCTTGATCGAAAATATGTAAACAATAAAGAAAAACAAATTTTTTAAACGTTAGTGCAATATTCGATTTTTAATTGATGTGTTTAAAATTGTGCATTTAAGTGTTTATCGATTGCAGCTTGAAGGTTGTCCGATCGTTTGGTTTGAATTGATATTTTTTGTGGATATTTTAGTGCATCGATTTGTTTGTTTCGTTGAATCGTTCTTGTGTTGAAAAAGGTCTGTTAATGTTGTGAAATGGTCGTTTTTATTTTTATGATAGAAAATCTGGTGAAAGTTGCACATTTTTGTGTTCGAAAAATATTGTTGCTCGAATAATTGTAAAAGCGTTTCGATCTACAAAATTTGAATCTTTGAATCTTAAATTTGCTTTATTATTTTTGATGTTATTAAAAATTCTCTGTATATATGAAAATTATTTTAAGCGATGAAAACATGAGTTGTTTTCAATGAAAATATTCAATGACATGATGTGAATTCATTAAACTAACTGATCTATCCGATAACAGGCATGAAATTCCACTATGTGCGTGTTAAATTCAAAAACACACGAAATACTAAATTCTAATTGATTAAAAATATATGCAAAGAGTACATGGCTCCAATGCCATTGCATATCCAGTTCAAAAACAATTACCCAACATTCTCGTTCTAAACCACAAATAATATCATGAATTAAATGAGAATTTCCCAACAAATCTGTGTCAAATCACTAAGCAATACATATTGAAAAACTTGCAGATAAAATTAACGTTTTATTTTGGCATCAACTTAAAATTACAGTATGAACTACAACTTATATCACAGTTATAAAATGCATTTCATTCACTTTCGTAGCGAGGATCTGACATTTTCAAATCCTTCGATATATCTACAAATTCCTTATACACTAACACCAGGGACTTATTTTCAATTTTATACAAAGTTTCAACTAATGAACATTCTCTCAACATAAATAAGTGCTCTCAATTTCAACACTGGCCTAAATCAAGAAATTCGAAAAAACATTTATACTATATTATACAAAACTAATTTCGATTTACGATGTCGTTAAGTGTCAATATAATATATGTATTTCAAAATTTGAAGAGTTGAAAGAATTATTAATTTCAAAAAAGAATTCAACTTAAATAAAGTCAAACACAAATCATTTAAAATTTAAAACACGGTTTTAACCATTGACACAATAATCGACACATATCTAAAGGCAAGGGAATTTACTCTTCACTTTTTCCATTAATTTGGAAAAATTTTGAGAAAATTCCTTTTCAATCTGCTTTTCAAACTACTACTAGCCGTGCTCCAGGTAGATATAATAATTTCCGTAACTATACGATTATCTTCGATTACAAACGATGTCCCGGTAATTAGTAATAGTACACTAAAACACTTTCATCTCAAATCATCAATTATAAGGGCACAGTGGTGCAGCGGGATATGGCGACCTTCCATGAACTGCGTACGGATCAGCATTATACACTTTACAAATGTCCTTATAGGAACGACCTCCTGAAGCCCTGGGTCCTCCTCTGGCCTGTCCATTGTTGTGGTGATTAACCCTTCGTCCACTGTTTCCGAGTCCAGGGAAGAATATGTCGAAAAGGCCGTCAGGAGCAGACTGGACCACATGGAGCAAAGCAGCCGCCAAGAGCATGATGCTCATCGTAAGATAGAAGCTCTTCATGATATTGTAAATGGAAAATCGAAACGGTGTGCTGTGTTTATCGTGTTGTTTGTCTGAGAAGTCTCCGAGTTGTAATGAATGTCCTTTGTCGTTTCGCTCGGTTTATATACGAGTGTGTTCGATGGCTGCTGCGAGACCTTCGAACTGGAGCACACATTTTTCTTAACGTTTGGGTTTTCCTTATGATCAAATAGTTTGTTTTGGTTTCGATTTGTTTATTGGTTCTAAGTTGTGCTTTTTATTGTGATAATGGCTGAGGTGAGAATTGTTTTTGTAGTAGGTACTTACTTCATCAAATCACTTGCCTTCTTCTCAATAGATATCTATAGGTACACGCTCAACTTTGAGCGCGTCTTTCTTAAAATCGCCGCCACTGCACATATCCCAGTTGACTTCCACGCGCTTCATATATGATATGTAGGTATGTGTTAAGACCTGTACACATGATAGGCGTTCTGCACGCGTTTTCATACATTTATCTTAACGCGCGTTTCGATTTCCTATGAAATGCGCGTCGAACGCCTATCATGTGTCTATTATAGAACTAGGCAGGTCCAAACTTTTATCGAAAGTTTTGTACTTCGTTATGAACCGTTCTTAATCACGGCATTTTAGTAACTACCTAATATTTTTTAAATTCTTCAAAATAGTCCAAAATTTTTTTAATGGATTTCATTAAAAAAAATCTAACTTTTTATTATGCAATTGTCAATTGGCTAAAAACTTGCTGTTCATTTTCCAAAAGAAATACCTGACTATTTAAAATTTAATATATAATTTAAATTTTCCAAACGATTGGTAGCTGTCAAAGGCAAACGCGAGTTACTCGTTACCTGTCGCCAATGGCGTGCTCAAAATTCCCTATCGAAACGCGCGTAAAATATTATTATGCGGACAGGGTCTACCATTTGTAAAAAATGAAAAATATTTTTGTCAGTTGGCAATGGCTGACTTTCAAACCACTTGTGGAGTCTATTTTGACAACACAATTGTCAAATTTTATCATTGCTGATGGATGATAGTATTTTGAGTTTGTTTCTTGAAATGTAAGGGTTTTTTTATCTAATTTTTATTTAAAATCGTTTCGAACACTTTAAAAATGTCAAATATTTCACTTTATTCTGAAAAATGAACGTAAAAAATCTGACTTTCATCATATCTCTATAAAATGTTCATATAAAGATACTTACCTGTTATCGACTTTGATTTGTAGATTTCTATTTATAATCAACGACTAAAAAATTAAAAAATTGCGACGATTTCTCATTAAATAGCTAAGAACTAAAAAAAATATGTTGCAAACCTTAAAAAGTAGATGTATATAATGTCTAACCTAACCCATTGTTATGCTATCTATTAGCACTGTCCTATCTGCTAAATTATTGCACCCATAAAAATCTTGCTTCATATATCAAATCATATGTTCCAACCTCCCTAAACTACCATTCCAACTCAACATTAATCTTAACATAACGATAAAAATGTTTTTTCAAACAAAATATCTCCAATTCAACTTGGTTTTTAACATATGTATATACATATTTACATAAAATTTTTAATCTAGGATTGTGGCGGTTGCCAAACAGGAAAGATCTATCATTCTATTTAATTGAACCACTTTCAATGACTATGAGTTTTGAGGATTCACAGGTATCTATTCATCCAGAATATGCAAAACAATTAGTATCCAAATTTCAAGAAAATATTAAGAATTACCATGATGTAAATTTATGTGCTGATGGACAAAAGTAAGTTTAAAGCAGTATGATTTAAACTTAACTTCTAATACATTGCAAAATTATTCATTCTTTGGTTCGATAATTTAATTATAATTTTGGCTTTTATTGCAGATTTTCGGCACATAAAATAGTATTGGCTGCATCATGTAAGTTTTTTAACTCAATGTTCACAAACGATTTCAAAGAATCTCGAGAATTAGAGATTCATTTGGATGTTGAAGCGAAATCGCTTAAGATCCTTATTGATTATATTTATTCAGGATTCATCGGTAAACAAAAATCATTTTTTGTAATAATTGCTTCGATATAATTGTTTTTTTTTTTTTTTTTTGTAGAAGTGAATGATGATTGTGTTGAGAATGTTTTGAGGACAGCACATTATTTACAATTGATAAAACCTATGGAATTGTGCTATGAGTATTTAAAAGAGAAAATGTGCTCTAAAAATTGCTTAGGAATCATGAAATTAGCTGAACTTTATAATAACAATGAGCTTAAAGAAACTGCTCGCAATTATTTCAATCAACATTTTCTTAAGGTGGTTTTTATTTTGAAATAATCATTTTTTGATAATCATGTTATTTTTATATATTTTTGAGTTTAATTCATATTTTGACTAGGTATGTGAAAATGATGAATTGAATAATTTGAGTTTTGAAGAACTGTCGTCTCTTTTAAAATCAGATGATGTTGCCGTTTATTCAGAAGAACAAATTTTCATATGTATAAAAAATTGGATAAAACATGATGAAAATAAGAGAATGACATATCTACTCCCTTTATTAAATGTAGTTAGGTTACATTTATTAGATCCTAAGGTGATAAATTCACCCTCTTTTTGTTACCTATAAATCATGCATATATATATTTCAATAAGATTTTTTTTCAGTTTACGTCTGAAGAAATCAAGCCTTATAGCAAAATTTATCCTGAAATCTTAATATTATTATTTGAAATATACGAAGCAAAGTTAATACCAGAAAAAATAAATGTTTTGCCTCAACATAGAGCTTCTCCTCCCACTTACGATGAAAAACTATATATTTTTGGATATTCTAACAACAAAGTAAACATCATTTAAATCTTTAACATTTTCAGCATTGATATGAATCTTATTGGTGTTGTTTATTATTTTTTTATACTTCAGGCATTAAAAATTGAAGTGTATAGTCCAGATAAAAAATCTTGGTTGTGTTATATGCCATTAAATATTAATATGAATGCTTGTGGAGTTGGTTGTTTCGATGATGACAAAGTCGTAATCGTCGGTGGCTTGCATGGTGCTGATTCATCGGATACTGTAACTATTTCACTTTTACCTATTTACATATAAAGAGTTTCACTTGTCACATTTGAACTTTAACAATTAATTATGGTCATATTAGTGAGTCTACAGTTATCAAATTTGACAAGAACATGTATTAATTCTTCAAATTTAACCATGCAATGTTAACACGATTCAGAAATACGTTGAAATTGTAAAAAAAAAAACATCAAAATCTGTTTGCCTAATTCTGCGTGCGTTGTGCTCAATTCACGATCGGTCTTTGTAACCGTCTTACATAGTTCACAATACGTGCGAGCTTCTTACTTTCATGTATCTTGTATTAAATAAATACAAAGATTATTTTCTTAGGTTCATTTTGTGGATTTAAAAATGAAAACTGTTTTCCCACTTTCTTCCTTTCCGTTAAAATGCCACGATTTAGAGGTGGTAGTTTTAACAAATAGAAAAACGAAAGTGTATGCAATTGGAGGACAAAATAACAACCGATCGATTAATTCTACTTATGTATGGGATCCGGACGCTCAAATTTGGGATATGGCAGCTTCCATGCTGGAAAGCCGTCAGCTATTTGGAGCAGTTGCTATAAATCACAAAATATATGTTGCCGGTGGATGGAACAATTCGACTACTTTAAAAAGTGTAGAAGTATATGATTCTATAAACGATAAATGGACCCGATGTCCTCCAATGAATATTTATAGACGTTCATTCCAGGTGAACGCCTTTTACCAAAATGTAAGTTAATATTATTATATATGCTCAAAAATTAAATTCGTTTGTATTTATCAGCTCGGTGCCGTTGACAAATACCTGTATGCAATTGGTGGTAGAGATGTCGATGGAAATCTTATTGCTTCGATCGAACGTTTCGATACTTCTTCGAATCAATGGACTTTCATCAAAGAGCTTCCAAAAGTTTTCGATTCCCTTAAAACTGTCAAGTTTAAGAACAACTCTTTGGTTGTTATAGGTAATAAATACATATACCTACTTACATATTCAACAAATGTGATAGTAATTTATATTATTTAACTGAATTTTTCGTCAATTCATAAATTTCAGGCAGCAATGATTTTGGGACTGAAGTGTGGCAATATTCCCCAAGAAATGAAATTTGGACTTTTTTATCAAAACATCCATATAGCTTTAAAAGCATCGGAGTTATTACCGCCTACTCAGAATGATAAATCTACAGATTGAATTGTTAACTTTAAAATTATTGGTTTTTCATTAATTTTTTTGTATCCTTTGATTCATTTTATATTTCTTGGTGCTCCGTAAATCTATCTAATACATATTTTATTATTTGCTGAATTGTTTTTTTTTTTACTGATTTTCAAATTATCAAGTATTAGTAATGTATTGTATGTACTGATTACGATTACAGATTAGATATCTTATCTACTAATTGTAAATATCATATTCATTATTTGTTAGTCTATGGGGGTATTTTCTTATTCTATCATCATAGAGTGTAATGTTCTATAAAATCATACATGTGTCCATATTTATAACCAAGTTTGTTTTCTGTATTGATTTTCTTTTTCAACCATTCCATATTTTTTTTATGTATAGACAATAATTCATATGAATAACTTATTTGAATAAATAAATAAATTTCAAGAAAAATAACCTTGACTATACACACTTCACAAAAAGGTAATAGAAGCAATTATTTCAATACACTACACAGTTTGCAATCATTTTTACAATCATATTGTCATGCAAATTTAATTAATTTCTCCGTTCATATTTATAGATTGATTCAATCAATAACCCACCACCTGTAATATTCCCCATTTGAGTGTTGAAGGTCACTTTGGACACCACCCCTTCAGTAAATTATCTACAGGGTGTACGAAACCAACCATTCAACAAAATTTTTGGAAAATTTAGGTACCTACCTACCTACTTATATTTTGTGAAAACTATTACAACTAATGTTATAGTAGCAAAGAAAAAGATGTGAGAAAGTAACATGACAAAGTAAATAAGCAAAATATGCATATTTCCATGATGAATGAAATGCTTTTGAAAAGAAGAAAAAGTGAATTCAACAGTGTTTTTAAATCGTATGGTACCCTTCTCCCTTCTCTTCAATGACTCGAGTCGCTACATATTTGATTTGAAGTGTAAATTCAAACAATATTTATAAAAATTAACACCTTCATGTTAACTTAATTATTTTTCTTTTCAACTACTTGAGTGTGGTTACTTTTAGTCAACTTATAGATTGACATTTATAAGTGTGTGCCGTTTCACATGACAGTCTAGTTGCTGTTGTGTTAAACGCTCAGTTATGATACTTGAATAGAATATGCTGCGAAACATTCGATGATAGGTCGCTTATAGATTTGGAGTGCTTTTAGAATATATTATTTTACATAATATCAACAATGGATGTGCAAGTTCAACTTTTACAAACGCTCAAAAACCATTCGAGCGATGTTACGTGCTGCGATTTTTCCACAGGATATTTGCTTGCATCTGGATCCATGTAAGATTTAATCCAATTGATGTTTAAATGGAGATGGAATTTGTAAAAAATCTTATTTGTATTCAGGGATAAGACTGTTCGAATTTGGGAATGGAAGTCAGGATTTGGCTTTGTTGAATCGTCTTATTCACCATTAAAAGAGCACAAATATGGAATTACTAGCTGTACATTTTCGCCACAAGTTGATAGTTTTGATAATTTGATTTTATTCTTCTAATAAATAAAGTTTTTAAGGTATTTTTGTCATTTTAAGGGTACAATGTTAGCAACCTGTAGCCGCGATGGAAGCACGGTACTTTGGAACACACGGAATGGGTTACAACTTCATAAATTTCCACAAGTCAATGGAGATTCAGTCAGAGTTTGCAAGTAAATGAAAATGACCATATAATTATAATATACCTAGGTATAATGTTTTTTTAATGTGACATCTTTTCAATTTTCACAGATTTTCAACAGACAGTTTCAATTTGATAACGGCTGGAGATAATGGAATTATTTGCGTATGGAATTTGATTCATAGGAATCTTATAAGGTAGGTACTTCCTATTATTATAGGTACCTACCTATATTGATTTTCTGCTTGAAGTTAAGTACATATTTGAAAAGTTGAATTGAACCATTAATTATATAATTATATAGGTATGTAGGTATATGTATCTTTATTATAAATACCTACTAAAATAGTTCAATTCAATTTTAAAAATAATGTAGTTACCTACTTACCTGAAATGGAATATACTGATTAAACTTTGAGTGAACACCGCATAAAACACTACTGAAATATCACATAATTTTGTTTGAATTGAAGAAATATTCAACACCATGAAGATACCGTTCAAACCGTGTCATACACACCAGATTCACTGTACGTCATAACCGCTTGTATTTTAGGTGTCATGAAAGTGTATTCAGCTGAAGGTAATAAATAATAAAGAAATTATTTAAACTATTTTTTTTTTTTTTTGATTTTATTCAAAGTACTGAAAATAAATAGATCTGCGGGATTCAACTGTCGAAGATGCTTTGCCTTTAGCATCGATTGATGATGCTCATGATCTCGGCGTACTATGTTCGGACTTTTCACCTCTTATGAAATCAGATCGTATGTTATGCCTTATTTTATATCATCACACTTAAAACAATATTTAATAATTTATAATTGAAGGTGACTCCTCGAGTAATGTGTATACTTTGGTGACTGGTGGAAATGACCATTTTATGAAGCAATGGAATATTACATGCTTTCACGAAAAGAAAAATGAAAACAGTTCTGTACATATCGATTTAGGTTTCAATATTAAGGAAGCTCATTCTAGTGCAATAACTTGCATAAAGTAATACCCATAGTTAATTTAAAATTTACAAGCATATGAAAATTTTGTGTATCTTAACTACATTTTTTTTTCATATTTTCAGGTATAATTATTATGGAAATATAATATGCAGTGCATCTCTGGATAAAACTGTGAAAATTTGGAATGATAGTGGTTTGTGTCTACAATTTGTCGATGCGCATAACAGATACGTCAATTGTGTTTCATTTTGTAAAAATTTTTCGATGCTATGTTCAGGTACTTAGATGCATATGTTTTATTTAGTTCATTCAATTTATCATTTTTTTTAATCAATTTATTAGGATCTAATGATAAAACTCTGAAGATATGGGATCTAACGGGTGGTTCATTTAACATAGATTCAGAAATAATAAAACCCTGTACAATACTTAGTCACTTTGGTTGCGGAGACTTGAAAGTATGTTTTTTTAATTGTTGCATAGACATAATAATCAAAAAGTTCATAAATTATATTTATATTTATTTAGGGAATAACAAGTATACATGAAGATAGTATTATACTTAAAAACGACTCTGTTGATGATGATGTGAAATTATTAAAAACATTTGAAAATTTACATTTTGCTAGCATCAATAGCTTAGAATTTAACTCAGATGGAGTTTTAGCTACAGGTAGCGGGTAAGAATATCTTAAAAACAATTTTGAGCTATTAAACTATCTTATTAATTAATTCAAAATTATGTTTTGTTCAGAGACAAAAATGTGTGTTTATTAAAATCAATTCTCAATGATGAATTTGTTGAATGTGAAAACTCACCGTTAAAAAATCATCACTATCAAATAAATGGGATAACATTTATTTCTTCTACGTTACTGGCATCGTGCTCTTTAGATAGTAATATTTGCTTGTGGATGGTTGATCAGGTACATATTTTGTATTATTTTTATTAGTTAAGTAGGTAAAAATAGGTAGATTTCTCATTAGTATTTTACATCAAATCTTAAATTTCCTTAAAGATAACTTCACAACCTTTACAAGTATTAACAAAATCGTATGCTGGTGTTAAATGTATCAGGTCAAATAAACGAAATTTTATAGCGGCTGCTTATGATGATGGATCTGCGGCTCTCTGGTCTATTGATCCAATAAGAGCTACACCATTACTGTAACAATATTTTACAAATTAAAATGGCATTTTTTTCTCATTCCATAAATAAATTATATTTGAATATAGAATATATCCTGAGCATGCAGAAGCTGCTACGAGTTGTGGATTTTCTTCAGATGGCACATTACTTTGTTCTGCATCACACAATGGTGACTTTAGATTATATCAATTGTCTGGAGTCAATGAAAACACTGAACCTATATTTGTTCAAGATAATGCTCATGATTTAGGTGACTATATTATGATTGTGCTTAAAATTTATTAATATAGGTAGGTAGGTACTTGTTAAAAAAATTATTATTTTCAAGGTGTACAAAGTGTTGACTTTTCTCCTCGGAGCGATGATATTCCTATTCAATATCCTCATAACACAGTTTGTCATATATTAGCAACTTGTGGTAATGATTGTTATGCCAGAATATGGAAAATAATAATTCCAAAAGTACTTTAAAAGTTATGAAAAATATTTTTTTTTATTTATATAATGCTATAATACTTATTATAACAGGATGATGATCTTCATCAAAAAGTAACCTGCACTGAATGGCGTTTATTAACAGGACATGGAAGTAGTTTAACATGTATTAGATTCCCTCCAAATCGGGGAGAGCTTGTAGCTTCAACGTCTGCCGATATGCAAACTCGGTGTGTTTTTTCATTACCATACCATTTAAGTACGAACATTTTTGATGTAGGTATATGTTCATGTTGCACTAATCGTATTTTTGTTTCATTTCAAGGATATGGTCAGTATATTCTGGTCAGTGTCTTCATGTCTTGGAACATGATAGTTTGGTTGCTAGTTGTTCTTTTAGTTTTGATGGAAAAATTTTAGCAACGGGCTGCATAGATGGAAAATTATTTATTTGGAAACTACCTTCTCAATTGGCGAGCACTTTTACTGTTTTTGACTATGTATTTTATTAATTAAATTTCATATTCTAAAATAAAATACTCATGTTTCAGATTCATGATTCCAATGTTAGTCAATTTTCAGCCTGGAATATCAAAAAAGTTACAGAGTGGACTTCAGAAGATGTGATCGGTTGGTTGAAAGATGTTTGCCAATCAAACGGTTCAAATACGATTCAGCAATTAATTGTGAAAACTCATGTGAACAATATAACGGGTAAACAATTAATTGATCACACCGATCAGGAAGTTTTAGCTCTTTTTAATATAGGTATGTATTTAAGAACAATTATATTTATAACAATATGCTAATATATGTTTCGGTTAAATTCAAATATATATCTGCTTAGAATATCATAGTAATGACAGTACAATACAAGATTTTGTGGAAGAACTCCATTGGCTAAAGAAGTCTTGTCTCGTCACAAACATATCGATATCTTCTGAAAATATACCTCATCATTTTCTCTGTCCTATTACTCATGATATTATGAAAGATCCGGTAAAATGTTCGGATGGTTTTACTTATGAACGACGTGCAATTAATGAATGGTTTTTAAGTGGAGGTAAGTCTTTGTTTGCCTTCAATGTATATATTTCTGATAAAAAAACATAAATAGTGATTTGGTTTCATTACAGGAAAATTTGTTTCCCCTATGACAAACCAGTCATTATTTAACAATGAAATCACTTCAAATAGGGATTTGAAAAAAGAAATACGAAATTTCTTGTATAAAAATGTATAAATCTAACTTTTTAAATGTGATAGTCATCATGATTTGATAAAATTGATTTTAAAATAATAATCATAATAAAATAAAACTATCTACCTATTTAGTAAATAAATAAATATATATATGCAGTTAGTCTCAAAATCATTCGTACAAGAATCGATTCAAAGTGACCGTTTGGGAGGCGGAACCCTCGAGGATTACAAAGAGGGCTAATAAGATGAAAAAAAAATACCTATTAAGTAAATATATAGGTACCTATATGTACTTACCTACTACTACTTGATAAAATTTATTCACTTGTGCACATTTTAGTAAAATTGATAAAATATGCTATACATTCATTCTTATTTAGGTGCATCTATTGTAATCAATATTTTCAAATAAAGATTATATTTCTAACAAAGTCATATTATAATATCCTACCTACATACCAATATTATTTTCCACTCATTAAATATTTTTCCAGTAAATTGATCTGTTTCAAAACAGACTCTTTTGCTGTTCCACCAGAAGTACTTAATTCTTCAACTGCTGCTTCAAAATCCCACACTTCTGATAAATCTTCTCCTAATAGATTACTAATGAAAAAAATGAATAACTATTGTAAAAAATATATGAACTGAAAACATTTTATTTATTTATTATTTTACCATATGCTAATACGATCTTCTTTGGAAAGACAATTAATAGATATATTTTTAGCTTCTGCTGCAGCGAATGCTTTCCCAGCTACATGATGAGCTTGGCGGAACGGTAAACCTCTTTTTACTAACCAATAAGTTAATCGTGTCGTCAACTGTTCCATTGTTAATGCTTTCGAACAGCGATCAGAATTGACCTTAAATATTTTGATACTTGAAATCAAATGAATATCACATAATATAAAGAAATAAAGATTTTAATCTCTTACAGTCACAGTTTCAATTGTACCAGTTATTACTTCAAGAGTTTTGCATATCATATCATATGATTCAAATAAGTATTTTTTATCGCATTGCAAATCCTTGTTATAAGTTGAAGGTAGCGATTTAAGAGTAGCGAGAAAACCCGTAGTATTTCCAATCAGTTGAGCAGCAATACTTCTCGCTAATTCTAATCCATCTGGATTTCTTTTCTGGGGTAACAAGCTACTCCCAGTTGAAAATTTTTGACTTATTCGAATAAAACCAAATTCATCAGTGTTAAATATTATTAAATCTTCGGACAAACGACTCAAGTGCACACCACACAAAGAACACCAAAATAAGAATTCAGCTGAAATAAATAAATATAAATTAAGCATGTATGAGCAAGAGTGTATTTAAAATTTACTTATTTTTACCAATGAAATCCCTATTTCCTACTGCGTTCATACTATTCATAGTTATATTTGAAAAACCTAATTCTCTAGCCATCATTTCTCTATCTATCGGAAAAGGATTGCCAGCTAAAGCTCCGCTTCCTAAAGGTAGAACTGCTACTCTTTCTAGCAAAACCAATAAAAGTCCTAAATCGTCTCGTAAACTCCATGCATGACTCAATATATAATGACTCCAACGAACAGGTTGGGCTCTTTTCAAATGAGTATAACCCGGCATCAGAATATCAATGTTCAATTTAGCCGAATCAATTATTGCCTGTGTAAAATTGCAAATATTTCATCAAAATTCAATCGTAATTGTAAGTATTTTCAGTTATAAAATTAACCTTTATTAATGCTTTCAAATGATTTTTCAAACATGAAGAGTTATTTAAAATCCATAGTTTCACATCTGTAGCCACTTGATCATTTCTACTACGTCCTGTGTGTAAGCGATCCGCTGATTCTCCTATTAACTCTCTAAGTCTTCTTTCATTCACAGAATGAACATCTTCATCTCCAGGCAAAATTTTAATTTTGTTTGCATCCCATTCTTCTTTTACCTATTATAAAGATATAAAAAAAATGCACAGTATAAACACTCGAGTTTTTGAAGTCGAATTCAATATTCAAAATTTTACTCAATTCACTTTACATATAGATAGGTGACTATATGCTATACCTACATACATAGATATGCCAATAACTAAATTTATTCTAAAAGAAATATTCAATTTTCTGAATATTAGACATAGAGTGTAAAAACTTATAAGTAGATAGGTACATATATTATTATTTTTTTTATAGAATATACCTGTTGTAAGCCCTTAGATATCAATGAAAATTCTTCAACACTGAGAATTTCAATTTTCATCAATGCCCTTGCATACACAAGACTTGCATCAATGTCTTCTTTGTACATTCTTTTATCGACATCAATTGAAGAATTTATTTCTACTAAACTTGACGCAGTTTTTTGGGTGAAACAGCCTCCCCACATTTGTTTGCTTTCCTATAAGCATTAGCAATCATTAATTTGAAATTAAAGTGAGTAAATCGTTATAGAAGATTCATAGAAGCAATAGGTAGGGTTTTAAATTTACCATATTTAAAAAATAAAGTCTGTTGTTAATAAAATAAGAATATGATCAGCGAGTAACTTTTAATTTATCTTTGTGTCTACGGGTCAAATGTTATCAAAAATATGATATTTTACATACCTAACTAACATAATTTAGAGGGACAAAAAGAAAAAAAATCATAACTATCACATTATGCAAACCAATTTTATATTATTTGATTAATTTTTAATATACCTAATATTTCAATTATCAAGTGACAAACTTGATTTTTTTTCATTTGAGTTGTTGATGTAACTTTATATTTTACCTAATCTAATTCAATACATTATAATCACAATATTTCTTACAATTTAACAGATATTTGAACGAATTAAACTATTTTTCTTTAATGTGTGAACGTAAATACTATACATTGGTACCTATGTTTGTGTTATTTTGGGGGAAAAATAGTAGAAAATGGGGAGAAGTCATCCTCCCTTTTGTTTTTTATTTCTCACTCCCTTTTGGAAAATCGTTTTTGCAAAAAATACTATCAAAGTAAACTCCATTTAATTTGAAGTATATAGAGACTATTACTTCAGAAACACAATTTTTCAAAAACTAGTTAGAGGAAAAAAACAAAAAGGGGATCAAGTCTCCCTAACTGATCAAACCTTCCTTCATTTCCGTAATTCAGTGAAATTAGTATTTAGCAATGGCCATAATTTACAGTATTAAAAACTGATTTAATAACAAAACAAAACGTCAAACGTCAATGTCATTTGATTTGCGTTCAATACATTCAGAAAATATGTTAAATCTTTCAACAATTAGATTTTCTTTAATCATTTGAGAACTTTTCACATTTTGTAATCATGGAAATTGAACAATTAAAACAATTGGTTAGATTTCACGATTTTATTATTATTTTTCATGTACCAGTTATATTGAATCATCTTTTTAGACAATGATTATTTGTGATCCATATATTATTGCAAATTTAAAATAAAACTCAACTTACACTCGAATAATTTCGTTATATTTGATTACTAGGGGCAGCGATTAATGTCAGCAGTAGTACCCGGCACTTCAAATTCAGAAAACGATCAAAATTTTCAAATAGAAAGTAAAAAGAGATTCGAAGCTCTGAGCAAATCTGTAGAGCAGTGTAAGTTGATCTTTGGTGGAAAAACAATTTTGGCTACTGACGATAACATTTAGTATGTAATATTGTCAATTATTTTCATATTGAACCATATTCCGTTTTGTTAATATGATAAATTTTAGTGTTGCAGATATGTGCAATCAATGGGTGAATGTGATGACATATGGCTTGAAAGTTCCAGTGTCTGCGTATCAGCCATTTCAAAATTTAATCACAGCTGGCCTCAATTATGCATTTAATTTAAATCTATTAGGTAATGTAACACTTGATTCATCATAAATTCATTACAAATGTCCACATTGAATTTTGATAATTTCAATTTTTAATATATTCTGAAGATGTTTCTCTGTGGGATTATACTAGAGTGCATCTTACTAGGCATGAAGAAGAGAGATATAAGCTTCTCAAAAAAGTTAACACTCCCATCGGATATTTCAAAGCATTTTTAAGATCAGCACTTAATGAAAGATCATTAGAAAGGTATTCATTCTTATTATAGTTTTTTATTTACGTTTTCAATATCATATGTATGTTTTTTTATTAATATTTATAAATTATTTAAGATATTTACGTAGTTGGGTCAGTAACAGCATAATAATAGAATATTATGAAGACTGGGCTATACTAAGAAATCCTGTATTGTCCGAAAAAATTATCAATTTTAGTACAGGTAATACATATGTTTATTATGATACATACTTTTTCAATGCAATATACATAATCTTTTATTATTGTTAAAATATATTTTTAGATTTATCATCAATATTATTCGCAATGCCAATTGATAAGCTAGAATTGAATGAATCTCTTATCATCACATCACCAATCCCAACTTCTGAGCCCGTAATAGCTGTTAGTGCACCGATTGCAAAAAATGTTAATAAAAAAACACTTCGGCAAGTCATATCATTTGATAGCGTCGAAAATAATACTTCAACATCTTGTTCTTCGGAAGTACTACCTAATAAATTTCACCAAGATAATAACGAAAATAAAGCGAATTTATCACATTCAAAGAACTTGGATAGATCTAATACAGCAATATATGATACATCTAGTTATAATGAATTCTCTGAATGTTCAGACAAAAGTACGAAAGAAAATCCTAGGGAAATTCTTGCACAATTGACAGAGAAAGCAAAGGACATTTTCTCCAGTGGCTTTTTCTCTGATTCATTATCGCACCAGGATTCTGATCTATCGAGTATCAGTGGTGATAAGAAAAAGTCTGAATGTAGTGATGACGATGTTGTTCATCATAATGGAACAAACTTCTTAGATTTTTCGATTCCCATCAGTGGCGTGGAAACAGATGAAAATAATCTAGAATCTCTGTATGATCTAAAACACCAAAACTCATTTTTAGAACAAAGGGTTACAGTATTAGAAAACACTCTTGAAGAAAAAATATCTGAAATTTACAATCTAACTAGGTTATTTAAACTTTCACATGTGTTTGTGTTACAGTTAAATTGTAATACCAATAAATTAATTTCAACCTAATTACAAATTCACTAGTAAAACTTCAACTTATCTAATGAAATTATGATTTCTCTGTATCACATACATATGCATATATACATATATATGTATATATTTTCGTAAATCAAATAAATATATCTATATTGTAATTCTATTACAGTGAAAATATTCATTTGAAAGAACAGTTAAGCAATTATTTGTCTGCGATTCAAAAATTAGATCAAAATAATGACAACGATGAAGTCAAACAATATGAAAAAAAACTTGTTGAAGTACACACTATGTTTGCAAGAGTTTGTATAAATTAGGTATTTTGTTATTTCTAAATATTTTTTTTTTAGGTAGCTCAAATGCATGCAGAACTTATGGAGTTTAATAATATGCTACAACTACAGTTGAAACTGCAAACAAATCCAATGGGATGTTCCAATATCACAAATATGAGTGAAGTAAATATCTTAGTACCCTCTACATACTTAGTTTCTAAAGGAACTAAAACATTTCATGTTTATCAAGTAAGTCTTATTTTATTTCTAAAAAAGTACTGCTTTTGCTAAAATACTTAGGAGAAAAGCAGGTATTACTAGTCAGGTGACAATGCCGGTCACCCAATTATCTCGCATACCTACGTGGATGCAGACACAAAGAGGGTGACAGAAATAATTAAAAATATTGACCTCTGTGGTCATCCAAGAATAATCGTTGAAGTTATGTATTCCAAGAAAAATTTTAACTTTTCACTAATTAATGTTTCATTTTTCTTAAGTGACAGGTAATACCCTCTTTTCCCCTATATTTTGTAAAACTCGAGGTACCTAGGTATATGAACTCTACATTCGCTAACAATTTAATTTTTCAGGTGTATTTGAAGTTGAATACTGAAGAATGGAATATATATCGTAGATATTCTGAATTTAGGAAATTTTATGAAGAATTAAAAAAGTCTCATCCTTCTATATCTGCTTTTGTGTTTCCTCCAAAAAAAGTTTTACATAAAAAGGTATTAAATTCATTTTCTTTCTAGTTCTCTATTTACTAATAAGAAACTTACATTTCATTACCATTAGGAAGCTTGGCTTGTAGAGCAAAGAAGAAATCAGCTTCAATCTTGGTTCAAACACATATTCAATGTCATCCCTCATTTTCAACAATGTACAAAACGATCCGATTTAGTGTCTTTTTTCCCATTTTTTGGGTAAGTTTTCATAGTCTTATGAATTTTTGTTGCATTTTATGTATTTCTATTCATTATTTTTGCAGAGAGGCTGGTTATTCAGAAAACGCTGGCATTCTCATACCTATAGCAGCTAATTAATCATTTTCATATCAAAGATGTATTGTTTTTATCAACATATTGACATAACCAATGCAAATGTATCTATTTTATATACCTAGCTGGACGAATTTGAATAATTACTTATAGTATTCTTATTGTTAGTGTAATGTGATAATTATGTAAAAATAGTATTAACATCTCAATACATTTATGTAAATATTTAATTTGATCCATTTTTTTTTTCACTTAAATATTCAATTGATTTTTTAAAATGAAAATAACTTTCAAGCCTTATTAGACCACTGTCAATCTATATTCCCTAAAATTAGGTTAGGTTTGAAATTCATTATATAAAATAGCTTAATATTTTCTTCATTATAAAATAAAATAAAATTATCTCTGAGATAGTCAGGATAGAGTTGAGCTGAATTTGGACAGTGGTAATGACAATATCTCATATACCTACCTAATTTTCTTTCTTTAAATACGGTCATTAAAATTAAAGAAGATTGGGTAAAAGTTAAAACCACAAATTGTGTGTTGCAGAATAAAATTTATTAATTAAATAACATGTGGTAAGGGTGTTACAGCGAGTGATGGAATGATAGCTGCTATTTTGAAGATTATTTCAAAATCAACAGCTTTACATAGAATTGACTGTGCCAGACGCGTATCATTATAAACACGATAAGCCTAACCACAACGCAGGCTGAAGAAACTCATAGGAATCGCTCAAGAACTCGCACAGTTCCTACTCTAGTTTCGTTCAATCCTTAATGTGTTTCTGCTCAGTATTCATTTGTATGACATGTAAAATGAAAAACTAAGAAATAAATAATCAAAATGCAATACTGACAAGAATCATGGTTTATTTAAAAAAAAATTATAATTTATTACTAAAAAATTATCACAAGATTAGTTTAATGTGTAAAAAGTATATGTATATAACAAAAAAAATTAAAAATACATAGTAAACAATATGTATATTAAACTAAACATATCCAAAATTACAAATTAACGAGTTCAAGTACCAGTCTAAAACCAAAAGAAGTTTTAAGAAAGTCAACGAACCAAACCGATTAAAATTAAACTAGAATTTTTAGCACATGAGTTTTTTTTATCGAAATAGGCCTCTTGTTAATAATACCTTGGCGAGCAGATACTTCAAATTGAAATATCCAATATTGTCGTTTATAAATGTAAGCAGGGTTAAGTTAGTTGAGTCCGAGTGTGATATTTGAGACCGATCAAGTTGACTACTGTAGACCAGTTTATTTTGTGCAAACTAATGTTCGATTGTAACAGTTCTTTAATTCTAATTATTTTTATATCGGGGATAGCTAGCTACCCAACGAATGGTTCTTCGAAACTCGTTTACTCCCTGTTTCACTCACGGGGAGCATCAGTTATGAAGGTATAATCAATATTGCACATAATTGATATGCGTATAAAAAAAAATACATATAAATGCGATTAGTCCGAGTTTAAATATCATATGATTTGCTTAATATTTATGCATAACTTTAAAAGCATGATATAAAATTGCACATCGACGTCTAAAAAACCTCTTTCAACGGGAAGTGCGATGAAGAAACATAAAAACGAACACGGTACGGAAATAAAATCATAGCATGGCAAGAGTTCATATGTATCTTGTTACTGTGAGATTGTAGCAGTGATTTCGTGGTTTTGCAGACTTAAATGAGCAATTTGAAAACAACAATTTCGATTTTTTTCATGGGAAAAATCGCATGCAAAAGTAACAAAAAGTCATGAAATCACTGCTGTCATGATCTTACTGTAACATATGACTACTACTAACGACGATAAGTAAAAAATGTCAAAATATCACTGGCTCAGATTCTTGTCAAATATGTTAGTCGTAGGAAAAAAAAATGCAAAAGCGATACGAATCACTTTATCATATATGTAGATTGTTTACGTATTCAATGCAGAAATATACACATTAGAAATTATTGAAAAGGCTCAATATAATGTTTATAAATTTTAACATGTCACATTTTCAAAAGCCGCATATTCCACACAAGCGAACTGAAATAGTACAATACTCCGCCAAAATTAATTCACAGTAATAAAGTATATAAAAACTGGATATAATATACACTACAAGAAATTCAATGCCACCAACTCACTCATGCCTAAATTTGTTTTGTCTGCAGTTCGGAAAAGCCGTGAGAAGCTAAATGATAACGAAAGTAATACAATTTACTATTATACACAAGTACATTATACACCGATATAATAAAGCTTACAAAAATAATTTTGCACCTTGTTTTCGCATTCATAATCCAAAATATATTGGTATAAGTACAATGTACTTAGTCCGAATTTTTTTTTCAATAAAATATTTATAAAATGGAAAATATGATATATGTGATTGTGCATTTACACATAATATAATTTATATACTTCAAATAATCAAATAAGAAATAATTGTGTACTCAGCATGTGATCCAGAATGGAGTACCAGGATGGACTTAAAGAGCACACCGAGAGTTTCAGAATTTCACAACAGAATTTTTCAAGGAACTTAAATAATATTAGATCTTTCCCATTTAACCAACACCCTAGTCAGACAGCAACAAATTTCTAATATTTAGCCCAAAAATTGAATCATATTAGAATATTCATTTAAAATAAACATGATTTTATCAGGTTAAGACTTTGTCGTTGGGTATGTGTGGTGTAAAAAAATACTCTTATTTTTCAATCAACGCAAATGCATTATTGATGTCAATCAATACTGTCTTCAATGTGGAAATTTTTCACTCAAATTATTCTATTGTGATTAAATTTGACAATCTAATCGGTGCACATTTATGTTTCGAATTATGTAGTCAAAAGACAATGGCCACATTCAAAAGAAAACGCTGAAAATGGCTAAAGATCATACGTGTAAGAATCACAAAGCTTTTGGTACATTGCAATATATAAAATATAAACGTCCCGTTGAGGAAATAAATAAAATAAATACAAAATTCATAGCTACCGCGCAAATTTATATATTCCAAATAAATAATCATCCATACGTGCATGGACACTAAATTCAAAATATGACATTCAAATACAATTTGAACCCTCTCATATACTCAATTTTTTCTCAAATAAAACTATAACAGTACTCTCATAAATAGATAAAGATCTAATTTCACGTAAAATAACTTCATTAAAAACAAAAGTTTCAAGTGAAAAGTATTTGCAAGCATCTAATATTACATCTTTGATAGTTTTCGAAAATAGTATAAATACAATTTCATAATTTAAAAGCCAATACTGGGATTGTTATTTTTTTTCTTTTTTTGGTATAATATATAAGGAAACATTAAGTTTTTACATTAAACTTTTACTTTAGATAGTAAAAATCTCTATGGGGGGACCGAGCCTGCTGTCATTGCGCAATTATTCCTCGGTGACCTTCACAGCCTTCAAATTATTCAACTCTCATCTGAAATATAAAAAGACATATTATTTTCATCAATGAATCATCGAGCACAGAATAATCAATCTCACTAACAGTTACCGCCAACAATTATGGACTTGCGCTTGTTATCAGGTTGTTGGACTGGTCTCACTGCACCTCCTGCCACAATTGGACCTTGTCCAGCACGGATAGGCTTGGCTATAAATGAAAAACAGAAAACGTATTTTCAACATATACACACAACAGAATAGGTATTTGATTATAAAATTGACAAATCTCACCAATCAATGCTTGTGGTCCACGTCGGACAAGGTTCTTCTGACGAACTGCTTCCTTAATACGATCAACTTCATATTGGTAGCGTTTACGATCTCGCATAGCTCCTTCTTTTGCATCCTTTGAATGAGAAATAATAATATATTATCTACTATACTTGAAAACGTTTCTCAACGAATTTCATTAAAAGTATACCTTGAGGGCAGTCTCTAGCGCCTTCACCCTGTCCATGGTTGCGCGAAGTCGTTTCTCCAACTTTGGAAGTTCGCAGCGCAAATCTGCATTGTCACGAACAAGCTGTTTGTGCACTTTAGTTAATTGATCTAAATTATTTTCTAAAAAGCTTATTTTCTGTCTTTGTGCCAACGATCCGCCGTCTTCTTCGCCCTCTTCGGTAGCTACAGACTTCTTGATTCGAGCCTGATTATGGAGATTGGAAAAAATATAGTTAAAATCTAAAAACTATTACAAATATGAAAATGTAATGAAAAATGACCTGAAGATCTTGAACGAAGAGTTTGCGCAGATTGTGTAATGTTTGAAGTTCTTTGGCGACAGTGTCTTCCAATCCTTTAAGATCAGCACGAGCTTGCTCCCGATGGTCTTTGCTCACACTGCACATTTATAACACTCGGTATTATACATAGTTTGCGTTTAAGGCATACAGGTCCCACTTCGCTCATGTCCCCCATCCATATTCAATAAGTCCGACTAGTTAATTCTTTTTGATTGCGGTAATCTTTTTGGTTAATTATTGCAAATCGATTTGATGAAAACTCGAAGAGTTTCAATATATCACATGTTTTCCTTATACGTATACAATATGCACATCACTTGTTTAAGCATATTTGGCTTTCACAGGAAATGAATATGTATGGGAGTCATGTAGGACAAATCTAATAATAAATAATAAATAACGAGAAACAAAAAAATAAGCAAATAAATAAACACACATAAAAATTGGAAAGAAATAGTTTGAATTTGTCAAAAATTTTGTTAGAATAACGAACAATTAGTATGTCGTTACATATATACATTGAGTATATGTACACACACATACATGCATGCAAAAATTCTTATACAAATATACCGAAGTTCTTTTAAATGTACAAAAATATATTTTATCTGAAAGATCAAAATATGATAATTACGGCATATAAAAATCTGACAAGTAGTTAATGCCATCTAAAAAATAAAATGCTGAATGAAAATGCACGCATTGGCCGAAAACATTTATCAATATCGTCAATGAGCCAATATCAAAACTTGCAAAAAATAATAAAATTAATAAAGAAGCACTTCAATTATCACGTGATGTGCTCTAAAACAATAAAGTATGTTTAAAAATAAAAAATAATCAATGAGCAATCGTAATTAAAGCGAATCAATATGAAATTTAGAATACAGCACCCAATTGCTTGAACAAACTCAATCATTTCTCAAACATTTGGACCAATCACATTTAATATATCAAAAATAAATCAAAAGTGATAAAAGGAAAAACATAAAATCAGGTACAAGGTATACAAATATCACTACCACCTCTACATATAAAAATTTTACAAACGAGTTAACAATGATATCTTTTTTTAATATTAAAAATATATTTTATATATTTAATAGTGTTAGAATTTGATATTATAGTATTCAACATGAATTATTTACTATATGAGAAAATATGCTATATATTAAATAAAGGAATACTATATGTTAAATATCACAGTTCAATTGCAAATGCGATACAATTAAGTCTTTTCAAATGTACAATATATCTTAAATAATTAAAATTTATTGTCAGCAAATGTAATGAAATATTGTTTGCCAAAGTAAATGATCAATAAGCGACAGTTAATAACAATAAAATTCCATTTAAATGGAAACTGTCAAGTTTCGAAATTTTCCCAAATTTCAATTAATGGAATCATATTGCATATGTCGACAAATACATTTCGCAAAACAACACAATAACATATATATGTACATATGACATAAGACAAAAAATGTTAAAGAGAAGTGGTAGAAATATTCAAGAAAACTTGGAAATCATGACGATTTGAGGAGCGCGATGAGCCATCATCAGTATGGTGGCTGACAACAGAAAATGAAACGTTATGGGATTCAGGATATTGAAGAATGAATGTTTGAATAATGTTCCAACACATCTTGTTTCTTGAGTTTGGGTTTGTTTGTTCAAATTTGACAGTTCAATATTGGCCAAATCTTTCAGATATTTCTCCATTTCAAGTTTATCTCGATTATCACGTAAGGCACTACTTGTTAGTTTTTTCAAAGAGGACACGGGAGGTTTATGTACTGACATTAATTCCTGCAACTTGGACGATTTGTCTGCTTCATCTTGCTTCAATTTGTCATAGTCTGCTTGTAGTTGCTGCTGGGCCAGTGAAAGCTTCTGGTTTTGACTGAAAATAATCAAATGAGAAAATAAATAATGACACCATTCATCAACAAACACAATATATCAGACGTACTCTTTAACATCCGATGCCAAAGCGTTGGCAGCATCGAGTTCATCCCGGAGTGCGGCTAATTGAGCTTGATGCATTCCTCGTAACTGTTCTACCTGTTGTTCTAAAGCTGCTCGTACTTCACCTGCAGCTTGTCTCTCAGCACCAGCAGCAGATACCTGTTGAATCAACACAATGAATAATGTGCAAACTCATTTAAATTTAAATGACTTGAACATTTATAGCTTACTTGGTTTGCAGCCTTTAACTTAGCACACTCATCTCTCAAAGTATCTGCAAGATCTTCAAGAGTCCTTTTCTTTGCATCAGCTTCTCTCACTGCCTCCTGGAGGCTGCGTGCCCGTGCTTCTTGCTGGGTTACGTTTAATCTCCATTCAGCAACTTCTCGTTCATACTCCGATAACTATAAATAAAAAATAGATATGATACAAAATTATAAACATTAAGAACATGAACAAAATATAACAATAATACTTTTTTATTTGAATCAGTGTTGGATGTTTCAAGGCCTTGACAGCGATTTACTAGATTCTTCACTTCAGTTTTCATTTTACTAATGTATAATCTGGCAACTGTGAATTCTTCTTCTAATTTTCCTACCGATTCTGCGTTGATCTGTTAGCAGATTATTGAAAAATTACATCAAATTGAGTTGACATATTTCCTACTTGTTTTTAAATTGAAAAATTTTAAACCTTTATATCATTGTCTGTTCCACCTATTGCACTACCAATGTCACCAAGATCCTTGAGTAGATTAGCAAGCATTTCAGCAAGACGTTTCTTTTGATGAGCAGTCATATCTCGCATTTGTTGAAGTTCACTCGTAGTAGTATTGAGAGCCGACTAAAAGTTTCGTGATATTTAGACAAATTCTTGAAAAAAAAGTGCATAATATCACGTTTAATAAAAATATGCACCTGCTTCTGCACAAGATCTTCTTGCAGTTGTTCACACTCTTTGTTTTTAGCATCGACTTCTTGGCTCTTTTGGTCGTAATTTACAGCCAACTCTTCAAGTGCTTGCAATACTTCTTTGACTTCTTCTTTCGCAGATTCGTTTTCTTGTTGAATACGATTCATTTCTCCTTGAAGTGATTCATAATCTTGTCTACAAAATAAATAAAAAAATAAGATGATTAAACAATGCAAATAAACAATTTAAGACACACATGCACTCAAAGTCTAACCTTGCTAAAGTGATTAGTTCTTCTTGTTCGGCCATTTGTTCTTTTAACTTTTCAACGAGTTGGGATTGTTGATTTATCTCTTCATCCTTCTCATCAAGTTGCTGATATAACATTTCTAATTTGGCTGCATCGACATCACCACCTGGTACAGCAACAGCTGGCATTTCCTGTTAACAAGTTGATTAAAATATAAATACACATGTAAAACCAACAGATTATGCTTGGATTAAAATATAATGATATATCATGTAATAATGATATGAAAAATGCATACAGCAACAACGGGTTTCTCTTCAATAATTGAAGTAACAGGCGTTACTGCATCTATTTCTTGAAGATTCACTTGTTCATCCGGATTAACAGTTTCTCCCTGCCTCCACCGATTCAATTCTGCTTCTAATTTCTCGACCTATAAAAAATGTGGTTACAGTTAATTGCAAAAAATAATTTTACATCTAATAAGATGAAACAATTAAGTACTTACTTTTCCTTTGAGACGAGCAACTTTTTCTTTTTCACGTTCATATCGTCGTTTCCATTCTTCAGCTGTCAGTTCCTCATTGACACATACAACATTCTTAACGGTCTTGGCTCTATAATAAGAAAATGATTTTATTATTTAACAGTTTTATTGCATTTTCAGAAATAAGATGATTATATTTCACCTTTTTCCAAAATCTAATGTTGATTTTGTTTCAGATTCATTAAAAGATGCCGGAGAGCAACAAATAACTATAGTGGTACGAGCATTACCACCAAGTGACTCTTGCAATATACGTGTTAACTTTGAATCTCTGTATGGAATGTGAGTTTTGTTACCATCAGCCAGAGCTGAAATTACATTTCCTAAAGCAGATAAAGATTTATTGATGTTTTTAGCTTCATCTAAAACAGTTCCTTCAGCACCAGTTTTGGAAACCTTTAAAAATAATGAAACATGAAAATAGTAACAAAAAAAAGAAAAAACAAAATGATCAAAATAATATTTACTTTTTCTGATCCAGCTAAATCAACAAGATACAATTTTCCAGACAACTTCTTCTGGTTTTCTAAGTTTTCTTGTTTAACATTGATTAAAAACACTGAATGTGATCTCGAAGAATGTTCATTCATATCTAATGAAATGGTAAAAAAAAAAAATGAGCAATTGTCCAATAAGTCTATTTTTGTGAATTATATGAAACTTACTTGTAACTGCAATATGTCGATTTGACTTTCCTTCTTCAATCACTTCAAACACTTCTTCAGGACTAGATACAAATCTTTCTGTAGCACCTTTCACAAAGGGCACTCTATTTTTGTCCTCATGTACACTAAGGTTTACTTTAGATACTAAAATTATAATATAGATAATCAAAATTCATAGTTCGTAAGAGAGTACATCACATAATATATATGCTTTACAATTATCTTATGTTTAAATAGAAACTCACCATCTAGCAAATCACGGATTTTGTCCATATAAATTTCGAAATATGAAATTTTAATGTGAAATTCTATGTTTTCTTCCATTGCATAAATGTGATTGAAGATATCATACACAATTCTGGGAATAATACCCTGCTTGCCAGGATCACCTGAAGATATGAAAAAAATATGTTTGCATATACTTTCTTCTCAATCAAAAGTGTGAGTAGTGAAAAGCAAAAACTCACCAATAACACCTTCCATCGTGTGTGTTTTTCCAGAACTGGTTTGTCCGTATGCAAATATAGTTCCATTGTATCCTGCGAGTACATCTGAAACGATGCTCTTTGCAGCTTCACTATAAACTTTTTCTTGAGTTGCATTAGGTTTGAAGACTTTATCGAAAAGGTAAACTTTACCCTGAAAATATAAATATATCAAGCTCAGTAAACATTAAAATACAAAAATAAAATCTTCAGAAAAAAGTTTGATGATTCATATACAGTTATGTCATAAAATGATAATGTACTCGTATTTTATTTGCAAAATGTTAAAATGACTAATCAGTTTGTGGTAAGCGGGGAGTTCAGTTTTAATGTTAAGTATACTTTATTTTTCTGAGAGAATGAAATATGGATATGTGCACATATTTCTAAACTTTTGGGACCAGTCTTTTCACCGTTCCAGTTAACTAACCATTAAGTTATGGCCAGTCTTCTGGTTACGAACTGTCGAAAATAAGCATGACAGAATAGATTTTCATCATTTGGAGTCAGAGGATTTGCCGTAACTTTAAAGTGAGTTAACTAAAACAGTAAAAAAACTGACCCATAGAAATGTAATTTAAAACTTAAATTTTACCGAAGGAAATACATATTAACAATAAACTCTCCATACATTCAAATATTTTTTCAATAAAGATTAAAAATATAAATTTTTACGAGTGTTTGTCATCGTTAATATGATAATAAGAAAATATTATTGAGACAATTTTCGGACAAAATTGTACAAAAGTACATAACTGCAAATCGAGTATCATATATAATATATTTAAGCAAATACGAATGTGTACGAAATTGATTCGCCTCATTATCGTTTATCTTATTTGAGAACGTCTATTGCTTGCGAAACGCAAAACGTCAACTGAACGAATCTAATTGAATTTTCATACAGGACCGGTTTCGCTCACGATAACTCTGTAAAGTTTGATCGCGATCGGACGAGTGGACGAGGAGCATGTAAAATGTGTGCGAACGTACGGTCGGATGAACGTGTGTTGGTTTTTATTCTTGTGCGAGATTTACGTTATGCGTGAACGTTGCGGTTTCGACAAAATTTGTCAATGAGGCAGACGTAATTGTTTAATTTTTTAATTCGACAGTTTGTTTTTGCTTTGACAGTTAATATTGGCGGCGTTAACGAATATTCGTATATGACGATCGAAAAGGCCAAGGGGTACAAGTGACATTTTTGGCGAAATTGAGTTATGCACAGGAATCGCTTCTATGCATGCTCATTTATTTGGTGGCAAAAAGATATAAACGAATTCAGAACGCGTGCCGAGATACATCATCAAATCGGTCGACCTCCTCCTACTACATGTAGGAACATGGTCAACTTTGGACGCGCTTTTCTCGAAATCACCGCAGACACTTGTACCTATTGGCCTTTTTAGTCGTCATATATATATATATAAAACGTAAGTCCCGCATTAAAGAATTTGAACGTCGGAAGCGAAAGAACGGAACGGAATAAGAGCGTGACCGCGCGTAACGTTTTGTGCGCCGGGAGAAAGTCGCGTCGAAATACGAATTCGCCGAAGATAAAACGAAAACGGAGGAGAGACGAACGAGCGAGACGAGACGAGATCCGCAGAGCGAAGAGAAATGTGACGAGGAGAAAGAGGGACGACGTGCGCGGGTCAAGGGCGGCCGAATCGACCGTGTTCGTCCCGCATACGCGTACATGTATTATTGAGTCAATATTGATTACCGCGATGGAGATGCAGTTGTCGTCGGAGCCCGAGGGGAACTTGACGACGAACTTGGAGCCGGCGCGCTCCTCGCTGTCGTTCAGCGGCCGGAAGCGACACACGACCCGGATGCTGTCCTCGGCGGCGATCTCTCTCTCGCCGCCCGTGCCGGGGCCGGAGCCGGAGCCGGACATTTTCGACGTCCTCGTCGTAGACGACGGCGGGGATAGGGTGTTAACGTTTCTGCGGGCCGACGAACCGAGCGATCGAAGAATACGCGTCCGCCTCTAATGGCGTCCGCGAGGCGTTTGAACGCTGCCAACCGCACGGACGGTCGCCGTATCGATCCGCGGGCGGCGCTCGCGTCACCCGCCACACGATCGGCCGAAGGCGTGAGGGAACTTTACGATTTTCCCGGGAACTCTTCGTTTTCAGCTCTAGAAAGTTTCAGGATGCCTCGTTTCATCTCCGATTTGAATATGAATCGAGTTTAAACTGTGAGCCGTCAAAACGTCCGTCGAAAGAGACAAACACACTCCGGTTCATAGCCCCATTCAATACATACGTCCATCTCTTTCCCCAAAATTTTGAGCATCTCGCGCTCTTCAGCACTCAAATGGTATTTTGCATAAACTCGTTTTATTTTCAAATTAGAGGCGAAAAGATTCAGCTTCAATCGGTATGACTACCTAAATATTTCAAATTTCAAAAATTTCTTCCCAATGACATTCTCAGAAAAAAATGTATAGTCATAGTCACCAACGTAACGGACGGTCGCCAGCTGACGTTCGGCGGAACTGTCAAACCGCAGATATTTGGGTTGTCATGTCATCAGATAGCAGTCGTCATCCGTTATAATTAGTCCGTTACTTAAGCGTATTTCTTTCGACGGAAGCGAAAATACGATCGAGCACATGTTCGAATTCGTCGTTGTCGACTTTCGAGTCCGTAAATTTAAAGAATTAAATGAAATTGTGCATTTTTCAGAAATAAGATAAATATTCAATGAGCCCATGCATAACGATATTTCAATCATATCACAGACGCGATACGATAAAATAAAACATTTTCCAATCGCTTATTTCTACAGGAATTTAAGAAAAAGAATATCATTAGGCTGATCCATAGTCGATGATGTATACAATTAAATTAGCTTACATACTTGAATTTTTAAAATTGATAAAAAAAATAACTCAGAAGAGATAGATAAGTCATCGCATATGGATTCACCTAATACGTGCATTTTTTTTTAAACTTTTTTATTTCATTACATAGTGAAATTTTCTACAAAAACCATATTTTTTTTCACACACAAAACTTCAATTGCATTGTTTGAAAATTGAATTTTTCTTTTTTAAAGTGTTACAAAATTAAATCAATAATACATCTTTTGTGAATAGATTCATTTAATGACTTTAGGCAGAGATTGCATACTTTATAACAAATATAAACAAAATAAAGTTATAAACTTTGTTAACAATATCCTAGCATCACAGACCGATAATTACATATTTATAATTATGTATATTATTCATTATATCTTTTAGTAAAAAATAATTAACATTTTGTTAAGTGAAAATAATTGTATTAATCTCTTTATGTAAACCAAATGACCACAACCTACTTATATTAATATATTTTCACATGCATTATTCCTATGGAACGAAATTTATCAAACAAATGCTTCGATTCAAAGTTCTCAACTCAATTAATATACATAAATTCAAGTTAGTTTAATTAATATATTGCGCATAAGTAAATAATATAAGTAAAAAAGTCTAGTAAAAGCACCGGTGTGTTTTGAATCAATAGTAAAAATACATAATTTCAACTATGTTTAACTTATAATTTCAAAGGAAACATGTTATCACAGGTAAAATAAATTAATGGACGCAATTAAAAGCTATCACACCATTATATAGCGTGAAAACAAAAAAGGAAATTTTTCCGACATACACATTTTACAATATATAACAAAAAAAAAACAGCTTGCCTTAATAAATTACGGAAAATAAATAATCAACAAACTATTTTAACAATAAAACATGTAAAGTGATCAACAGGTTAAAAATAATACAAATTGATAAGTAGGTAACATTGGAAAAAAAGTATCATGTTTGTTATAAATAAATTTGAACTTATTCGAAATTTATCACTATAATACAAAAATATTCAAAATGTGTTAAGTAATATTGTTTGAGATTTTCATTTTTAAACATTCAGAATTAATAAATGATGCAGTATTTATTATTTCACTACACTAAAAAGCATAAATTTCATAAAAATACAAATAGAATAGATTCTTTGATGTTAGTTATGTAAATAGTAAAAAAATACTGAAAACTAATCTACAAACGTTCAGCTGAGATGAAAAATATGTTTTTTGTCTTGTCTTGTAATCACAACACACGCAAACATGAAAAAAAAATATTTTCAATATCCTATTATCACTAATAGCCTCAATAAATCAATAACGTCTCATTAGAAACCCAGAATTTCGAGATTGAAGTGAAGCATTTCTGGAATGAAATTCACACAGTTGCATAAGAGGAAAATAAAAGTCATCCACTAATAAATATGCATTAGCGCAAAGTCTTACGGTGCACATCGTCCTCGCGTATATTTCGCGGATGAATTTTCAAAATAATTTCTGTACATCACATATCTGTTGGGTTGTTCGATGACGTCGGTCAATTTGTAGTGTTTGGCAAGAAAGTTGATGAGTTTTTCAGAAGGTCTATCGTAAGCCATGTTGGAAGGATCCGCCTCTTCATTCTGTAAAAACATATTGAATGTGAAATATTTTAAGAATTTATTCATCAAAAGAAAACAATTTGATCCGAGCAATTAAGGACCAGTCTTTTCACTTCTTTAGTTGACTAACCATAGAGTTACAGTCATTTTTTTAGCTACGAACTGTCAAAATCTGTCTGTTCTGTATATTTTCGTCAATTTGTAGTCGAAGGACTAGCCATGACTAGGGTTAACTAGGGTAGTGAAAAGACCGACTTTAATTAGAATAAAAGCATACCACTATTTATAATAGTAATTGCTACCTAGTGGCATTTGCGTCTGAAACGTATAATCGACTAAGATTTTTTTTCTAACACATTTATTAATGTGCATTTTTGAGAAGTATGTGTATTTTTTAGTTTTGCTTACATGAATTGCATGTTCGAAAAGGTGTAGCCCCCATCCGTGTCGTTGATATTTGGAACATATATAGAAATCGAGAACACATTGTATATTATCGGGCCAGGCCGGTTCAGATCCGTCGGTGACGAACAATCTTTTTTCACCCAATTTCAAAAATCCAACAATTTCGCCGTCTCCGCTAAAATTTTACAAATGAAAAAAAAACTAAGAAACAAACATTTTCAATTAGAACGAGTAATAAGCGAGGGCATCCTTACTCATTAGCTTCAAGGTCGACGGCTAAAAAGATCTTATGATTGGTATCGGACAACTTTTCATAACTAGTAATAGCGTGCTTAAGATTTTGAGCTTCGGCTGAAAGCAAACCTAGCTGATCTAAAATCCTTTTTATTCTCACATTATGTACGCTGCAAAAATAGATTAAATTTAAAAATATATAAAATATATAGACTCGACCGGATCAAATAAGAATAGTCATAAGTATAAATACATATGAAACTAATTCCATATGATTATTGGGCAAACATATGCCTAGAATAAATATTGACGAATACTGATAAACTTTTACCTTTTAATTAAAATATGAGAAATATTCTATCAATAATAATTTTTGCTTTTCAATATTTCGTTTACAATTTGACAATGCACGAACACATTTTTTTCTATACAATTTTACCGCTATAATCAACGGCTAACAAACGGGTAACCGACGATCGAAAGAACGGGCAATAAAAACCGAAACCCGACCTTTCGATCGAAAACTAACTATGAGAGTGTAGTCGAACACATTATTGTGTAGAATATGATAGACATAACCGACAGTTAAAAGATGCGGCCTCACCGCGCTTCACACCGAGAGTCCGACCGACGGAAGAACGGACGTTCGGGGTCAGCGAGCACAGAATAGAAGCTGCGCGGAAACAACTGTTATTCGACTTACGATTACATTTATTTTCCGATACCTGCGGCGAAGAGTTTCGGCAGTCAACAGCGTTATCGGATCGGGGAATATGTCTTTCACGTTCACGTTCGGGTTCGTTTCTCCGACCATTGCTGTTCGCGTATGAAGAAACGCGCAAAACACCCACTCAACGTCAACGCCGAGGCCGAACTGACGTTCGTTCGGATCCAGTGCTGCCATGCTGCGCGTATGCGTCAACAATATTCGATGTCGCAACACTGCTGACTTAAAAACAATCGATCAAATCGACAATGTGTCACTTCTATGTTGATTAGCGCAGCTTAATGTCTTCTAAAATTGATCGTTTCATTTCCTTTTATTCAAATTTGGAGAAATAATCCATTTTAGTGCAGGAAATTACTCGAGTCTATGGTTTTAGCTGGCAGAAAACAAAATATTTTGGGTACCTAT